>CM055272.1:47431725-47929475 GCA_029237695.1 Conchocele bisecta
TGTTGTCACCCCAGCGTCGCGTCACCGTCACGCCTTGGTTAAGGTTTTTAGTCAAGTTTGTATATGGAATAGTACTGGCCCTACACCTACCATACTTGGACAACTTCATCTCCTAGTGATGTACATCAATAACCCCTGATC
Organism: Conchocele bisecta; assembly: GCA_029237695.1. Classification (NCBI taxonomy): domain Eukaryota; kingdom Metazoa; phylum Mollusca; class Bivalvia; order Lucinida; family Thyasiridae; genus Conchocele; species Conchocele bisecta. The sequence goes on from CM055272.1 coordinate 47,431,867, forward strand.
TATATTTGACCTTGGCCTACATTTCCTCTTGAATTACTTGGTTAATTCCCCTTGGTTAAGGTTTTTAGTCAACCTTGGTTAAGGGTTTTAGTCAAGCTTGTATATGCAATACTACTGGCCCTACACCCACCATACCTGGACAACTTCATCTCCCAGTGATGCACATCAATAACCCCTCATCTATATTTGACCTTGACCTACATTTACTTAATTCCCCTTGGTTAAGGTTTTTAGTCAACCTTGGTTATTTTTTTTTCAAGCTTGTACATTGAATACTATTGTGCATCCAGACACCATACTTCGACAACCTTTTCTCATAGGTATGTACATCAATAACCCCTGCTCTATATTTGACCTTCACCTACATTTCCTCTTCAATTACTTACTTAATTCCTTTTGGTTAAGTTTTTTCTATATGGAATACTACTGGCCCTACACCCACCATACTTGGACAACTTCATCTCCTAGTGATGTACATCAACAACCCTTGATCTATATTTGACCTTGACCTACATTTCCTCTTGAATTACTTACTTAATTCCCCTTGGTTAACGTTTTTAGTCAAGCTTGTAGATGGAATACTCCTGGCCCTACACCAACCATACTTGGACAACTTCATCTCCTAGTGATGTACATCAACAACCCCTGACCTATATTTGATCTTGACCTACATTTAACCTTGAATTACTTAATTCCCCTTGGTTAAGGTTTTTACTCGACCTTGGTTAAGCTTTTTACTCAAGCTTGTACATGGAATACTATTGTGCATACAGACACCATACTTGGACAAACCTTTTCTCATAGTGATGTACATCAATAACCCTGATCTATATTTGACCTTGACCTACATTTCCTCTTGAATTACTTACTTAATTCTCTTTGGTTAAGGTTTTTAGTCAAGCTTTTAGATGGAATACTCATGGCCCTACACAACCATACTTGGACAACTTCATCTCCTAGTGATGTACATCAACAACCCCTGACCTATATTTGACCTTGACCTACATTTAACCTTAATTACTTAATTAATAATTCCCCTTGGTTAAGGTTTTACTCAACCTTGGTTAAGGTTTTTAGTCAAGCTTGTAGATGGAATACTATTGTGCATACAGACACCAATACTTGGATAACTTTTTCTCATAGGATGTACATCAATAACCCCTGACCTTTATTTTACCTTCACCTACATTTAAACCTTGAATTACTTGCTTAATGTTTATAGTCAAGCTTGTATATGGAATACTTCTGGGCCTACATCAACCATACTTGGACAACTTCATCTCCTAGTGATGTACATCAATAATCCCTGACCTATATTTGACCTTGACCTACTTTTATCCTTGGATTACTTAGTTATCTCCCCTTGGTTACGGTTTTTACTCAAGCTTGTATATGGAATACTCCTGGGCCTACAGCAACCATACTTGGAAAACTTTATCTCCTAGTGATGTACATCAATAACCCCTGACCTATATCTGACATTGACCTACATTTAACCTTGAATTACTTACTTAATTTCCCTTGGTTAATGTATTTAGTCAACCTTGGTTAAGGTTTTTATGCAGGCCGCAACCACCTTCTTTGTCAAGCTATGTGTACATCGACAACCCTCGTAGTCGAGCTATGCTGTTCTCCTACAGCTCTTGTTATGCAGGCCGCAGCCACCTTGTTTGTCAAGCTATGTGTACATCGACAACCCTCGTAGTCGAGCTATGCCGTTCTCCTACAGCTCTTGTGTTTAATATGTGTTATCTAAAAATACCGGTCGTATGGTTATTTAGTTTCAAATGTCGTTTCACAAGTCGCCAATATAATATATTGTAAAGATCATAAATGCAATATGCCCATTTGTATAAAAATAATCAACAAAATTACTATGTATTTCCTTGAAGGAAACCAAAGAAAAAAAAAAGACAACTATCTGAACCACTATGAAAACAACTGTACAATTCTGCCACGCATATCCAACAATAAAATAGTTGTGAGCCGCAAAGCGTACGGCTATAAATAGGACAAATTATTAAAATGACGCAACAATTCGAAGTGTCAAAATCCGACGTGACGTTGGTAAATTTATGCGTAACTTTGCGACGTCATTTTCAGCCTTTCATGACGTTGTCATTAAGGCTGGTTTTCACAGAGCGCGGCCCCATATACTGAGCAAAACTAAAAATTTACTTTCATGTTCAAGTAAAGATTGCTGGAAATCTATAAGGTTGGTGGTACTAAAACCTATACAGAAAATCAAAGTACGGAAAGTACTGCCACCAGAGCCTGAACCATAACCTACAAAAATAAGTTTCTATTTTTTACAAAGAACGTGACGAGCGGATGGATGGACGTACTGACGGACAATCGAATGGATACCTGTGACGAAAATAATGAATCCATTTTTAGCTCACCTGAGCAAAGCTCATGTGAGCTATTCTTATGGCAAAGTGTCCGTCGTCCGATGGACATCCGGCGTCCGTCGTCCGTCGTCCGTCGTCCATCGTCCGTGAACATTTTCAATCATCTTCTTCTCCCGAACTGCTGAGCCGATATTGGTCAAACTTTACAGGGATGATATATGGGTGATGCCATTTCAGATTTGTTAAAATGAAGGTCATCGACAATCCAAGATGGCCGCTGTGGAAAAGTAGGTCAAATTCTTAAAAAATCTTCTCACGAACCGCCAGGCCGATTTTGACAAAACTTTGTATGAATGATCGATAGTTAATGCTGATTCAGATTTGTTCATATGGTGGCCCCTGGGTCAAAAATGGGCGTGGCCCGAGGGGTCAAATTTTATTTTTGACCGAATATGGTCATATAATATATCAAATCGAAGGTACCAACTAGTCGATCACTCTGGAGCATTTTTTGTCTAAATCAGATGATTTTGCTTCCAAGATGGCCACCGAAAGGTAAAAAAGTTGTTCTTTTACTAAAGATTTCAAACGTATTCTTCTTGTGAACTGCTTGGCCGATATTGGCCAAACTTAACTGTAATGGTCTGTGGGTGAAGCCTGTCCATTTTTGTTAAAATGGAGGTCATCACCAAATCCAAGATGTCCGCTGTTGAAAAGTAGGTCAAATTGTCAAAAAAATCTTCTTTTCACAAACCTCCAGGCTGATTTCGACGAAACTTGGTGTGAATGTTTGATATTTAACGCTGTTTCAATTTGTTCATATGGTGGCACCTGGGTCAAAAATGGGCCTGGCCTGAGGGGTCAACTAGGGGTCAAATTATATTTTTGACCGAATATGGTCATATAATATATCCAATCCAAGGTATCGACGAGACGATCACTCTGGAGCATGTTTTGCCAAAATCAGATGATTACGTCATCTAAGATGGCCACCGACAGGTCAAAAGGTTGTTCTTTTACTAAAGATTTCAAAGGACTTCTTCTTGTGAACTGCTTGGCCGATATTGACCAAACTTAACTGAAATGGTTTGTTGGTGAAGCCTGTTCAAAATGGAGGTCATCACCAAATCCAAGATGTCCGCCGTTGAAAAGTAGGTCAAATTGTCAAAAAATCTTCTCACAAACCGCCAGGCCGATTTCGACGAAACTTTGTATGAATGATCGATAGTTAACGCTGATTCAGATTTGTTCATATGGTGGCCTCTGGGTCAAAAATGGTCATGGCCCGAGGGGTCAAATAGGGGTCAAATTTTATTTTTGACCGAATATGGTCATTAGCCAGGTTTGTTGAAAAAAAATCCAGGCTATTGGATTGGCGAAAGCCGGGCGGGCGGGCGGGTGGGCGGCGTCCACAATCAATGTTAAGTTTTCGTGTTTGAGTCCATTTCTTTGTTACTGTACCACCTAGGACCACCAAACTTTCACAGCTTCATAATCAAGGGGTGCCCACCACATATCACTATCCAACATGTTACTTTTTTTTTAACTTCACAACTTCCGCGCAATCTAACTTCACCCACTAGGATTTCGCGGGCCATCGTCTTTTTTTTTGCAATCGACTTAGCCATTTTCAATGTTAAGTTTTTTGCGTTTTCAATGTTAAGTTTTCGTGTTTAAGTCCATTTCTTTGGTACTGTACCACCTAGGACCACCAAACTTTCACAGCTTCATAATCAAGGGTGCCCACCACATATCACTATCCCAACATGTTACTTTTTTTTTAACTTCACCCATTTTTTTCCGCGCAATCGACTTAGCCATTTTCAATTTGTTAAGTTTTTGCGTTTTCAATGTTAAGTTTTCGTGTTTAATCCATTTCTTTGGTACTGTACCACCTAGACCACCAAACTTTCACAGCTTCATAATCAAGGGGTGCCCACCACATATCACTATCCAACATGTTACTTTTTTGTTCAACTTTGACCCATTTTTTCCGCGCAATCGACTTAGCCATTTTCAATGTTAAGTTTTCGCGTTTTCAATGTTAAGTTTTCGTGTTTAAGTCCATTTCTTTGGTACTGTACCACCTAGGACCACCAAACTTTCACAGCTTCATAACCAAGGGGTGCCTACCACATAAAACTATCCAACATGTGACCATTTTTTTACCTTCACCTATTATTTCTACGTAATTGACTTAGCCATTTTCAACGTTAACTTTTTAACGTACGTCTGGTTAAATTTTTTGGTTAAAACTTTTTTGTTATACTATATCTCTGCAACTTCTTCGCCCATTACCTTGAAACTTCACATGGGTGTTTATCATCGTCCATATTTTCACTCTAACCCCAAACCGTGCGGCCCCTGTGCGCAATGTCAAGGTCAAATTACTTTGAATTTATTTGTTAAAGTTTTTTTGTGTACTATATCTCTGCAACTGCTTCACCCATTACCTTGATACTTCACATGGGTGTTTATCATCATTGTCGCACCCGCTTGCGGAAAGCGCGATATCGTCGGCATTTTGGCATACGTCCGTCCGTACATCCGTGTGTCCGTTTAAAGTTTTTTCGTTAAAGTTTTTCCATCTACTATATCTATTTTTTAGTGTCCATGCCTCGCCCCAAGGCGCGACATGCAGGCCACGGCCATCTAGTCTACAAAAAGTGGGTATAATTATGTTATCCAAGTGTCTATGCTTGGAAAAAACCTGGCCTTCGTGGCTTTGCCTCGTTTCTTGTTCATGATAAACCCATTTTTGTAACGCCTGCTTTAGCAGAAGGCATGACTATAGTCGCCTCTTTTTCCATCGTCGTCCGAAATGTCAAAAACTTTGTACAAGCTTCGTCATCATGCTATAACTTTAATATTGCTTTACGGATTGCTTCAATATTTGGACATTTGGTACATGTAAGCATTAGGAACACACTCATGCCGCCAATTCACTTGACCTTGACCTTTTTTACCTTCAAATGTTTGCTGAAACCATTTTTTTGCGTCAAAAACTTTGTACAAGCTTCGTCATTATAGTTCGGGGGCAATTGTTCAGAATCCGGCACCTCATGTTAATTTTTCTTTCATAGTGGTTTTGTATTCATCTGGGATCCAACTTTCCGAAAAATCCGGGTGCCATTTTTTTCGGACACTTTCAAGGTCATTTCAAGGTCATTCAAAATCAAGGTCAAAATCCTGGTATTTATGCCATAAAACCGAGGAATTAATCCATTTGAAGTATCAATCTCTTCGGTAATATGCATAACAATAATTACAGATCATCTGTAATCAAGAAATAAAAATACAATAATCAAGGTCAAGGTCACAAAACTATTTTCAAGGTCAACAAGTGAAAACGGGCGTGAATTCATCTTTGTAATATTGTTTCTGTACTATGGCATACATATATCGTTGCTTATTACCATAGAAATTATATCTTTCACAGATATGTGGCATACTGTTGATTTGTTCACCAGTCGTGACAAAAAGGGACTTACTTAGTGTCTTAATAGTGGACGTCATGATGGGCTAGTACACTAATACACACTGATATAAATCTAACGTTTTGTTATATTTCCGAGGCAATCAGAAACCAGCGCTTCATGGTACATGTGTTGGTGTTTTCGTCGTTGTTTTAATAGATTCATCTTTCAGAAAAATGTGGGTGTCATTGTTTCCAAATAGGTTCAATGTCATTTCAAGGTCATTGAACATCAATATAATTTTTGATGTAATATATATATATACACAATGTACTTTAAAACAGATTAATGCATACACTTGTCAATAGTATTCATTATTATTGGACATATTGATATTACTAAATGTATTTTAATATGGAATAGAAAATCAGTCGTCAAATTTCAAGGTCACAGAAAGGTCGAGAATGTTGATACGTTTAAATTCAACTATTCACAATGCATACTTTTCGAAGTTTTGTCATAATTCCGCACGTATTTCTATAACAAAATATCTTCACAAATGCAGTTATCAAATGTATTTGTATTTATTTTTGTCAAGTTGAATGTCAGCTCGAAGACATTGGCATTTTATTTATCTAACGCACTAACAGATCTGGAATACCGAAAGAGCCAATTGTAATACATTACCGTGTTCGACTATGACATTATTCAACTATGGCATGCTGTTGCTATTGTGTACTAGTATTCCTTTAGAGTTATGTTTACATGGGTTCATCGGTCTCCTCAATGTCTGTTATTTTCTGTTGTTGATAAGGTCTCAGTCGGGTCAATATCGTCAAAAACATAAACATTATACTCTGCACACCAAAGTGCCGACTGAATTCCTAATTCTAAACGACGAATAATTAAAATGATAACCTATAATTCTTAAACATAATGTATAAAATCGAAACACACGGCTCAAATGAAAAGCATATAAGATGATAATTCCAGCACAAAAATTCCCGCGACTTTTCCAAGTTTATACCCCGATAAATTCCAAAAGGCCATTCATTCCTATAATAACCAATACGATAAAAATAAACAATTGGCGATAAAAAATTATAATTTTCGAAAAAAAATATATTATGTTGTTGTTTTTTTCGAAAATTGTAATTTTTTATCGCCAATTGCGAAAGTGGCTTTTCCAAGTTTATACCCCGATAAATTCCACAAAAAGGCCATTCATTCCTATAATAAATTCAACGTCAGTTGTAATACAGAGAGTATTAAAGCATTGTTTGCAGTTCAAATAAAACGGTATTAGACTAACGGTTAGTAACAGATTAGTAACAGAGACTTTCAAGAAAAGAAGAAACTATAATGTGAATTAAATGAATGTTTCATAAAACACAAGCACACTGGAATTCCAATAATGACTAGATGTACGAGGAATATATTACATTGTATAATTCCAATGGTTACATACAATCAGGGATCATTTTACAGGGCGTAGTGGGCGAAATTCTCTCCCTAAATAGGGAGAAGTTTTTCACTATATAAAACAGAAATTTTGGAAAAAAGGTCTTATTTTCTCAAATTTTTAGTGAAAACTTCTCCCTATTTTGAAGGGCTAGCTTGAACCCTGACAATACAATCCGTATATTGACGGCAACCATGACACCGACATGGAAGGGATAATGAACATACATTCTAGTTAGTGCTTTAAATTAGTTGACCTGTCACATTGTGGCTATGTCAATAATGTAACCCAGATACGTTAAATCACACTTGAATAGCTTGGCGTAAAGATGTAGTGTACTAGATTTATTGTAACAAAATGTCATAGATGGCAATACCCCTATTTTCCACTGGATTGACCATATCGGTGCTGCGAGTTATCCTTACCTCATCAATATTTGAAGCAATATACTATACTATTTATCATTTATTGATGGACACAATTACTTCCATCCGTATTCACACTGAGATTACATGACCCCCATAATACATGGATATGGATATGACCACCTCTAATTTTTCTGCAAAGCAGGATGCGTGTGACACCCCAGAGAAGATGGATTCACTGTAGTACTCGCACTATAATAGAGGTTATATATAGAAAGTGTTTTCCATTTACATGTACTTATATCACCAACTTATCAAAATAGCAACTTCCATATAAGGTATGAAAATACAATGACACCTCATAATCATATAGATGACCACTTAACACTCACGCAAATTTGACAAATGTTAGTAAATAAGAAATAGAGGCCCGTCAAACACATTTTCTTGATGAATTTATTTCAAATGCTGGAATTATAATGAATAAATGGCCTTTTTGTTGAATTTATCGGGGATATAAACTTGGAAAAGTCGCGGGAATACTGGACGAGGCCTTCCGGCACCGTAGTAATAACAAATATACAAGCAGCATTGCAATGTGACAATACAAGCACTATGACTTATAGTTGACATGGGTAGCACATGATATGGCATACACGCATAAGCTTTATACTTACATTCAACGTTGCAACGGATATCCTAGAACAATCGTCGTTAAGAAGCCGAGTATCGCTCTGAATACAGAGCATTCGGACATATTTCGTTACATATAGAATAGAAGCTCATAAATATGAACTATACGACATAGGTTAAGTGCCTCGTTGAATATTTTGATTATTGCTGTCCCCCTACCATACTTAGTGTAACCCAAGAGCATGATTGTGTTCTCTTGTTTTCCAGGTGTTCAGTGTCTACATGGTGTATACTTTCCAGTTTACAATTGCTTAAAACATGTGCTAATATTGCATGTAGAGAAACAACCCAGTTTGGTGACTTTCCAGATGAGGAAACTTTAGTTATTACAATGACTAAATTACTTAGAATAACCAGTCACTGTTTCAACTCGCACACTTCTGTATATACATGAGCTTATCATAGGATATGCAAATATTATTTTCGCGGAAATGAATGCTCTTTCTTATGCAGTGTATGTATCAGGTTAACACGAATATGAAGACTCAATTGATGGAAACATGTGAAATGAATTGCAGATATCTTTGTAGCTACTTGTATTATGTGTTTGCATATACCAGTACAAACCGATGAGAATTGCACCGATGAAAGTTAATTCAGTCTATGCAGATGTCAGGAATATCATCTTCAAACGTGCCATTGCTACAGCATGTCATTCATACAGCACATTGACAGGGCCGTCAAACATGGTTAGACTTGTATAGCCCAGATATTAGTCCCTGCTATGGGATAGCCATGAGCACTCTATAAACCCATTTAATATATTTGGATACTAAATCATATGAGCGAATCCTTATAACCACAATGGCAATTCTTTCAAAGAATGTTCAAAAATGTGTGTACATGTTTCAATTAAGCCAAATATCTATGTGTGTTGCTTTGTCACAGATTGATCCTGGGGAAATCGTTTTATTGTGCAGACCATGTTGAAATAATGACCGTAATGTAATTGTTTTATATAAGGCAATATTAATAATAGCTGAAAATTTGGATTATTTGGTACTCTTAAGGAAATTAATTAAATTGTGCATCAAAACTAAGTTCTTAACATACTTTTGTTTTTATGAAAAGGCAGTTTGCATGGTGGCCATTTTAAATTTAAAGATGATAGTGTATGTGAAACGGTATCAAAATACTTCTTACTAGATACCATGAGGTGAAATGATAGGCATATATACATAAATGTACGCTTCTACAATTCAAATATTCTAGCCTATCTAAAAATGTATCTTTCTGGCGGCCATCTTGAAAATATGACTGACATGCGTGTACAAAACTAATATTTTTCTACTAGCAGCATGTATAATAGCTATTAGTTCGATCTTTTGAGCAATTTATACCATTACCGGGTCAATGGGAACTTCAGATTATCCTATACATATCACTATTCGGACACCAAACGCATGAAGTTCAATAACCTTGAAATAACCTTGAACATGATTTGAAAAAATGGCACCCAGATTTTTTGGAAACATTATACATTCAAGCTCATAAAAACATCGGGTGCCAAAAATTAACATGAGGTGCCGGATTCTTATACATATTATATATAGCCCCCAGACTATTATGCTATAATTAGCCAGGTTTTTAAAAAAAAAAATCCAGGCTATTGGATTGGCGAAAGCCGGGCGGGCGGGTGCCCGCGGCGGGCGGGCGGCGTCCACAATCAATGTTAAGTTTTCCTGTTTGAGTCCATTTCTTTGTTACTGTACCACCTAGGACCACCAAACTTTCACAGCTTCATAATCAAGGGGTGCCCACCACATATTACTATCCAACACGTTACTTTTTTTTTTTAACTTGAACCATTTTTTCCGCGCAGTCGACTTAGCCATTTTCATTGTTAAGTTTTCGCATTTACGATGTTAAGTTTTCGTGTTTGAGTCCATTTCTTTGTTACTGTACCACCTAGGACCACCAAACTTTCACAGCTTCATAATCAAGGGGTGCCCAACACATATCACTATCCAACATGTTTAGCCTTTTGTTTTTTCTTTTTTTTTTAACTTGTTACCCCTTTTCATCCTTTCTTGCGCCAGCCACCTGTCGACTTATCATTTTCAACTGTTAAATTTTCAGCGTTTACAATAGTTATTTCGTGTTAAGTCCATAATTTTCTTTGTACTGTACCACCTAGGACACCACCAAACTTTCACAGCTTCATAATCAAGGGGTGCCCAACACATATCACTATCCAACATGTTACTTATTTTTTTTAACTTGACCCATTTTTTCCGCGCAGTCGACTTAGCCATTTTCAATGTTAAGTTTTCGCGTTTACAATGTTAAGTTTCGTGTTTGAAGTCCATTTCTTTGTTACTGTACCACCTAGGACCACCAAACTTTCACAGCTTCATAATCAAGGGGTGCCCAACACATATCACTATCCAACATGTTACTTTTTTTTAACTTGACCCATTTTTTTCCGCGCAGTCGACTTAGCCATTTTCAAGTTAAGTTTTCGCGTTTACAATGTTAAGTTTTCGTGTTTAAGTCCATTTCTTTGGTACTGTACCACCTAGGACCACCAAACTTTCACAGCTTCATAATCAAGGGGTGCCCACCACATATCACTATCCAACATGTTACTTATTTTTAACTTGACCCATTTTTTCCGCGCGCAGTCCGACTTAGCCATTTCAATGTTAAGTTTTCGCGTTTACAAAGTTTAAGTTTTCGTGTTTAAGTCCATTTCTTTGGTTACTGTACCACCTAGGACCACCAAACTTTCACAGCTTCATAATCAAGGGGTGCCCAACCACATATCACTATCCAACATGTTACTTAATTTTTAACTTGACCCATTTTTTCCGCGCAGTCGACTTAGCCATTTTCAATGTTAAGTTTTCGCGTTTACAATGTTAAGTTTTCGTGTTTAAGTCCATTTCTTTGGTACTGTACCACCTAGGACCACCAAACTTTCACAGCTTCATAATCAAGGGGTGCCCACCACATATCACTAAACATGTTTATTTTTTTTTCCAATTGAACACATTTTTTCCACGCTTGTCGACTTAGCCATTCATTTTGTTTAAGTTTTCGGTTACATGTTAAGTTTTGTCCCAGTCCATCTTTCTTTGGTACTGTACACCTAGGACCACAAATCTTTCAGCTTCATATCAAGGGGTTGCCACCACATACTATCCAACATGTTACCTATTTTAACTGACCCATCCGCGCGTCGAATTAGCCTTTTCAATGTTAAGTTTTCGCGTTTACAATGTTAAGTTTTCGTGTTTAAGTCCATTTCTTTGTTACTGTACACCTAGGACCACCAAACTTTCACAGCTTCATAATCAAGGGGTGCCAACACATCACTATCCAACATGTACTTTTTTTTTTAACCTTGACCCATTTTTTTCCGCGCAGTGACCTTAGCCATTTTCAATGTTAAGTTTTCGCGTTTTACAATGTTAAGTTTTGTTTACGTCCATTTCTTTGGTACTGTACCAACCTAGGACCACCAAACTGTCACAGCTTCATATCAAGGGGTGCCCACCACATATCACTACCAAACATGTTACTTTTTTTTAACTTGACCCATTTTTTTTTTTTTCGCGCAGTCGACTTAGCCATTTTCAATGTTAAGTTTTCACGTTTACAATGTTAAGTTTTCGTGTTTACGTCCATTTCTTTGGTACTGTACCACCTAGGACCACCAAACTTTCACAGCTTCATAACCAAGGGGTGCTTACCACATACAACTATCCAACATGTGACCATTTTTTTTACCTTCACCTATTATTTCTACGTAATTGACTTAGCCATTTTCAACGTTAACTTTTTAACGTATGTCTGGTTAAAGTTTTTTGGTTAAAAGTTTTTCCTTATACTATATCTCTGCAACTGCTTCGCCCATTACCTTGAAACTTCACATGGGTGTTTATCATCATCCATATTTTCATTCTAACCCCCAACCGTGCGGCCCCTGTGCCCAAGGTCAAATAAATTTGAATTTTTTTTGTTAAAGTTTTTTTGTGTACTATATCTCTGCAACTGCTTCATCCATTACCTTGATACTTTACATGGGTGTTTATCATCATTGTCGCACCCGCTTGCGGAAAGCGCGATATCGTCGGCATTTTGGCATTTGTCCGTCCGTCCGTCCGTACGTCCGTGTGTCCGGTTAAAGTTGTTTTTTTCGTTAAAGTTTTTCCATCTACTATATCTATTTTTTGAGTGTCCATGCCTCGCCCCAAGGCGCGACATGCAGGCCACGGCCATCTAGTCTACAAAAAGTGGATATAATTATGTTATCCAAGTGTCTATGCTTGGAAAAAACCTGGCCTTCGTGGCTTTGCCTCGTTTCTTGTTTTAATATTACTTTACGGATTGCTTCAATATTTGGACACTTGATACATGTAAGCATTAGGAACATGCTCGTGCCACCAATTCACATGACCTTCACCTTTTTACCTTCAAGTTTTTGCTGAGACACTTAGCCATTTTTTGCGTCAAAAACTTTGTACAAGCTTCCTCATCATGCTATAACTTTCATATTATTGACGCATTCCTTCAATGTTTGGACACTTGATACATGTAACCATTAGGAACACACTCATGCCACCATTAACATGACCTTGACCTTTTTGACCTTCACATGGTTGTGGAAACACCATTTTTGTCCCGCCTGCTTTAGCAGAAGCGGGACATAGGCATAGCTTTTCCGTCGGCGGCGGCGGCGGCGGCGTCAACATTTCACGTTAAGTTTTTGCGTTTAGGTCAGTTTCCAGAAAACTATAACACCTACGACCTCCATACTTGGTATACATCAACACTGTGGTGTAACCATCTCACACAGAGAGCCCATGTGACCTTGACCTAGTTTTCATGGTTGATTGACCTACTTTTCACATGCATTCAACGTTAAGTTTTTGCGTTTAGCTCTGTTTCTAAAACTTAACGCTCAGGTTAATTCATTGTAACTTCTGTTTCCCTCAATGGAATGCTTTAATATTCCATACACGCATTTGTAACAACATCCCGCATCATTCTCCAGAAAGCCCATGGTGCCCGCTAACCCCAAAGGTCAAGGTCGCTGACTTAGAAATTTCCGTGTTTGCAAAAGTTAATGCTCAGTTTATGCTTTAATATTCCATACATACATATGTAACAACATCCCACATCATTCTACAGAAAGCCCATGTTGCCTGTTGACCCCAAAGGTCAAGGTCACTGACTTACAAATTTCCGTGTTTGGAAAAGTTAACGCTCAGTTTATGCTTTAATATTCCATACATGCATTTGTAACAACATCCCGCATCATTCTACAGAAAGCCCATGGTGCCTGCAAACCCCAAAGGTCAAGGTCACTGACTTAGAAATTTCCGTGTTTGGAAAAGTTAAGGCCCTGTTTATGCTTTAATATTCGTTTGGAAAAGTTAACGCTCAGTTTATGCTTTAATATTCCATACATGCATTTGTAACAACATCCCGCATCACTCTACAGAAAGCCCATGATGCCCGCTAACGCCAAAGGTCAAGGTCACTGACTTAGAACTTTCCGTGTTTGGAAAAGTTAATGCTCAGTTTATGCTTTAATATTCCATACATGCATTTGTAACAATATCCTGCATCATTCTACAGAAAGCCCATGGTGCCCGCTAACCGCAAAGGTCAAGGTCACCGACTTAGAAATTTCCATGTTTGGAAAAGTTAACGCTCAGTTTATGCTTTAATATTCCATACATGCATTTGTAACAACATCCCGCATCATTCTACAGAAAGCCCATGATGCCCTCTAACGCCAAAGGTCAAGGTCACTGACTTAGAGAAATTTTCGTGTTTGGAAAAGTTAACGCTCAGTTTATGCTTTAATATTCCATACATGCATTTGTAACAACATCCTGCATCATTCTACAGAAAGCCCATGGTGCCCGCAAACCCCAAAGGTCAAGGTCGCTGACTTAGAAATGTCCGTGTTTGGAAAAGTTAACGCTCAATTTATGTATGCTTTAATATTCCATACATGCATTTGTAACAACATCCCGCATCATTCTACAGAAAGCCCATGGTGCCCGCTAACCCCAAAGGTCAAGGTCACTGAATTAGAAATTTCCATGTTTGGAAAAGTCAACGCTCAGTTTATGCTTTAATATTCCATATATGCATTTGTAACAACATCCCGCATCATTCTACAGAAAGCCCATGGTGCCCGCTAACCCCAAAGGTCAAGGTCACTGACTTACAAATTAACGCTCAGTTTATGCTTAAATATTCCATACATGCATTTGTAACAACATCCCGCATCATTCTACAGAAAGCCCATGTTGCTCACTAACCCCAAGGTTATTACAAGCTCCATATATACTATCAAACTGCGCCAGGCGGGACATTTTGCTCCGCGGAGCTCTTGTTTCCTATCAAAATGTTACTTTAACCTTGACCTTTTTCGTGTTTTAAGCATGCACTTCTCTGACAGGTTTTGTGATGCTTACTTTAGCACATGCCCATGATCATGTTACGATCAAATGCCTTGGCAGGCGCGACACCACTTCCGTGGCGGAATTCTTGTTTATTAACCCTTTCAGCGCCATTATGAGGCCATAATTCAATGTTTACAAATACTTCTGTCCAAATTTTACAGCTATATAAAAAATGCAAAAACATTTTTATTTTATTTCAATACTGTAACCGGTGTAGCGGTCAGAAATCCCCCCCACCACCGAAATCCCCCCGGGGGGGAGTTTGGGCTAGCCTACTTTCCCCCCTGGGGAGAATCTGGGCCGGCCCGAAATCCCCCCCTGGGGGGATTTCCAACTAGTCAACTTCCCCCCCCACCAGTCAGAAATCCCCCCGTCCCCCCCCAATTTCTTTTCAAACAATGACAGGTTAAATGCTAAATTAGCAACTAACATGATATTGAAAGTATTTGAGTATGTAGGTGGCTATATATAGCTAAAATACATTTGTGTCGGGGGGGGGGGGGTGTTTGGGCCGCCCGAAATCCCCCCCCCCCCCCCAATTTTTTTTTTTTTTTCAACACAACAATGACAGGTTAAATGCTGAATTAGCAGGTTAAAATTAGCAACTAACATGAGATTGAAGTATTTGGTGTATGTATGATGGCTATATATAGATAAAATTTTAGTTTTAGAGTGGGGGGGGAGTGGGGGGGGGGGGGGAGTTTGGGCCGGCCCAAACTCCCCCCCCCCCCCACTCACGAAACTGATATTTATCTATTTATAGCCGTCATACATACACCAAATACTGCAATCTCATCTTAGTTGCTAATTTAGCATTCAACCTTCTAATTCAGCATTCAACATGTCGTTGTTGAAAAAGAAATATGGGGGGGGGGGGGATTATGGCCGGCCCAAACTCCCCCCCCCCCCCCCCCCCCCCCCCCCCACCCCCACCCCCCCCCCCCCCCCCATGAAATGATTTATCTATATATAGCCGTCATACATTCACGAATACTTCATCAATCTCATGTTTAGTTGCTAATTTTAACCGGGCTAATTCAGCATTTAACCTGTCATTGTGAAAAAAATATATGGGGGGGGGGCATTTCGGGCCGGCCCAAACACCCCCCCCCCCCTCCCCCCTCCCCCCTCCCCCCCATGAAACTGATGTTTATCTATATATAGCCGTCATACATACATCAAATACTTCAATCTCATGTAACCTGCTAATTCAGCATTATTTAACCTGATACATCAGCATTTAATCTGTCATTGTGGAAAAAAAAAATATGGGATTTCGGGCCGACCCAAACTCACCCCCCCCCCCCATCCCCCCCCCCAGAAACTGATATTTATCTATATATAGCCGTCATACATACTTCAAATACTGCAATCTCATCTTAGTTGCTAATTTAGCATTCAACCTTCTAATTCAGCATTCAACATGTCGTTGTTGAAAAAGAAATATGGGTGGGGGGGGATTATGGGCCGCCCAAACACCCCCCTCCCCCCCCCCATGAAACTGATATTTATCTATATATAGCCGTCATACATTCACCGAATACTTCAATCTCATGTTAGTTGCTAATTTTAACCGGCTAATTCAGCATTTAACCTGTCATTGTTGAATAAAATACATGGGGGGGGGGCATTTCGGGCCGGCCCAAACACCCCCCTCCCCCCCATGAAACTGATGTTTATCTATATATAGCCGTCATACATACATCAAATACTTCAATCTCATGTAACCTGCTAATTCAGCATTATTTAACCTGATACATCAGCATTTAATCTGTCATTGTGGAAAAAAAATATGGGGGGGGGATTTCGGGCCGACCCAAACTCACCCCCCCCCCCCCATGAAACTGATATTTATCTATATATAGCCGTCATACATATTTCAAATACTGCAATCTCATCTTAGTTGCTAATTTAGCATTCAACCTGCTAATTCAGCATTCAACCTGTCAGTGTTGAAAACAATTATGGGGGTGGGGGATTTCGGGCCGGCCCAAACTCCCCCTCCCCCTCCTCCCACCCCCCCCCCCCCCCCCCCCCCTCAAACTGATAATTTAGCTATATATAGCCGCCATACATACTTCAAATACTTAAAACTAATGTTAGTTGCTAATTTAGCATTTAACCTGTCATTGTTTGAAAAAAAATTGGTGGGAGGGATTTCTGACTGGTGGGGGGGAAAGTTGACTAGTTGGAAATCACCCCGGGGGGGATTTCGGGCCGGCCCAGAATCCCCCCCGGGGGGATTTCTGACTGGGGGGGAAAGTGGCCTGCTACACCGGTATTAATTTTTATCAAAATTTAAGAATGTGACTTAATATTTTTATTTTGTTAAATTTGGTCTAATATTGATTTTATTTGCGAAAAAACAATTTTCACATGTTAAATCCCCATAGACATCGTCAGAGTCCCCATGTTAAATCCCCATATATATTATATGTCTATGGGGATTGAACATGTTTTTAAGTCTAATTTCAGAAATAGTGGACAGATTTTCAAAATTTAACTGTTGTTTTCTTAGTGAGTTAGATCATTTCTATTTATATAGCCAGGTTTCGGAGTCAATTTTCCAAATCGTTAGGGTTTTTTTACTCCTTCCCCAGCTCCTCCAACTCCTTTTCGTAACGAGCAGTCTCATCAGGATCTGCAGTGTTTTCCAGTATTTTAGGATTGTTTGATCCACATGTACCCAATGGAACACTATTATAAATGAAGTATCAGATTGCAGAGCTGCAGATAAGCTGCGTATTTGCTTAAATACCCAATTCAAAATGCCAAAAACCCAATTGAAATCAGGAGAAAATTCTTATGAAATGCCAATACATGTTTTCATTTCGAAGCAAACTATCAATAATTGCTGTCTGTTGATGTGTATAAACAGTAGTGTGATTTTATTTTACCCAATTAAAATTTTGAAATACCCAATTGCTTCAGAAATGATGGAGTGAAATACTCAATTACTAATTCCTTATCAGTAGCAGATTTCATCAAAATTGCAAAGTATACTTATCTAGCAAAGTATACTTTGAGGGAGTAATCATTGATTTTTCCGAAATGCATTATTTCATATAGAACTAATGATTGCATATATTTTATGATTAAAACTATGCAGAATTATTATACTGAATTTATTACATTATCACAGCCAAATTGGCTGTGATAATGTAATAAATTCAGTATACGGTAATAAAAATTAATAAATTTATCATAAAATTGAAAATTTCTCCCTCAATGTATACTTTGCTACTAAAGTATACTTTGCAATTTTGATGAAATCGGCTACTGGATGGAGCATTGAGATTGAACAATCCAATGTCAGTCGCCTTGTTGTAATTGCAGGCTATTAGCACCGTTGGTCTGGATATCCGTGGATCTTAGAAATAATTCTGAACTTTCCTGTAAAATTTCAGCAAATATCACATCCTTCGATCATTCAAATTATCGCTGATTGTTAAATTTAAATTCTCAGTTGTTATGAAAAATAGTAAATATAGCAGCTTCAGTCGGTATGTTTTGTACAAAATCTGCTGATTTTGGGTGAATTTGGATGTTGTGAAGTCTGCTTTGTCTGATCTGAACGGACACCGTCATATCACCAGAACACCATGCTCTGGTAATGAAGTCATTATTTGTGAATCCATATCAGTTGACACAATTGGGAGTGAGATCATGGCGAAGTCAAACGGTGCTGAAATAAAATTTCTGAAGAAAAAAGGGATTACTAATACAGTAAAGTTCCACCTAATGACCGTCCCGTTTTTGAGACAGCATTTTCAAAGAACCAATTTATTTACTATTTATTTCTATGGTCGTATGGTCCGTTATTGAGACTGTCCTGCTATTACGTAATACGACCACCTTTGTTAGTCCTAAAGTGTCAAAATTTATTATTTTGTGTCTCGAAAGAGATCGCCCGCGGTAACTGTCAATTAGTTACCATGTGTATCCCCCGAGGGTGATTTTCCCCAAACACGCAACCACATTATGGCATGCAGAAGAAAGGTGATATATTCAACAAATATTTTGTTTTAAGGCTGCATGTGGGGTGTTAGTCAGTTAGTGTTAGTCAAATTGGGGATTATCAGACCAAGATCAATCTGTGTGCCTGTGCAACCAGATTGTGACCATCACTGTTGTTAGTTCGAGTGACCATGTAAAGTAATCTTCCAAGGTTATGATCACGTGGTACTAACAACAACAACAAGTACTGAAACTTCCAGAATCCATCTGATTCAAAATACGTATTCTTTTATAGTGTCCTTATTACGTAACGGATTTTGATGAAATATGGCGCATCAAACACGTCTTGTTAAGCTGCATTTTGTCGTCTCTGTAATTTCGTCCAAACTTATGTCGTTTTTGCGAAGAATCGATTTCCGTGTCTACTGACATGGAAATCGATTCTTTGCAAAAACGACATAAGTCTGTGCCGAACTTCCTGGACCACCAAATGCAGCTCATGAAGACGCATTTGCTGCGCCGTATTTCATCAAAATCCGTTGCATATTTCATGTATCAAATATCAAATAATACTTACTTTGGAGTGGGCGACGTTGTTGTAAAATGTAACCACATGATCATGCACCTTGACTTCTAGTGCCTCTAGTATTTATACTATGTGTGATACATATTTGTAGGTGTTCAGAAAACTACACTGGTCCAAAACTTGGTAAACCGATTTTGTCATGGTGAAACCTGTACATATATAAGATCAATTAGATGACACTACAGTCTTGTACATAATGTACGGGTATGGAAGGTGTTCGAGCCAATTCCCACCCTTAATATGAGCCGAAACGAAATGTACATAATGTATATATTTTCTTGTACCTGTACATGCAAACAAAAGAGGAAACCTATACAGGTATTAAATTATGGATTCCTATATCATCCATAATTATATTACATGCATACATTAAGAAGGTGATGTTACTAAGGATTTTGTCTTTTTTCCTGAGTCTTTTTATGGGACATAACAAAGAATTAGTGTGTTAGGCAGATTCCTCCATTCTTGCTGTAAAGTCTGTGTCATCTCAAATGTTGTCAATTTTGTGGCTGGCCGTCGCCTTACGACCCAACTCATCTCTATTGGGTTGAGATCAGGGGAACCTCAGGCCATGGCAGGACGTCGATGTTGTTTTGAGCCAGTTGTGATTCTGGCTGTGTGCGGGCGGCATTGTCTTGGTGCAGTGTTACACCAGGGCCGTGGGGGCGAATGAAAGGCATTGCATGCCGAAGAGTTGCCACCTCAGCAATGTAACACTGTGCATTGAGGTTGCCCTGTATGACCAACCCGCTCAGTCTTACTGTTCCCCATGATCCCACCCCACACCATTACACTCCCTTCCCTGAACCTGTCCCTCTCAACAATGCAACAATCAGCGAATCTCTCGTTTTGATGATTAAAAGTATGCCGAATTATTATACTGAATTTATTACATTATCACAGCCAAAATGGCTGTGATAATGTAATAAATTCAGTATAATAAATAAATTTATCCTTATATTGAAGATTTCTCCCTCAAAGTATACTTTGCTAGATAAGTATACTTTGCAATTTTGATGAAATCGGCTACAGGGCGGGGTCGATCGTGAACAGTCCCAGTCTGTTGATACCGGGCCACAAGTCTCTATGGTTTCTCGACAGCAGCCAAAATTGAGGTTGACAACACAGGCCGTCATTCCTACCGCCAGCATTCCAATTGCCTGATTTCATTCAACTTCAGACGAGCGTGGCATCATGAAAACTGAAAAATTTAAAACTTTTTTTCAATTTTCGGATTAGTCTGTTTCGTACGACGTTGACTGAATAAATTTATTGAGCACATGCATAGTGCGCACGTGCTATAAGTGAAAATCAGTGTTCCCGTTAGTGACTGTTTTGTATTCGCGGTAAACATTACACAAGTCGTTTCACATAATGACCAGTGTGTTTTATGTATATTCACTGAATGTAACATAAACATAGGGCGGAACTGTGTTGGTTAACAAACATGGACGTTTCTAGTTTTGCTGAATATATAGACCCAGATCAGGTGTCGTCTCAGAATGGGGGCTAATCCTAGAACGGGCGCCAAAAACGTGACATCAATCCCAGAACGGGGGCCAATCTGAAAATGGCCGGAAAATACCGGAAAATTCCTCACATGGGACATTTACAAGATACGACCATCATGGAAACAGCAAAGGCATACACGTACTTTTAATTCACTTCATTGCTAAACACTTCTCGGTAGGTAATGTACGTTGGCCTAGATGACAACCACGACGTCTTCACTAGTTGCCGCAATTTTTGTGGCCAGATCGTGACGTTACGTCACTAACTTTGACATGATCATTCAGGCTTGCAATCAAAACGGAACATGCAGAATTGACCCCCGTTCTGGGAAAAATGGACCCCCGTTCTAGGATTAGCCCCCGTTCTGGGATTTGGCCCCCGTTCTGGGGCTGACCCCTGATCTGAGATACATTTACGAAGCAATTATCTTTTGAATCAAAGGATGATCAGGTATAGAATGGATTTTTATACCCCAGCATACAAAGTATGTCGAGGGGTATATAGTTTTCGTAATTCCGTCCGTTTGTCCGTCCGTCCGTCTGCGTTAAAGTTTTTGGGTACCCATTATCTCTGTAACAGTAAGTTGGATTGACCTCAAACTTCATATACTTCCTTATCATCATCCATATTTTCATTCCATACCACACCTATGCGACCTTCATTTCCAAGGTAGTGGGTGGCAGGTGGGAGCACGCGATGGGTAATTTAACGATCGGGGTTCATCCTTACCGGAATCACCAGGTCAGGTTATTTAAATTTCAGGGCTGAATATATTTTTTTATTTTTTCTCGATGTAAATATTCTGATTTTGGGATCCCCCCCCCCCCCCACCCCAATACAGCAGGTTAAAACGGGATCGAACCCGTTTGCCCGTCCTTACATGACCTTAGCTGTTGATAGGCAGTTAAACACCAATAAACAAACATTTCCGAGGTCAAGGTGACTTCAGATTGACTTCAAGCTTCATATACTTCCTTATCATCATCCATATTTTCATTCCATACCACACCCATGCGGCCTTCATGTCCAAGGTCAAGGTCAAATTACTTAGAAATTTGCGTTAAAGTTTTTTAAATATTTGGGTTGAAGTTTTTATTTGTCGGTCCAGGTGGCAACCAGAGGTATATACAGAGTGAAGATGTCTCTGGGGATTTAACATGGGGAAATTGTTTTAGAATTTCAGAAATACTGGACCGATTTTCAAAATTTAACTTGTTTTCTTAGTTAAATCATTTCCAAGCTATCTAGCTAGGTTTCTGAGTCAATTTTCAAAATGTTTCGTTTTTTGACTCCTCCCACATTTCCTTACCTCTTTTCCCCCCCATGTTAAATTCCCGTAGAGAAATCAATTTTTCGTAATAAAATCAATATTTGACCAAATTTCACGAAATAAAAAGAAGGCTCATTCTTAAATTTTCCTTTAATTTAATATTATCAAAGAAAATATTGTTTTTGAATTGTCTATAGAGCCGTAAAATTTGGGCAGCTTTCGTGAAACAGACAGTAGTTATCCCTTTGAACCCGAAATCCCGCTGCTATATCGGTTTATGCAAAAAGTGCAGATCCAGATGAGCCGGCTCGTAACGAGCCGTCTCATCAGGATCTGCACTTTTTGAAAGTAATTTTAATGTTTTTGAGAACAAAAACGCCCCCTTTTCATAAATGGACGAATCTGAAAATCATTTTGTGACCATTGGATTGGTCGGAACATTAGCATATCACAGTCCATTCCAGTTCCTTAGGGTTGAAAGGGTTAAAACCTGTACAGTTTCTTTTGTAGCTTTGTATATAATACATGTACAATGTAACACATTTGCATTGTAAAGTAACAAGACACTGGGCACTTGAGGCTTGTTAACCCTTAGAATGCGGGAAACGAAAATTGCCGTCTGCTGTTGTTTCATAATTTGTCTTTTTTCGCAATGAATTGTTTGCAGCAGTTCAGAATCATTTCCATTTGAAGTGATTCTAAAGTATTTTCATACCAAGTTTTTGTTGAGAGAAATGGACATTAAAAAATAAACAGCAGACGATATTAAATTCAGTATTGTCAGGGTTAACTTGGCTGTGTGACAACATCAGGACACAATGTGGTGTCCAGATTCACATACTTCCTGAATTACATAGCTATGACACAGATAATCGGTTTAAGCTAAAATACTTTTTCTCTTATTTGTTTATTAAACATGCAAGTTAAGACGTCTTTAGAATCGTCTCAGAGAGACGATTCTAAAGAAGTCTTAACTTGCATGTTGTATCGTGAATTTATAATAAAATATTATAAAACCCGGTTTTCAAATACAGTGTTTATCTGAAACGTGTATGTATGTATGTAAATTGTGTGTTTAATCTTTCCTTTAAGCAAAGTCATTGTGTATAGTGTGTATAGTGTATGTGTTCCGTCATGCTTGAATACATTTTAATAATATAGTACTTAAATGTAGATACATTTGTATTGAGCTCATAAACCTTTGATCCAGTGATTCACACTTTTGTTGGTAATACACATTTCAAATTTGTGTTAGCAGGGGCACTCATATGTGGTGATTAATTATACATAGACCATTTGAAATCATCTTTATGTTATAGGTGTGACAAGAAAATCGATAGAAGACCGATTTATCAAGATAAAACAGGATTTACCGGTATATCGCAACCACAAAGATTTTACAAGGTATACATGTAATATTTCAGCACAAAAGTAAATGTTCTTACCACTCATTTGAACTGTCTCATTGAGACAGTTCTAATGAGCGGTCCCAACATGTATTGTCATGCAGAAATAAAGAAATTATTTAATTTTTGTCCCGCCTGCTTTAGCAGAAGCGGGACACAGGCATAGCTTTTCCGTCGGCGTCGGCGTTGTCGTCGTCACCCATGTGACCTTCACCTACTTTTCATGGTTCATTGACATACTTTTCACATGCATTCAACGTTAAGTTTTTGCGTTTAGCTCTGTTTCTAAAACTTAGTGCTCAGGTTAATTCATTGTAACTTCTGTTTCCCTCAATGGAATGCTTTAATATTCCATACATCCATTTGTAACAACATCTCGCATCATTCTACAGAAATCCCATTGTGCCCGCTAACCCCAAATGTCAAGGTCACTGACTTAGAAATTTCCGTGTTTGGAAAAGTTAACGCTCGGTTTAATGTATTACAACTTCTGTTTCCCTTGATGGAATGCTTCGGTATACATCAACACTGTGGTGTAACCATCTCACACAGACGGAGCCCATGTGACCTTGACCTAGTTTTCATGGTTCATTGACCTACTTTTCACATGCATTCAACGTTAAGTTTTTGCGTTTAGCTCTGTTTCTAAAACTTAACGCTCGGGTTAATTCATTGTAACTTCTGTTTCCCTCAATGGAATGCTTTAATATTCCATACATGCATTTGTAACAACATCCCGCATCATTCTCCAGAAAGCCCATGGTGCCCACTAACCCCAAAGGTCAAGGTCGCTGACTTAGAAATTTCCGTGTTTGGAAAAGTTAATGCTCAGTTTATGCTTTAATATTCCATACATACATTTGTAACAACATCCCGCATCATTCTACAGAAAGCCCATGTTGCCCGTTAACCCCAAAGGTCAAGGTCACTGACTTACACATTTCCGTGTTTGGACAAGTTAACGCTCAGTTTATGCTTTAATATTCCATACATGCATTTGTAACAACATCCCGCATCATTCTACAGAAAGCCCTTATGCCCAGCAAACCCCAAAGGTCAAGTCGCTGACTTAGAAATTTCAGTGTTTGGAAAAGTTAACGCTCAGTTTATGCTTTAATATTCCATACATGCATTTGTAACAACATCCCTTATCATTCTACAGAAAGCCCATGTTGCCCGCAAACCCCAAAGGTCAAGGTCGCTGACTTAGAAATTTCAGTGTTTGGAAAAGTTAACGCTCAGTTTATGCTTTAATATTCCATACATGCATTTGTAACAACATCCCTTATCATTCTACAGAAAGCCCATGATGCCCGCTAACGCCAAAGGTCAAGGTCACTGACTTAGAAATTTCCGTGTTTGGAAAAGTTAACGCTCAGTTTATGCTTTAATATTCGTTTGGAAAAGTTAGCGCTCAGTTTATGCTTTAATATTCCATACATGCATTTGTAACAACATCCCGCATCATTCTACAGAAATCCCATCATTCTACAGAAAGCCCATGGTGCCCGCAAACCGCAAAGGTCAAGGTCGCTGACTTAGAACTTTCCGTGTTTGGAAAAGTTAATGCTCAGTTTATGCTTTAATATTCCATACATGCATTTGTAACAACATCCCGCATCATTCTACAGAAATCCCATGATGCCTGCTAACCCCAAAGGTCAAGGTCACTGACTTAGAAATTTCCGTGTTTGGAAAAGTTAACGCTCAGTTTATGCTTTAATATTCGTTTGGAAAAGTTAACGCTCAGTTTATGCTTTAATATTCCATACATGCATTTGTAACAACATCCCGCATCATTCTACAGAAATCCCATCATTCTACAGAAAGCCCATGGTGCCCGCAAACCGCAAAGGTCAAGGTCGCTGACTTAGAACTTTCCGTGTTTGGAAAAGTTAATGCTCAGTTTATGCTTTAATATTCCATACATGCATTTGTAACAACATCCCGCATCATTCTACAGAAATCCCATGATGCCTGCTAACCCCAAAGGTCAAGGTCACTGACTTACAAATTTCCATGTTTGGAAAAGTTAACGCTCAATTTATGTATGCTTTAATATTCCATACATGCATTTGTAACAACATCCCGCATCATTCTACAGAAAGCCCATGGTGCCCGCTAACCCCAAAGGTCAAGGTCACTGACTTACAAATTTCCATGTTTGGAAAAGTTAACGCTCAATTTATGTATGCTTTAATATTCCATACATGCATTTGTAACAACATCCCGCATCATTCTACAGAAAGCCCATGGTGCCCGCAAACCGCAAAGGTCAAGGTCGCTGACTTAGAAATTTCCGTGTTTGGAAAAGTTAACGCTAGTTTTTAGCTTTTATTTATTGTTTAATTGCTTTTATATTCCATACGTGCATTTGTAACAACATCCCGCATCATTCTGCAGAAAGCCCATGGTGCCCGCTAACCCCAAAGGTCAAGGTCACTGTCTTAGAAATTTCCGTGTTTGGAAAAGTTAACGCTCAGTTTATGCTTTAATATTCCATACATGCATTTGTAACAACATCCCGCATCATTCTACAGAAATCCCATCATTCTACAGAAAGCCCATGGTGCCCGCTAACCCCAAAGGTCAAGGTCACTGAATTAGAAATTTGCGTGTTTGCAAAAGTTAACGCTCAGTTTATGCTTTAATATTCCATACATGCATTTGTAACAACATCCCGCATCATTCTGCAGAAAGCCCATGGTGCCCGCTAACCCCAAAGGTCAAGGTCACTGACTTAGAAATTTCCGTGTTTGGAAAAGTTAACGCTCAGTTTATGCTTTAATATTCCATACATGCATTTGTAACAACATCCCGCATCATTCTACAGAAATCCCATCATTCTACAGAAAGCCTATGGTGCCCGCTAACCCCAAAGGTCAAGGTCACTGAATTAGAAATTTGCGTGTTTGCAAAAGTTAACGCTCAGTTTATGCTTTAATATTCCATACATGCATTTGTAACAACATCCCGCATCATTCTACAGAAAGCCCATGGTGCCCGCAAACCCCAAAGGTCAAGGTTGCTGACTTAGAAATTTCCGTGTTTGGAAAAGTTACACGCTCAGTTTTAACGCTCAGTTTATGTTTTAATATGCCATATATGCATTTGTAACAACATCCCGCATCATTCTACAGAAAGCCCATGGTGCACGCTTACCCCAAAGGTCAAGGTCACTGAATTAGAAATTTCCGTGTTTGGAAAAGTTAACGCTCAGTTTATGCTTTAATATTCCATATATGCATTTGTAACAACATCCCGCATCATTCTACAGAAAGCCCATGGTGCCCGCTAACCCCAAAGGTCAAGGTCACTGAATTATAAATTTCCGTGTTTGGAAAAGTTAACGCTCAGTTTATGCTTTAATATTCCATACATGCATTTGTAACAACATCCCGCATCATTCTACAGAAAGCCCATCATTCTACAGAAAGCCCATGGTGCCTGCTAACCCCAAAGGTCAAGGTCACTGAATTATAAATTTCCGTGTTTGGAAAAGTTAACGCTCAGTTTATGCTTTAATATTCCATACATGCATTTGTAACAACATCCCGCATCATTCTACAGAAAGCCCATCATTCTACAGAAAGCCCATGGTGCTCACTAACCCCAAGGTTATTACAAGCTCCATATATACTATCAAACTGCGCCAGGCGGGACATTTTGCTCCGCGAAGCTCTTGTTTGTACCTTACTCCAAGAAGTGCAGGAGGTTGACACAAACATTTTCATTTTGCCTGCCATTTATCCAGATTTATTGCCATTTTTGTCTCGCCCACATTATTCGAAAGTGAGACATAGTGTCCTGGGGCCCGTTTCACTAAACTTCATACGACTAAATTAAGTCTTCGTAAGTGCAAATTTAGGAACGTCTGGAAATTTCAATTGATGGATTTACATTTATTGAGCCTAGGCTGCATATGCAGCCTAAGCTCAATAAATGTAAATCCAATAACAGTTTACAAGAAAACATTGATATGTGACATATACAGATTATCATAAGTTTGCACTTACGAACATTTTAGTTGTACAAAGTTTAGTGAAACGGGCCCCAGGTGTTTGTGACATTGTCGTCGTCATAGATAGCATCAACAATTTTGAACGTACAGTACAGCCACCGCGAAACCCGCACATTTTTTGTAATTGCGGCAACCAATTTAGCTTTAGCGCGGAATATTGCCGCAATCTCGCAAAACGTCCCGTGGCCGTTTGCGGCATAACGAGAAACTCCGCAAATTTTACGCTGTCGTTTCGCGGCGATCCTCGGCAAAACTCGGCAAAACTTTCCAGTGTGTACAACGTACATGTACATGTACATGTTATCGCACCTTTACCGCCGCGTTTTGCGGCAAAATGGACACGGTAAAATGCGGCAAAACTCGGCAATTCACTCTGAAAATGTGTACATTGTTTGATTGAATGAAGTCAGTTTTACCCTCGTAGACATGCATTTCGCATGGATCGATTTGGTATATCTGTCAATAAATCATGTTCGAACATCCATGGCCATACCGATATTGATCATGTAAGATGTAGATATCAAACAGGCATATTCAGAATATTGATCATGTAGGATGTAGATATCAAATTTAAACAGGCATATTCAGATTTTCACATGTGTAATCGATCGTATTTCCTCGCCACCATATAAAACCTGACTCTAGAAACACAAATTAAGTTGTTATTTCTGAATTTGTCAATTGTTTGCACGGTCTAAGAAATCAAACAAATGTGAAAACAATTTTGTTTTTACAAAATATTAGACTCGTCTAAGGAGACGATTCTTATGTGTTGCCAAAACATGTTTTATTAAGTCATTGGACAAATGTGAAAAGAAAACCTGAATATATTGGTATTTCTTTACAAAAACATATTTTGACAAAATATGAGAATCGTCTTACTTAGGAGACGATTCTCATGTGCTGCAAAATCTTGCTTTTATCAAGAAATCAAACAAATGTGAAACTGCACAAGCTGCATGCGTCAATTCGATGACGTGAGCGACTACATAGCGTCGTTTTGGTATGTTCGTTTCCGCGAGTTCTAAAGGTCAGTTACACTTTGCACGTGAAAATGGATTACCGACTGATGATTGTAAACACCATCAGGTGTGCAGCTAGGCCGAAAATGATACGTCGCAAATGTGCTACAGTCGAACGTCTCTAAACCGAACACAGAGACAAGTTAGTTGTGCTTAATTTTGACATAGTTCGTGTCCATTTATCTCCGATTATAATTTCTGTTCATGAACACAAAGCACCCACGCGTGTCTTGAAGTAGTTATATACATGGTTCACAGTGGAGCCTCTCTAAACCGGACGACCTGGGATGTGCCCCAGGGTGTCCGGTTTAGAGAGGTTGCACTGTAGTTGTGGATGGGTGGGTACGGCGGTATATTTTTTTAAAATGTAAGTACATGTATATGTATTAATACCTTTAATAAATTAGCTTTTGTACCAACATTAATACTAGACATTATGCACTGTAGTTGTGGATGGGTGGGTACGGCGGTATATTTTTTAGCTCACCTGAGCGAAGCTATTGTTACCGCAATGTGTCCGTCGTCGTCCGTGAACATTTTCAAACGTCTTCTCCCCGGTAACCATTGGGCCTATAGTCACCAAACTTCATGGTCATGGTCCTTAGGTAGGGGGATTACAAAATTGTTAAAATGACGTCATTACGTAATCCAAAATGGCCGCCGTCTAAAAATAGCACAAATTCTTCAAAACTCTTCTCAAGAACCACCAACCGCCCCCGTGACCCACAGTATTAGCCCACGGCGCATCACCGTGCCAGCGTACAGGTAATGTGGTCAGAGAGGAGTGCATATACATTGTATGGCTGACAAAATTGAAAATCGTCTCATATGCACAGTACTGTCAAAACATGTTTTGTTGAGAATACGTTACATTTTCGTTTCAGCTCTCGCGATCACATTCACGTTTTCGCGATCTCGATCTACGCGCAAGATCGCGAAAGGAGACGATTCTCATATGCACAGTACTGTCAAAACATGTTTTGTTGTGAATATGTTAAATTTTCATTTCGCGATCCATCAGCTTCGCGTTTTCGCGATTTCGGCCTATGCGCAAGATCGCGAAAACGCGAAACATGTTTTGTTGAGAATATGTTTCGTTTCGCGAAATTGTAACATATGTACAAATCGTCTTAGGAGACGATTCTCATGTGCTGCCAAAACATGTTTTTATTAAGAAATAGAACAAATGTGGACAAACATCAATATTTCTGACAATAAAAACATGGTTTGACAAAACATGAGACGATTCTGATGTGCTGCCAGTACATATTTATTGAGTAAATAAGGATTCCGTTACCTTTTTTTTGAGATTCCACACCTTCTCTCCGACCAATAAAATGGAAGAAATATTGTTATCAAACGCGGTGAAAACCGCTATGCTATAAGAGAGATAAGTTCCATTCCATTAATAAATATGTGTAGAGTAATTGATCGTAAATGTGCTGCTCTTGTGTCGGCGTGTTTCAAAGATCAGATCGACACAACTTAACCTTTAGATGTCATTTTGTAACCTTTGATGTCTCACTTTCCAACGCCGACACACGTCCCAGTAGGTCACCGCACGTACGTGCATATGATGATGTATGACGTGATCGGACAAAACCGGGCTTATTGCATATGTGACTAGCGAAGACCAACACGTGTTCACCATCAGTAGATCGTAACATGTCCCTAACAGGACACGTAAATCGTTTTAGGAGACGATTCTCATATGCTGCCAAAATATGTTTATTAGAAAAAATAATATTATTTTTTGACAAAACATGAGAATTGCCTCCTAAAAGACGAGAATTATAATGGTGTTCTGTTAGTGTCGTGTAACTCGCATTTACTCGATTTCGACCTCTACACGAGATCGAGAAAACCCTTTCATATGTATCTGACATATTCCCCAATATCCACATTTCTTCTATTTCTTAATTAAAATAATGTTTTACAGCACATGATTATCGTTTCCTAAGGCGATTATGATACTACAGTGCCCTGTTAGGGCCGGTTACATTCTCGCGTTTTCTCGCACGGACAGACACGAGGACGGACATATTGACAAACTGTGTGGCGACTGTGTACCTGAGACTATCTTCGGCGAACATAATGCAAATCTCGGACAGATGGAACGAAAGGTGTGGGATCACGTGTTTCCGAACGACGTGACGTCATGTTTTTTTAGATGTGTTTACATTAGATTTCCTTTAATATCTATCTAATGGAATGACATATTTTTATGAAATATATACCGCAGCAAATGCGGTACACGCCGCCTTTTATTGTATCGGCGACATTAATCTCATAATTCTGTCGTTTTGATGAAGAATCGGTTACCGTAAATGTAAATAAAAACTAAAGCACGTGAATGTAAGAAAAAAACGGTACTCGATTATGAAAATGAATTGCTGCATTTAATTTTCATTCGTTTGTTCCATGCACCTGGCTTGATTGTTTTCGCCTTTGGTATCTGACTCAACATAATAAAATTGACACATTGCATGCTAATTAAGCAATTACGCGGCTAATCACAAGGAATTGTCGCCAATGAGTATAGGATCGAGTAAATACAATATCAGAGGGTTGGCCGCAACATAAGTGTTGTAGTTTGCGCACCTGAATTTAACGGATTATTAATTGGCATGTGCATTCAATAATTGGATGCACCTGACGTTAATTATTTACTAACAATCTAATTCGACAACGACCTCCAATTAAGGAAACCATTTTTATTATTCTACGATGATATGTCGTGCAAAATCAAGTTAAACATGTGCATCTGTTTGTGCCTTTTGTCAATCAAAACACATATTTTGCATTTAACAAACATCATTGGAACCTAGATTTGCAATTAATAAAGCATAAAATAATAAAGCAAAACATCGCAAAACGCCGCATTTTCTGTCCATCAAAACGCCGCAAATTGTGGCAAATGTGCCGGTGATCCGTTTTATGATTTCGCCGCGTTTTGCCACAATTGACTTGGGTCACGATTGCGGCAATTTATTTTAACAATTGCGGCAATACCGCAAGAACTTTGCGACGCTTTGCGGCATTTCGCGGCAAACCGCTGCAATAGGTAGGAAATTCCGCGCTGGCGAAAAACTCCGCAAAGCAAAAAATGTGCGAGTTTCGCGGTGGCTGTACTGTACATCCACATATTGAATATCTCGTGATCCGTTAGTCAGATCATTACCAAACTTCATCAATAGCTTCCTTACATTCATTGATGGCTATCCACCCTGTATAATTCGGGTGACCTTGACATACATATACTTTGATAGTGGAAAGTGAGACATAGTGGTCATAATTCCAGCGGCGGTGGCGGCGGCGGCGGCGGCATCTTCAACAATTTTAGACAGACATTTTGGACGCAGCCAAATTTCGCATATTTCTCTTGATCCTTTAGTCAAATCATTACCAAACTTCACCAATAGCTTCCTCACATTGATCGCTATCCATCCAGTCTCATTTGGGCAACCTTGACCTCAACCTTGGTGACCTTAACCTTTGTGTAATTAATGATAAACTTAACGTTGGGGTCAATTTCTTATAGCTTAGTGCTTTGATATTTCATACATAATAATTTTGGATGTGCATCCAAATGTTGAATACCTCCTGATTCGTTATTTGGATCATTACAAAGGCTATTCATCCATTGTCATTTGGGTGATCTTGACCTTTGTGACCTTGACCGTGGATCAACAATTTGTTGTATGTCCAAATGTTGAATATCTCCTGTAGCCTATTTCATCAACATTGCAAAGTATACTTTAGTAGCAAAGTATACTTTGAGGGAGAAATTTTCAATTTTTTGAAAAATGTATTTATTTTTATTATACTGAATTTATTACATTATCACAGCCATTTAATGGCTGTGATAATGTAATAAATTCAGTATAATAATTCTGCATACTTTTAATCATGAAATATATGCATTTGTTAGTTCTATATGAAATAATGCATTTCAGGAAAAATAAATGATTACTCCCTCAAAGTATACTTTGCTAGTAAAGTATACTTTGCAATGTTGATGAAATAGGCCCCTGATCCGTGAGTTGGATCATTACAAAACTTCATAAATAGCCTCGTCACATTGATGGCTGTCCAACCAGTGCCATTCGGGTTACCGTGACCTTGATGACCTTGGTGTTAACAATTTTGAATGTACGTCCAAATCTTGATTTGTTCGATCGTTGCCAAACTGTATCAATAGCTACCTCACATTCATAGCTACCCATCCAGTGTCATTCTGATGACCTTCACCTTCACCTTTGTGGCCTTGACCTTCATGTCAATAATTTTGAATATCTCCTGATCCGTTAGTCAGATCACATCTAAACTTCATCATTGATGGATAACTACCCAGTGTAATTTGGCTGACCTTGACCTGGGTGACCTGACATTTACTAATTACTAAGCTACATAAATGGCTTCCTTACATTGATAGCTATCCATCTAATGTTATTCGGGTGACCTTCACCTTTACTTTGGTTACATTGACCTTCATGCCAATAATTTTGGATGTACATTTAAATGTTGAATATCTCCTGATCCATTAGTCGGATCATTCCGTTAGTCGGATCATTACCAAACTTCATAAATAGCTTCCTCACATTGATGGCTATCCACCCATTTGTGTGACCTTTATGTAGGTGACCTTGACTATTTGTACCAATAACAAGTTTGGACTTCATATGTGTTTCCCAGAATAAATGGAGTGGAGAAGGGGCTGAGCTGCATATACAGTAATAACGCTACATTTTCGGACTCCATTTATTCTGGGAAACACATATGTGGTTGTGACTGGGGCTTATGGGATTTGTGACCATTGTAGCTCCTGATCTTTACCACATTCTTGTAGCCTGGTAAAGATCTATATTGCTTGCTAGAAGCATGACAGGTGTTTCATTGACAGAATGGTGAACGGTGCAGATCCTGATCAGACTGTGCGGATGCACAGGCTGATCTGGATCTACACTGGCCGCAAAACCATTTCTCCAGTCACTGCCACATATAAATATATGGTTTCCCACAACGAGTGCCCCACTATTTAGCGTTAGTATGATTGTATTGGTTTATCACAATAACAGCGTATTTGAATACTATTAGTTTTTGGAAAACCCCTATTTCGGGTTGGTTAGTCATCAATGTGAGAAAGCTATAAAGATGGAACTAACATATTATGAGATGTACAAAGTGTGATCGCCAGAAAGTTTCTCATCCATGAACATCCTCTCCACACGACAGATTTCAATGAAACACAAAAGCCAGCAGTC
This sequence comes from Conchocele bisecta, assembly GCA_029237695.1. NCBI lineage: Eukaryota > Metazoa > Mollusca > Bivalvia > Lucinida > Thyasiridae > Conchocele > Conchocele bisecta. The sequence continues at coordinate 47,465,617 of CM055272.1, forward strand.
CTGCCGCCATTTATGTCAAAATCTCTATTAACCCTTACACCGCTATCCTAATTTTTTGTCGTCTGCTGTTTATTTTCTATTTTTCATTTGTATCATCAAAAACTTGCTTTGACAGTACTTTAGAATCATTTACAACATGCTTTGACAGCACTACATAATCATTTCCATGTTTTTATTGAGAATTGTTGTGTCTAGCGGTCTAAGGGTTAAACAATTTCCTGTGACCTAGCCCCATTCATTTGGGTTGAGCAAATTATAGATATTTTACGCTATGGCACCCTAATTTTGTTATTTCATACAACATTTTGCTGTTCTCTTTAGCTCACCTGTAGCCGATTTCACCAACATTGCAAAGTATACTTTAGTAGCAAAGTATACTTTGAGGGAGAAATTTTCAATTTTATGATCAATTTATTAATTTTTATTATACTGACTTTATTACATTATCACAGCCAATTTGGCTGTGATAATGTAATAAATTCAGTATAATAATTCTGCATACTTTTAATCATGAAATATATGCATTTGTTAGTTCTATATGAAATAATGCATTTCAGGAAAAATAAATGATTACTCCCTCAAAGTATACTTTGCTAGTAAAGTATACTTTGCAATGTTGATGAAATAGGCTACTGAGCAAAGGCTCAATTGAGCTATTGTTACCGCTTTTCGTAGGTTTTTCATCGACACAATTTCAAACGTCTTCTCCCGAACCGTTGAGCCAATGTTGGTCAAAGTTCATAGAGATGATATATGAGTGACGGAACGTCAGATTTGTTAAATTGCAGGTCATCTCATAATCCAAGATGGCTGCCGTGGAAAAGTAGTTAGATTCTTAAAAAACTCTTCTTCTCACGAACTGCCAGGCAGATTTCAACATAAACTTGTCGGGAATGGTCTATAGTCAAAGCTTTTTCAGATTTGTTAAAATGGTGACCCCGTGGTCAAAAATGGGCGGGGCCGGAGGGGTCAACTAGGGGTCAAATTTCTCATTTGACCAAATATGGTCATGTCATATACCAAATAGAAGGTATCAATAAAACAATTACTTTGGAGCATGTCGACTATTACTTTGTCGAAATTGGATGATTACGTCATCCAAGATGGCCACCAAGAGGTCCAAAGGTCATCCGAGATTTCAAACTTCTTCTCGTGAACCGCTTGACCAATATTGTCCAAACTGAAGTTATTGTCTGTGAGTGAAGCCTTTTCATATTTGTTAAAATAGAGGTCATCGTATAATCCAAGACAGCCGCGTAACAAGTTAGGTCAAATTTTTTAAAAATCTTCTCACAAATTTAACCGATTCGACCATGCAAGCTTGGCAGGAATGATTCATAGTCAACACTGTCAACACTGTTAATCGGATGATTACATCATCCAAGATGGCCACCGAAAGGTCAAAAGGTCATGCCTTTATTAAAATGTAGGTCATCGTTTAATCCAAGATGGCCACCGTAGAAAAGTAGGTAAAATTCTCAAAAAAAATCTTCTCACGAACCGCCAGACCGATTTCGATGAAATTTGGCAGAATTGATCCACAGTCAAAGCTCTTTCAGATTTGTAAAAATTTTGACCCAGGGCTCAAAATGGACGAGGTCCGGGGGTCAACTAGGGGGTCAAATTTCACGTTTAACCGAATATGGTAAATCAAAGATATTGAGGAGACGATCGCTCTGAAGTGGTTTTTATCAAAATCAGAGGATTACATCATCCAAGATCTAAAATCTGTATCTTTTTGTCCCCCTGGTCTTGGTAGAGCCTGAGGCATAGAGTGTTTGAACTGTGTCTTCGTCTGTATGTCCATGTGTGGCACATTAAGTTCTTCAGAGTTTCTCAATTCTGTCATAACTTCTATATCCTTTGAATGATTACTGAAATATTTCAACACAGTATACTTGTGGACAAATGCCAAACATCCATGCTGCCCTTAATATGACCTTGACCTTTTCAACTTAACAACTTTGAACTTTTTCACACATTAAGAAGTTCGCCGTAGTTTCTCAATTCCATCATAACTTCTACGTTACTTGATGGATTACTTTAATATTTGAATACATCATAATTACTTGTGGAAAAATTCCACTCATCCATGCTGCTCTTAATATGACCTTTTGACCTTCACAACTGTGCGTATGAATACTTATCATTTTTGGTTAATTAACATTGCCACAGTTTCTCCAATCTGCCACCTGGGGCATACGTTTGCCGACAGGCCACATTTTCTTGTTATTAGAGCTTTCAAACATCCTTTCTTTACTAACCGCTCGGCCAATTTTGGCCAAACTTCATTGTTATTGTCTTTCAGTGAAACATTTATAGATTTTTCACATACCGGTAATCCAAAATGGCCACCGTATAAAGTTGGACAACATCTTTAATTATTTGTCTTACCATTATAATCACCAGACTTGTTTCGACAAACCTTCGTAGGAATAATGAATGTATAAAACTCATTGACTAAACCAGGTGAGCGATATTGGGCCACAATGGATGCCAACGAGGGGATCAGCTTTGTGATACCGATGCCCTTGTTACAATCTAGCATTTGTGTTGATTTAATATGATATTTATGAAACTCGTTGACTGATCTCATAAGAAGCTAGGCATGGCCTCATTTCTGAAATCAGATAACTTTTCTAATAAGTATCATATTAACCCTTAGACCGCTATCTTAAATTTTTTGTTGTCTGCTGTTTATTTTCTATTTTCCATTTTTATCATCAAAAACATACTTTGACAGCACTTTAGAATAATTTACAACATGCTTTGACAGCATTGGAAATGATTCTGAAGTGCTGTCAAACCATGTTTTTATTGAGAAATAAGGCAAGATATAAAAGCAACAGCAGACGACAATTGTTGTGTGTAGCGGTTTAAGGGTTAAATTATCACTCGTGTATGATCCGCTATGCAAATGTGCCACCTGTAGCCTATTTCACGAACCTCCGTTAGTCGACTAAACTGTTAGCAGACTAAACTAAGTTTAGTCGACTAACCATAGTCTGCTAAACTTTTTGACATGTTTGCATTTCACGAACGATTTTGTAAGCCACGTTCAAAACAACCGTAGACTTTGCTTAGTCGACTAACGTATTCGTGAAATGCGTTTTTTCCCGTTAGTCGACTAACGGCCTGAAGTTTAGCAGACTAACCGAGTTTAGTCGACTAACGGAGGTTCGTGAAATAGGCTACTGATCTGCATTTACAGGCAACTCAAGGCTTATTTTCTAGTGACACTCCAAATACCTTTATAAATTGTACCCTGCCATCCCATTTAAATTGTCTCGTAATTTGCGAAAGTACAAAAGGATGGCACGTGAGGTGAAAACAATGTGTTAAGTGCGTTTACATTACAATTTGTCATCCACTTTTGCATCATTATAAATAGTGCGTCAAGTAAAGTCATGCAGTGGCAAAAATAAGTTGCCATGAATAATTGAGCATGTAGTAATTCGAGGGTCATCCAATATATAGTGAAACAGCTTAGTATTGTTAGTTTAGAATAATTCAAGCACAATTGATTGGCCCGTAGCAAGTCTCTGTCCAAAATTTATATCCCAGTAAACTCCCACGCCGAACTACTTTCCGTAACCGTGAGGCGCAGTTAATATCATTCTTCAGAAAACAGAAAATAAACACATTTTCTTGATGAATTTATTTCAAATGCTGGAATTATAAGGAACGAATGGCCTTTTTGTTGAATTTATCGGGGATATAAACTTGGAAAAGTCGCGGGAATACTGGACGATGCCTTCCGGCCTTCATCCAGTAGTCCCGCGACTTTTCCAAGTTTATACGCAGATAAATTCCACAAAAAGGTTATTAATTCCTATAATAACCAATAGGATCAAAATAAACAATTGGCGATAAAAAATTACAATTTTCGGAAAAAAAATAAAATTGTAATTTTTTATCGCCAATTGTTTATTTTTATCGCCAATTGCGAAAGTGGCTTTTCCAAGTTTATACCCCGATAAATTCAACAAAAAGGCCATTCATTCATATAATAAACAATCTGAGCCACTTGTACATTATCATACAATGCAGCCTTCTCTGTGTTTAATAACTGCTTTGCATATACCCGGGAATGCTTCTACACTGGTTGCTAGGCAACCGGATTGGACACACCAACCTCCCATGGGCATGGTATTATTAAGCTTCTCTAAGTCGTGTTACCCAAGGTGAGATACCGATTTATTGATATTTTTAAATGTGTTTTAAGTCACATGAACCTAAATCCAAAGAATGGAGTGGGTGACATATGCCATCACAGAGATATGACGTCACTAATAACGTCAACTGCATACCTAGTCAAGTACTTTTTGACAGAGTGGACACTGTTGGCCATCGATCTATTATTCTTAAATTACGAGTTTGAATTGTTTGAGCTGATCCATTGTTAATGCCAATATTCTTAGCTGTCTCATATAATATATATCGTCTACCAACACCAAGTAATAGGTTTTTATGCCACCGGGTTTCGAAGAAACGGGTGGCATATAGTGTTTGGACCGTCCGTCCGTCCGTCTGTCCATCCGTCTGTCCGTCCGTCTGTCTTTTTATTTCCAGAGAGGTGCTCATTAGAAATGCAAGCGTTTCCAATTTTAATCCAATAATTCAGTCGGTATGCCACTCGAAGTACACAACCATAAGTGTTGCATCATTGTACCAATATATTATTAATTTCTTTGCCTGTTTTCTTGCTAAAAACGCCATGTTTTTACCAAATTATTTTTCTAGTCGGTCTTCACTGCGTCCATGACGCTTGACATATGGGATAATGACGTCACGTCACGATGACGTCATATAAGTAAGTGACGTAATATAACACGACGTCATTGACGAAGTGTCAATATAGTGGCATGCCAACTTTCATTCAGATAGATGCACTATATACCGTTTATTGATCAAGGTGAACTGATTATCGTGAAATAATGCACAAGTGATTGGGTCCTTAATGTGTGAGTGTAGCGAACCGAGTTTGTTTAGTGGTACGACCCTATCGTGAGGGCATTATTGCAAGATAATCAGCTCACCTGGTTAAATAAACATTTTCTTGCATTTCACACATGATTCTTCATAAAAACAAAGCGAATCGAGCGTAAAATATGGCCAAGTGAAATGTGAATTAATTTCTGAAGCGATTGTCTGGCGATTGAGAGGGTGTGTCCGAGAACATGACTTGATTGGTCGAAGGAAGCACGTCATTCAGTGTTCAAGCTAGCCCTTCAAAATAGGGATAAGTTTTCACTAACAAATTGAGAAAATAGACCATTTTTTCCAAAATTTCTGTTTTATTTAGTGAAAAACTTCTCCCTTAACTCAAAATAGGGAGAAGTCAGACAAATTAGGGAGAGAATTCGCCCTGTGAACTGATCCCTGTCATTGCGACGTTACGGACATCATTTCTCCATATATGGTAAGCACGAGAGTTGTGTAAACTACTGCTGGCAAGTGGTGTGATTTACCGTTAGATTTCTGTAAACTATTGGCTGAAATGTAAGAAATATTAAGTTGCTTATTCGTTTTAACTATTTATTGGATGACCCGTATAAAATCATTAATTAACAGGGTAATAGGCAGAATTAATTAGACATTCACAAGTTCCTGACATAATTACAAAAACATTTTTATTTGACATTTTATGAAAGTTACATCACAAAGTTGTTTTACCTCCTTAACAATGACAAGTCAAATTCGCTGTATTTGTGTAGCCATGGCGAATTCCTGTTGCCATGCAACACCAAAAGGTTAATTTTGATGTTTACTTGATGTAAGTGACTATGTCTATTTCAGAGCACTGGTTGAAGTAACAGACCAAGGACTATAAGATTTTTTTGGGCTCTGTATTATGACACATTACCAAGGTGCCCATGTTTTTAATGGGCCGTACTTATATATACGATTTATATAATGTTCGCCTATTGCAAAAATTAGGCAAATGTTGGCACTAGTCAACGATATATTCCCCGATGCGGTATGTCAACTCATTTTCGAGCTATGGATTAAAATAATTTAACAAAATTACGCATTGTAGTCGGAAGGCTGGTAACCAGTCGATGTAACATGCCGCTTACGCGTGACACTCCAAGAATATCAGTCTATGATTGGACAACACAGCTTCCCAAAAAATTATAGAAATGTCGGTGTGATTGAATTGTATGTCGTGACGCATTGGACGGGTATAAATGTAGGTTTGATCAAATGTTCGAAAGGAAACAATGTTTTTTTTATGGAAAATGTTTCATTACGGGCCGGGACGGCATAAAAATGTAGTTTGAAGCCGAAATATTGACCCCAAAAATGTGCCCAAAGTCTTCTGACTAGAGAAAAATGTGCAATTTTGTTGAACAAAACAATACATAGCTCGAAAACGCGTTGACATAGCGCATTGGGGAATATATCGTTGCAGAGGACTAACATTTACCTAACTTTTGCAATAGGCAACATTATTATACCTCATCGTAAATTCGCCGCTTTGCATTGGTCAATTCCCTACCACGTGGTATAAAGCAATTGGCCATGTGTACCCTGACGGCAATAATGCCATGAGATAATATAATTATCGACCATTTCGCCCGAAGATACCCGAAGTGTGGTCACGGAAACTACCGAACATTAATTGGAGTACCTTGTAGCTTATCGCGCATCGAAACCGAAAGTACCGAATGAGATGAAAGCAGACGCTGACTGGTACCCCCGTTTTATTACCCCTATAACAGTAAAGCATTGTAAACCAGGCACCAGCTGTAAACAAAGATGGCGGAAGCCAGTGGAAGCAAACGTTTTGCAGATGTTGCATTCTGTGCAATGTGAAATGTTAGTTATATTCGGTATAATAAAATAAATGGTGCCCTTGGTTGAGGGGGATATTGTGGATTATCTCCCCTCGAGAACATTATCTCCCTCGGCTGCGCCTCGGGAGATAATGTTCCCTCGGGGAGATAATCCCCAATATCCCCCTCAGCCAAGGGCACCATTTACATAATGATATATATCGGTTGATTGCTCCGTTGTCCCGAGGCCGTCCGAATATGGCCCATTAAAAACATAGGGAGTTAGGGGCCTTTGTAATGTGTTATAACTTGGGGAGTTATTTATATTGACAATTTTAAGTATATTTAATGTGTTTATAGTTCTTGGTCCGTTACATTAACCTGTATTGCAGATTACTATAAAACAATAAAAGGTCAATGAATGATACGTGTTGCATGTTACCATGAAAATGATTTTTTTTCCAGCAACAGGCTAAATGTCAAGGTAACTACAGGTTAAATGTGAAGTTGACTACATGACCTTGGCAAATTTATGTGGGTGGTAGTGCATATATCCATCACAGCTTCATGTTGCTAAGCAAAAAGTAAAGGTCATGGCGACTTGATGTAATGGGACATTTCATGCAGCACTGAAATGTCCTTTGTATATGACCTGTTCAATAAATATGACGTACGCTGTTCATCCAGACTGCAGGAGTGTGTTCTAACATTATCAGACTACTATATCCATAACAAACTACATGTCTGTATGCATTGGCAATTTGAATCTAATTCGATAAACAAAAAAAATCAATGTATTTTTGTCATGACCACCATATGGTATGGTATTCAACTGTAGCCTATTTCACCAACATTGCAAAGTATACTTATCTAGCAAAGTATACTTTGAGGGAGAAATTTTCAATTTAAAGATAAATTTATTAATATTTATTATACTGAATTTATTACATTATCACAGCCATTTTGGCTGTGATAATGTAATAAATTCAGTATAATAATTATGCATACTTTTAATCATCAAATATATTCAGTCGTTAAGTTCTATATGACATAATGCATTTCGGAAAAAATAAATGATTACTCCCTCAAAGTATACTTTGCTAGATAAGTATACTTTGCAATGTTGGTGAAATCGGTTACTGTTTACCATCAAAAATCACATATGAGATTAGACCAGCCATGTGATTTTGTATCTACATTGTATGAAGATATGCGAGATATATCTTATGAAAATTATTTACAAAATATACAATATTTTCTGTGGGTGGCAGTTGGGAGCACGCGATGGGTAATTTAACGATCTGGGTTCATCCTTACGGAATCCCGACTGGAGACCTGGTTTGGCCTCACATACGTCTTTGGCATTTTGTATGTGACAGTTGAATCTGGTTATACCCCTTATGTGAGTATTACAATATTCGTAATCCTCTATAGGGGAAGGGGCCAAGTGACTTTGGTGTGGTATGGACCTGGCAGCAGGTCAGGTTATTCTAATTTCAGGGCTGAATATATTTGTTCTTGATGTAAATATTCCGTTCTGATTTTGGGATTTTCCCCCCAATGCAGCATGTTAAAATGGGATCGAACCCGTTTAATTAACGGCCTTACATGACGTTAGCTGTTGATAGGCCGTTAAACACTAATAAACAAACAAAACAAACAAAATTTTCTTTAAATGACGAAGTTTACGATGTGGAAATATTTCTTTCATCAAATTCACACATCTTCTTATGTACAAAATCACACAGCTTGTGTCATATGATCTTCAAAAAATCTAATCATTTTTTACATTCACCATGTAACCATTCCATATTTGTTCAGACAAAATCACTTTTTTCTTGCATTTAATATTGTGACACTAGACTTAACTCTTTGCATGCTGGGAAATTTGTGGGCTATAAATAGTTCAAAAATAGCAGATGACAATTCATTATATTTTCTTTTATTTCTCCTTATAAATGTCATGAATATGTCTTGGAATTTCATTAGAATTGTGTCCAGAGGACACAATTCTAATGAAATTTCAAGACATATTTACAGAGAGAAATAACATTACGCAAACATTGTATTAGCGAGCATACCTCACTATACCCCAGTTACCTATGTAAACAGGGGTATGATGAGGTACCTGCGCAATAGGTAATGCGGTCAAATAGGTCACGATGCAGTGACTATTTTCGATCAATAACTTATGTTGTAAGCGATTGTAATGTGTATTTTCAATATTTATATTATTAAAATGTATCATATCGATACCCCTTTAAGTAATATTTGTATATTTTAAATGTATTGATGTTCTCATGAAGCGCATGAATATAAGTATTAATTAATCCAGCTTATATTGAGGCAAAATCATCACAGCCTTAAAACATAGTGCTGGAGTTATAAACCATAGTATCGTATATTATTCATAAGTATATCACTATTAAACATTAATTACAATATATATGCATATTATTAAAACAGTAGATGCTACCGCTGTTTCGCTATATGATAATTTATAACAAAATATTTTTTTTATTCGTCCGCGTACGGATTTCTGTCACACAAAGCGCCATTTTCAGTTCATATTTTGACCTGTGCATATCAACAGGACTAAGTTTAAACAACGCTCAATTCCGTCCTATTCAATTTCAAATTTCTCTGCAGAATGTTCAGAACTAACTACATAGATAATGCTGCTAAATAAGTGTTAACGGCTGGAACATGGTCATCACTAAAAGGAAGAAACCACAGTCGTATTATTTAAAAATAAGATTTACCCGAGTCCTCATGGGGGCCGCCATTAATCCAGTGTAAACAATAGACCGTGTGATCCCATTCCCTGAGTAGCCGCTGCTTAGTGAAACGGTGTGCTAATCATGATATTATTTTCCCCAATAATTGGAAACGGTTTGAATTTCTACGAAAGTCATACAAAATAACGATGTATATTTAACATTGGATACGCGTAAACGGTATTACTCTCTCATCGGATCGTCAGTTGTCGTCGATAGCGATTTAACGTACTGATCTGGTCTTAATTTATTGTCAACTTTCAACGCCATTTACAGAATATATGGCTAATTTTGGAAATAAATAACGGCAAATTACGATGACGTCTGCTCTGAAATATCTGTCAACTTGCGGACGTAATTTAAGAAATTCGTTATAATTTTAAGGCTACATCTGTGACTAATTACAAATTTATGTATGGTCTTTGGCTACACCCGACACATTACACAGATCTAGTTGTAAATACACGTCGCTTTGTGTGGGGAAAAAGATCGATAATGCGTAGTTGTGTGTGACGAGGTGTTGATCTGATGACACCACACAGCAGTGACCCTTAGGCAATGTTTTGAAATTGACGTGTCGTTTTGATGTGTGCCGCAACACCTCATGACTGTCGGAGACAACATGACAATTAACGATATACTCTCGATTATACACAGATCTATTAGACGGCTGGTTATTTAAAATAAAGAGTAGTTCAGTACACCTTCGCCGATATTGTTTTTAGAAAATCAGTAATATTTTCCGTAAATGGTGTTGAAAAGTTGACAAAAATTCTATCACCGTATTTAGTTGTGCCAATATTGTTTTAAAAAATCAGTAATTTGTTTCCGTAAATGGTGTTGAAAATTGACAAAATATATAGCCGCATTTCTCCGATATTCGTTTAGAAAATCACCAATATTTTCTGTAAATGGTGTTGACACAAAATGCAGCGTTCACGCGAATTCAAATAAAAATAAATAAAAAATAATAATAATTTAATAAATAGACGCCGATGGCTACTGTGTTTGCGGCCAGTGAATTCTGGTCGTGGTAGCCACAGGCGCAGTTCGAACAGTGTTGTGAGCAGATGGAGGACAATAATTATTTCAAATTCATAAAAAAATGTTTGCTGTCCGAAAATTAATTAATTGTGAGTCAAAAAAATAGATTTTGGGACAGTAAAACATTATATGGTATAGACAGTACCTCAAACTTGAAAAAAAACCAGTAACAAACTGTCTGTGTATATATTACTTAAACTTAAAAAAACTGTAACAAACTGTCTGCGTATATATTACTTAAAGACAGACACTTTCATTGTTGGTAAGTTTCTATCAATTTATAGGTATTTTTATTAAAATCATAAAATTGTGAAAATATTAAAATCACAAAAATAATATATATGGAGAAAAAAATATATACCAAGTCGAGGATTGAACCCCCGACCCTTTCGGGAATCGGTAATTAAATCATTGAAGTCGGCGACCTTAACCTCACGACTATTGCGCCATTTACGACAATCACAGTTATCAGAAGTGCTATTCAGTATTACGCAACCATTTGAACGTAATAATTATTAAATTATTTGCAACTCCATCTACAACAATACCGTTACAGAGATACGCTATTGAAACAACATGTATTAGTACCCATAACATAACAAAGTAATGTATCATTATATATCACAGGAGATAGCTTAAAACTATATATACTAATCATAAACAGAACAATCCACTTGGCTCGTATGAAAATAGTTCGCGTGATATTGATTATCTCCCTTGCCGAAAGTAGTTCAGTGATTTATTAATTCCAAATAAGACGTGTTTGCGTAATGAAAACATATACTCCTACATTGTAATTCGTTTGGCGGATATTTTCGCCGCTAGCATGCAAAGAGTTAAGTACCGTATACAATCTTCCAAACAATGTCTTGGGAGAAACTTGAAATTTGTGATATATCACCGTATGTTCGAATGTCAACCCACATAAATACACAGCATGTATGTGTGTGTACACTTAATTGTCAAAAAAAATCTTCATCAAAGTAAATTACCATCTTGCAACCAGTGTAGACCCTGATCAAACTGCATGTAATGCAGTCTGATCAGGGCCTACACTGGTTGCAATTCAAGTAGCAAGTGTAAACCGTAAGTTTGCGGTTAAGTATTAATGACACAGTTCTTTGTTGTAGATGTGTAATGGTAGCATTATAAGGACCCATGGGATCCCGGATCATCCTATAATTCATTTATAATTGCTTTGTAAATGTGATGTGATATGTGCATAACATATAATCATTCTCTTCTTACTATATCCTGCATGGTGCATGGAGTTGCCATGTCGGCCATCTTAGTGTGTAGAAGCCATTGGCCAGTTTTACCTCTTATAGCGATTGACACATACCACTAATTTTCTGACAAACACATGAATAAAATGTGGGGCAACATGATTGGAAGCCAGCAGAGATCAGCGTGCATCATCAGTTTTATCAAATTTAGATAGAAAATCTGATATCTGAAGGGTTTGTTGACCCTTTGTTAAAGTGTTTGAGAATTCAGTAATTACTGTGTAACAGTAAGAACACTACACAGTGCTGTAGATATATACCTGTATTACCATAACTACTGTATCAAATCCAGTGACTTGTAGGCAGTTATCTGAGTGTATTGTCACTATTGTCTACTTGCCAACTATGCAAGTAAATATGGCTTTTACCTGTGGCAGATGTACTTCTAATAATAGACTATGCATCAGTTTGACATTTTACACGTTGAAAAAGTGGCCATTGTAATATTTTGTGAGTGATGGTCGAAAAGCTCAGATATCTAGCTTTGTGGGTAGTCTGCTGAAATAATATTTATAGGACGTTGTCGTCACATATATATGGGAAATATTGCACCAAATTTTATTATTAGATTATCTGACACGTTATTTGCTGTATGTGTCAAAAGCTCCAAGTGGTGAAACTGTCCGATAGCGTGTATAAACTAAAATGCCGGTGATGGCAACTGAATTCTCTGTATAATAATTCCAGCGATTACACGATTCCCTAACATTTGATTGGTCCGTTGCAAGTCTCCGTCCAAAATTTATATCCCAGTAAACTCCATGCCGAACTACTTTCCGTAACCGTGAGGCGCAGTTAAAATAATTCTTAAGAAAACGGAAAATAAACCCATTTTCTTAATGAATTTATTTCAAATGCTGGAATTATAAGGAATGAATGGCCTTTTTGTTGAATTTATCGGGGATATAAACTTGGAAAAGTCGCGGGAATACTGGACGAGGCCTTCCGGCCTCCGTCCAGTATTCCCGCTACTTTTCCAAGTTTATACCCCGATAAATTCCACAAAAAGGCCATTCATTCCTATAATATTCAGTAAGAAGAACAGTGTCGGGTATACTTTATATAGATATCCAGTCACATGTATGATGCTACTACATTTGATACAAAAGGTCATATCTTTAAAATCAGCCCTTACGTTTTACTGTCTTCTAACATGCCGCTGAACATTGGTACGATTTGTTAGACGAGTGAAGTGTTGGTAATGATGAAACTTCTCACATGTGACCATGGTGACCAGCAAGTGTTTGTCTGTTTATCCTTTTGCCGATAGGCAAGAGGTGGTATAGTGTTAGTCCATTGTCAGTTAGGGTTTGCGGCTTGAGCAAACGCCAAATGCTTGTATTGACATGCGTCGTCGTTAATGCCTAACATTTCTGTGGACCCCTTTAATTATACCCCCCCCCCCCTACAAAAAGTGGAGGGTGGGGTGGTATACTGTAGTCCATTTGTCCGTCCGTCCGTCACTAAACTTAACATCATCAGAAATATGTTATAACTTCTATTTCCTTCGTTTAAAATGCTTAATATTTCACACATGCATTCCTGTAAGGCTGTACTACCATGCTGTGCCAAATCCACGACCGTCCAACCCCCGCTGATCCCAAGGTCAAGGTCAAATACTTGGTCTCTTTACTAAACTTAACATCAGAGAAATGTGTTATTTATAACTTCTATTTCCTTCATCTAAAATGCTTAATATTTCACACAATGCATTCCTATGAGGCTCTACTATCATGATGCGCCAAATCCACGACCGTCCAATACATGTATACATGTATGTACTGCTAATCATTCCAATCTGAACTACACTATAGTAACCACTGGTTAACACTTAGAAGGCGGGAACCGAAAATTGTCGTCTGCTGTTGTTTCTTATTTTGTATTTTCTCTAAATAAAAACATGGTTTGGCAGCATTTTAGAATCATTTCCATTGAAATTTTAATTCAGCGCTGTAAGAGTTAAGATTAGCTCAAATGTTTTGCACTATTTCTTCATTATGCACTACTTTTGGCTGGAACACTTAAGGGCCACACACAAATTACTGGGATGTAACGTAGTAGTCATGTATGGGAAGTATGAACTTGATCAGTGGAACACTGCAGGACTTAGTTTATGTACAAGACTAAGTTTACGGACGGACATATAAACAAAGCCCCTGTAATTTCCCAATCACAATCACGTTGCTTGTGCAAGTCGGTGTTCATTTGGAAATTTATCATGATAATGCGTACTTGGTCCAAATTTTGTAATATAAAGATAAGAGGCTTTGCATGATCTTAATTTAATATCTTGTATTATTTGACATACTTATCCTGTTAAGTCGACAGATAGATAAGCTTTGCCATTAGTTTAAAGTAAATAATGTTATTGATTGGAATTTCCAAGAAAAATAGTTATCCTATATTTAAGAGTTGGAATTGGCTCGCAGACCTTCCAAACCCGGGTATAAGAGCCCAGAAAATGTGTCGAGCCAATGGCTGTTGGCCCATTTTCCTTTCCTAAGTTAGTATTAGTTGCAATGCAGTCGAAATGTGGTCATTAAATTAACCCTTTCAACATCACAGACCTCTATAGAGACCATGTTTGCAAACAGTGCAGATCCAGATGAGCCGGCTCGTAACGAGCCGTCTCATCAGGATCTCCACTGTTTGTTAATAATTTTAAACGTCGTACAGATTACCCTTTTAGAAGAATGGGATAATTTGAATGAACAAAATTAATGAAATAGCGTGAAACGTTGGCATGGAACATCCTATTAAGTTACTTGGTGTTGAAAGGGTTAAAGTGTTTTGTAAAATCTGTGTTATAGCTTTTAAGTACCAACTACTGTCTCACGTCTCAGCGAGATACAATGTGTGTCTTCATTCTTCGGATGATGATTTGTTTCACATACATCCCTTGGCTGAACACCCATGGTCACGTTCACTAAGGACTTGTGTTCACCTTGTTTGTAAGGCATTTTAGTATTTTTTTTTTTTCTTTATTTCTTTTTAGCCCCTCGTCCCATTTTAATAATATTTGGCCACAATGTGTCTCTGGATGCCACTTTGTAACCTTCCCCCCCCCCCACATATGTCAGTGTCCAAGGCCGCTGCGGTGGTGATGTCGTGTATCTCCTGATACGTTAGTCGGATGTTCACCAAAATTCCTTACATTTATACTGAACCACCCTGGGTCATACAAATGACCTTGACATACATTTTCGAAATATAGGTCATGTCCATCAAACTGTGGATGTACGTCCAAATTCCGCACATCTCCTCATAAGTTAGTTGGATGGTCACCAAACTTTATATGTAATTTCCTTACATTTATAGCTACCCCGGTAATCACCCTGTATGGGTCATCCAATGACCTTGACCTACTATTCTTGAAAGATAGGTCATGTCCGTCAAACCTTTGAATGTAGTTATAAATTTCGCAAATCTCCTCATACTTTAGTCAGATCTTCACCAAACATCATCAGTAGCTTGCTTACATTGATACATAACCATCCTGGGTCATTCATGTGACTGTCTCCTACTTTCCTTGCAATAGAGGTCACGTCCATCAAACCTTGGACGTACATGCACATTTTGCATATCTCCTAATTCTTTAGGATGTATGCTAAAATTCATTGGTAGCTTCCTGACATAGATAGCTAACCACCCTGGGTCATTCGAGTGACCTTGACCTTCTAGTATAGTGGGTGAGCCACTCCGCAGTAACCTTGACCTTCTAGTACAGTGGGTGAGCCACTCCGCAGTAACCTTGACCTTCTAGTATAGTGGGTGAGCCACTCCGCAGTAACCTTGACCTTTCAGTATAGTGGGTGAGCCACTCCGCAGTAACCTTGACCTTTCAGTATAGTGGGTGAGCCACTCCGCAGTGACCTTGACCTTTCAGTATAGTGGGTGAGCCACTCCGCAGTAACCTTGACCTTTCAGTATAGTGGGTGAGCCACTCCCCGGCGATCACCTTGTTTTGTCAATGATTTATTTCTGAGAAGATGATTGGCATCTCTTGAAATTAGGAAACGGATGAATATAGCGACTTCCGATGACTAATTATGTGTACTCTTACTTCAGGAACTGCATCTATTATGTCATTAACCCATTACACGAGAAATACACCTCTATGTGCTTTTAAAAAATCTTAACATTTTCCACATTTGCTCATGGTCAAGGTCAAATGTATTAGACATTTTTACTAGGGTGACCATAAAAAGTAAAAATGTCTAATAGAGTCCTGAGTACATACTGTTACCGCTAAACCCATTACATTACATTACATTGCATTATTTATATTATTATATAGCAGTATTTCCAAATTTGCTTCCGAAGAGGTCTTTGTTCACTTGCTACATCGTGGAGAGTGACTTAATACATTTGCTAATACATACTTTTATATTTTATGAAATTATGATAATATTTTCTTCTTGCATTGTCACTTTTACTGTCAATAAGAATATAGCGAATATAAATGTGAATGTCCAGCAGATTATATCTACATTTTAGTATGCGAAAATGAAAGCTTAAATATTCCGCAAATATCAAGGCTCCATATAAGGAATTAGTAATTGAGTATTGTCACTCCATTATTTCTGAAGCAATTGGGTATTTAAAAATTTTAATTGGGTAAAAAGTGGGTGGCAGGTGGGAGCACGCGATGGGTAATTTAACGATCGGGATTCATCCTGACTGGAGACCTGGTTTAGCCCTCACATACGTCTTTGGCATTTTGTATGTGACAGTTGAATCTGGTTATACCCCTTATAAGAGTAATCCTACCGGTATTACTTTTAAATAGGGGAAGGGGCCAAGTGACTTTGGTGCAGTATGGACCTGGCACCAGGTCAGGTTATTGTATCCACCGGACTCCGTCGGGGGATACTATGGATTTGACAGAGCGCCGCATCCGCGTCCGCCGCAGACACTTCTTGTCCGGAGAATAACTCGAACACCCTTTGGAATATTTTCATGAAACTTCACACATGCATAGACCACGACCCGAAGGTGTGTCGCGCACAAGAATGACAACTCTTGCATAGCTAATTTTTTAGTTATCTCCCTTTTTTGTTTCTCGCACTGATTTCGTGTCCGGAGCATAACTCCACCACCCTTTGGAATATTTTCATGAAACTTCACACATGCATAGACCATGACCCGAAGGTGTGTCGCGCACAAGAATGACAACTCTTGCATAGCTAATTTTTTAGTTTAGTATCTCCCTTTTTTTGTTTCGCGCACTGATTGACCATAACTCGACCACCCTTTGGAATATTTTTATGAAACTTAACACATTCAATTAGACCACGAACCGAAGGTGTGTGCGTGCACAAGAATGACAACTCTTGCATAGCTAATTTTTTAGTTATCTCCCTTTTTTGTTTTCACGCACTGATTTCCTGTCCGGAGCATAACTCGACCACCCTTTGGAATATTTTCATGAAACTTCACACATGCATAGACCACGACCCGGAGGTGTGTCGCGCACAAGAATGACAACTCTTGCGTAGCTAATTTTTGAGTTTTCTCCCTTTTTTGTTTTGCGCACTCTACAAACTGGACAATAATGCATGAAGACCTGTTTTCTCGTCTGCTCTGTACACCTTTTCTCATGTGCTCTGTACACCTTACCTGTAGAGAGAACAATAGAGACTGGGAGAACCATGTGCTAGCATGGGCTAGCATGTGCAAATGTCCAGTGCTTGACCACTGTTGACCACAGGTAATTTATACAGGTAAATTACTACATTGGATATTACATTTCCGTAAACTGTGTTGAAAATATTGTGGCATTATGTGGACCTGTGCAGATATATGTAGATAAATATAGGACTATTAGAAAAAAATTCTGGGCTCCAGTAGCAAGCATTATTATTTTTAAACTTTTTTTTTCCATTTTTTTTGTTTTCATTTTTTTTTCTTCATTTTTTTTTTATTTTTTTTCAATTATTTTTCAATTTTTGTCTAGTAGCATAAGGTCGTAAGTGCTATATACAGACTATTCACCTGTGCATGTGCTAGCATGTGCAACTGACCACTGACCACTTACAGGTAATTTATACAGGTAAATGATTATATTACATTTCCGTAAACTGTGTTGAAAATATTGTGGCAATATGTGGACCTGTGTGTATATGATATGTAGATAAATATAGGACTATTAAAAAACATTCTGGGCTCCAGTAGGGAGCATTATTCTTTTATTTTTTTTAAATTTAATTTTTTTTTTCCATTTTTTTTTTTTATTACATTCTTTTTCAATTTTTTAACTGACCACTAACTTATTACAGGTAATTTATACAGGTACATTATTACATTTCCGTAAACTGTGTTGACAATATTGTGGCAGTATGTGGACCTGTGCAGATATATGTAGATAAATATAGGACTATTAACAAAAATTCTGGGCTGCAGTAGCGAGCATTATTATTTTTATTTTTTTTTGTATATTACATTTCCGTAAACTGTGTTGAAAATATTGTGGCATTATGTGGACCTGTGCAGATATATGTAGATAAACTATAGGACTATTAAAAAAAATTAAAACAGGGCTCTAGTAGCAAGCATTATTATTTTTAATTTTTAAACTTTTTTTCCATTTTTTTTTTTCATTTTTTTTTTCAAATTCTTTTTCAATTTTTGTCTAGTAGCATAAGGTCGTAAGTGCTATATACAGACTATTATCATATAATAAAACAATTATTGACTAGTGAGCCATAGAATATAATCTGATATTCTATGGTTCACTAGTCAATAATTGTATAATATGTTCGGGCCAGTGAAAATTGCTTTCGGGCCCAGGCTCGAGGTCAAGGCGGACAAGGCGAGGCATCTGATTCCGCGGAATTCTTGTTTACTTATCTCCCTTTGTTGTTTCGTGCTCTGATTTTGTATCCAAAGCATAACTCGAACACGCATATACGCATTGCTCTAATGGTCCTCTACCGCCCTGTGCCAAATCCACGTTCGTTCTGCTGCCCCCGTCAAGCCCAGGGTCAAGGTCACATACTTAGTGCTTCAAAAACATTAACGCTTGGGTAAATATCTTATACTTTCTGTTTTCTTTCATGGATCATGGCTCATCTTCATATTTCATATACGCATTGCTCTAATGGTCCTCTACCGCCCTGTACCAAATCCACGTTCGTCCTGCCCCCGCCAATCCCAGGGTCAAGGTCACATACTTGGTGCTTCAAAAACTTTAATGCTCAGGTAAATATCTTATAATTTTTCTTTCCATTCACGGGGTCAACTTCATATTTCATATATGCGTTGCTCTAATGGTCCTCTACCGCCCCTGTGCCAAATCCACGTTCGTCCCGCCCCCGCCAAGCCCAGGGTTAACATCATATACTTAATGCTTCAAAAACTTTAACGCTCAGGTAAATATCTTATAATTTTCTGTTTTCTTTCACGGATCAGCTTCATATTTCATATATGCATTGCTCTAATGGTCCTCTACCGCCCTGTGCCAAATCCACGTTTGTCCTGCCCCCGCCAATCCCAGGGTGAAGGTCACATACTTGGTGCTTCAAAAACTTTAACGCTCAGGTAAAAGAAAATTTTGACTTGCAATTTGGCCTCATTTATTATCAAAGCGATATGTGGGACATCCGTGTTCTATGAACACATTTTCTAGTTTATTAAACTTCACACATGCATAGAAGACGACCCAAAGGTGTGTCGCACGTAAGAATGACAACTCTTGCGTCGTTAATTTCTTAGTTATCTCCCTTTGTTGTTCGTGCACTGATTTCGTGTCTGGAGCATAACTCGAACACCCTTTGGAATATTTTCATGAAACTTCACACATGCATAGACCACGACCCTAAAGGTGTGTCCCGCAAGAATGACAACTCTTGCATCACTAATTCTTTAGTTATCTCCCTTTGTTTTTCCGTCACTGATTTTGTCTCCGGAGCATAACTCGAACACCCTTTTTTCAAACTACTTGTGTATCTGGGGAGGGGGATACACATGCGCTTGTCGACAAGCGTCCATTTCTAGTTATTAAATTATTTTTGCAACTCCATCTACAACGATACCGTTACAGAGATACGCTATTGAAACAACATGTATTAGTACCCATAACATATCGAAGTAATGTATCATATATATCACAGGAGATAGATTAAAACTATGTATACTAATAAACAGAACATTCCGCTTGGCTCGTATGAAAATAATTCGCGTGATATTGATTATCTCCCTTGCCGAAAGTAGTTCACCGATTTATTAATTCCAAATAAGACGTGTTTGCGTAATGATAGTTCAATACAAGTTACGAATGATATAAAAGTTACAGAGTATTAAGGACTTATGTGATATCAACTGTAAAATGTTATGCCAGAATGGCCTATATGCATGTGTGTTACATATATATGCCCTATTGGAATGGAAAAATATGTCTATTACCTCCAGTAGAGAACCTGCCAAAAGGACCTACATGCAAAAACTTCAAAAAAATGCCAATACAAATTAAAATGTCGAAACATTACTTTGAAAGTGTAGTATAGTGACTACCTTTAGGGACATAGTTTCATGATTTTGAAGACGTATACCAACAACTTACATTCCTGCCAAAAGGGCATATGTACACATTTTTGCACATAGGTCCTTTTGGCAGGTTCTCTACTGGAGGTAATACACATATTTTTCCATTCCAATAGGGCCTATGTAACACGCATGCATATAGGCCATTCTGGCATATGTCTTCCTCGGGTAGAGAAAGTGCAAAAATTTCCAAAAGCCTATAAATTGTCAATGCCAATATATTCAGTCATAAGTAGAGTACATTCACCATCTTTAGGGACATAATGTTGAAGTCATATACCGACAACTTGCATGCCTGCCAAAAGGGCATACCGGTATGTACATATAGGCCCTTTTGGAATGAGAAAAACACGTACGTTACCTCCAGTAAAGAAACTTCCAAAAGGACCTATGTGCAAAAACACCCCAAAAGCCAATAAATTATCAATACATTTCTTAATAAGGTGGTATGTATATACAGTTATCCTAGATGTATGTAATATAATAAAACATCTAGGGGTGCTGATTTTTAAGAAGCGTACAAACCTTTAACTTGCATTTTCTCAAAACTATGAAATATGCACATAGGTAGGTCCTTATGGTTCTCAAGTGACAAATTAAAATAGAGTGCATAGAAGGAACATAAATATTTAGGATTTTCCGCAAACAAAATGGCATATCCTCAGCATGAACAGGATCCGCACTGTTCGCCATTCCATCAATGAAACACCCATCATGCTTCTAACAAGCAATATAGATCGTTATCAGGCTACAGGAGTGTGTGCTATTTGATCAGGAGCTACAGGTGACAAATCTCATAAGCCCCAATTCTCTAGTCACAGCCACATTAACCCATTACAGACGGGATACGCTTTTAGTAGTATGAACCTTTTGAGAGAAAAATATCCCTATTTTCTTTATATCCTTTCGAAAGTATATGTTGTTACCACTCATTTGAACCGTCTCAACGAGACGGTTCAAATGAGTGGTAACAACATATACCTTTATCGATGAATGAACAAAATAATGAGATTTTTTCAACAAAAATCATAGTATCCTTAGACTGAAATGGGTTAAAATTTTTCTTTGCGGCTTAGGTTTATGCTTGTTGCAATGTTCATAAGCCTGGTTTTGTCTCCGCATATTTGCCATAGCTCCAGATAAGTTTTGTATATAAAGAGTATTATACCGCCAGAGTTCTGTGATCCACAATCGTCCAACCCTTATAATGTATGTTTCCTTGCATGGATCTGTTTGATATTTCACACACCCATTGCTCTGATGGTCTGCTTTCATGCTGTGACAAATCCACGCTTCTCTGGCCCTCTGTGGTTTCAATTGTGCCTCGTTTTCTTTGGCTGCCAGCGGGGGCATTCGTGTGCCGACAGGCCACATTTCTAGTGTACTTCCACTTTTGATAATCAATGCGTATTCTGCTAAAATAAGTGGATACAATATGTCAATACGCACCTTATCTGGAGCTCTCATTCGCCATATGAAGTAGGTCAAGACTTAAGAGGATGGTCTATGTCTATGTTTGAGTTGTCCTGGTTGTTTTTGACATATCGCTCTTGCTCGGCTATAAATAATATACAGGCTCCAGATAAGGAATTAGTTATTGAGTATTTTCACTCCATCATTTCTGAAGCAATTGGGTATTTCAAAATTTGAATTGGGTAAAACAAAATCACACTACTGTTTACACATCAACAGACAGCAATTATTGAATAGTTTGCTTCAAAATTAAAACATATCTTGACATTTCATTAGAATTGTCTCCTTGGAGACAATTCTAATGAAATACCTAGATGTGTTTTCATGGAAAATATGAAAAATATGCTATATTTGTGGTATGTTTATTGTTTTCTGCAGCATGATGAAAGTACCACAAAATTGTTATAGCTTTTTGATACTCGCTACTTCTGATTTCAATTGGGTTTTTGGCAATTTTAATTAATTGGGTATTTAAGCAAATACGCAGCTTATCTGGAGCACTGAATATAATTTATACACTTTAGATTACTATAACTACTGAGGTATCCGGAAACCAATGCTGTTTTGATACGACACGCGTATCAGTTGACTTATACAGCGCTCCAGTTAAGGTGCGTAATTTGACCAACTTGGGGTGAAATTTTGTTATTTCTTCATCAAAAATGGCAAGTTGGGAGTCCTTTACAATCGTCTCATTGAGACGATTCTAAAGCACTCCCAACTTGCCACTTTTGATGGAGAAATAAGAAATTTACCTCCAAATTACGCACCTTAACTGGAGCTCTGTTATATATTGGACGCTTCTTCTCGAGATATCGATCAGACAAAAACAGCATCAGATATTAACCGTTTCATCCCTAAATAACTGGAATGTATTTTGATGTGTTAATTTTTCAACCAATCCAATTGTCACAAGATGATTTTCAGAATAGTCCATTTATGAAAAGCAGGTGTTTTTGTTCTCAAAAATATGAAAATTACTTGCAAAAAGTGCAGATTACGGCTCATCACGAGCCGGCTCATCTGGATCTACACTGTTTGCCAATACCACTATACAGGTCTGTGTATCCTCTCATCTCTACAGACCATAAAACCAACATTTGCAAACACTGTAGATTTGTGATTTGTGTTTGTGATTATTTGAAAAAATGGGACGTATTCTGGTATACCGCTTTGTTAGTGTAAGTCAAAATGGCTTGGAAATTCATATACGTATTTGATATCATCCATAGTATCATTACGTACGTAGCCCACCCATGTGGTCCACATGCCCAAAGTGAAGGTCAAATTACTTGGAATTTTGTGTCAGAATTTTGCGTCCAAGTCAGATTGGCATGAAGGTTCCTATACTTATTTGTCATTATCCATATTGTCATTACGTAGCCCACCCATGATTGCCACGTACCCAAGGTCAAGGTCAAATTACTTAGAACTTTCCTATAAAGTCTTTGGCTACCTATTATATCACTGCAACTGTAAGTCAGATTGGCATGAAACTTCATATACTTGTTGTCATTATTCACATTGTCATTTCGTAGCCCACGCATGCGGCCCACATGCCCAAAGTGAAGGTCAAATTACTTAGAAATGTCAGATTGGCTTGAAACTTCATATACTTATTTGTCATCATCTATATTTTCATTCCATAGCCCACCCATGATTCCCACGGTCAAGGTTAAATCAATTAGAAATTTACTGCAAAGTTTTTGGCTACGTGTTATCTCTGCTACGCTAAGTCAGATTGCCTTGAAACTTTTTTCTCTTATTTGTCATCATCCTTATTTTCATTCCATAGCCCACCCATGATGCCCAATTATGACCAAGGTAAAGGTCAAATTACTTACAAATTTCGTTAAACTTTTTGACTACCTATTATTTCTGCATGCTAAGTAACTTTGTCTTGAAACTTCACAAACTTATTTTGCATCATGCATATTTTCATTCCATAGCCACCCATGATGCCCATATGTCCAAGGTAAAGGTCAAATTACTTACAAATTTGTGTTAACCGGTTTGGCTACCTATTATCTCTGCAAGCCTATGTCAGATCAGCTTGAAACTTCATAAATGACATAGAAATATTATAATGACAAGCTGTGTGGACTCAGATTTCAATCGCACGGATGTGCGTTCTGGATCGGAGTCCACGCTGATTGTTTCACATTTAGTTCAATAGATGTCGGGATTTATTGTTTTTGCAGAGATATAACTGATTGAACTGTGGACAGACTGCAGATATAAGCTGTCTGTTCGAAGTAAAATTGGGTATTTTATATGTGTATTCTTATGCTCATTCAAAGATATTTATTTTGTAAATGTACACGTTCAGTGGAAACTCTCCAAACTCGGACACCTTGGGATGTTCCACTTTAAATCAGACATGTTAGTACTTTATGGCACATTCTAGTGTTTTGCAGTCATGAAAACTTCATTGTAATCAGAGATACATAACAGCAAAAAAACATGTAAATTAAATATCCTTTCTTTTCCGAGTGTCCGGTTTAGAGTGTTCCAGGGAGTTATCCCCCTTGTTACTAGCAATACCTCGACGGGCATATAGTGTGACCCTTCAGTAAG
Source organism: Conchocele bisecta (assembly GCA_029237695.1). Lineage (NCBI taxonomy): Eukaryota > Metazoa > Mollusca > Bivalvia > Lucinida > Thyasiridae > Conchocele > Conchocele bisecta. Next base: position 47,490,094 of record CM055272.1, read on the forward strand.
CTTGTTCAATTAATTAATAAAGGAAAATAGAAACATAACATAGAACATACCATGTCATATATTCATTGAAAAATAAAGAAAAACTGTTGGTAAATTTCCCAACCTGTGAATCAGTTTCCTGAATTAAATGTTAAACCGTAATTGCAATTACGGTTTAACATTTAATTCAGGAAACTGATTCACAGGTTGGGAAATTTACCAACAGTTTTTCTTTATTTTTCAATGAAAATATATGTGACCCAGTGTAGATCCAGATCAGCCTGTGCATCTGCACAGTCTGATTAGGATCTGCACTGTTCGCTATTCTGTCAATGAAACACTCGTAATACTTCTAACAGTCAATATATAGATTGTTATCAGGCTACACGAGTGTGCCATTTGATCAGGGGCAACACTGGTCACAAATCATAATAAGCCCCATTTCTTCAGTCACCGCCACATATCAGTTACGACCTGTTACTAGACCATCAATAAGTTAGTTACCATTATGCTCCAGATAAGGTGTGTATTGAATTATTTTAGCTGAACACGCATTGATTATGAAAAGTGGGAGTACACAATACACACAGCAAAGTGAAAATACACATTATATTGATTTTCAAATTGACTAGTGAAAATACTGTCATATTAAGTTGAAAATTCACTTAGTTGAGCTACCCTATTTAGTAATGAAGAAAATCAATAATACATTTGTAAAAGTAAAATAAGCAATGATTTTGAAATCAGGGGGTGTAGTACGCTTTAGACACAAAACTTATCTGGAGCTCTGTACCACTCTTGTGAATCGTCATGACGAATGTACCATAACTATAGTCTGTTTCACGAAAGCTGCCCAAATTTTACGGCCATATAAACAATTAAAAAACCATATTTTTTTCGATAATATAAAATTAAATGAAAATTTAAGAATGAGCCTTCTTTTTATTTCGTGAAATTTGGTCAAATATCGATTTTATTGTGAAAAAACAATTATTAAATCCCCATACTGGCCATAGACACAGTGAAGATGTCTATGGGGATTTAACATGGGGAAATATTTTTGAATTTTAGAAATACTGGACCAATTTTTAAAATTTAACTTTTGTTTTCTTAGTTAAATCATATCCAAGCTATCTAGTCCGGTTTCGGAGTCAATTTCCAAAATTTTTAGTTTTTTGACTCCTCCCACACTTCCTTACCACTTTTTCCCCCATGTTAAATTCCCATAGACAAATCAATTTTTCGTAATAAAATCAATATTTGACTGAATTTCACGAAATAAAAAGAAGGCTCATTCTTAAATTTTCCTTTAATTTAATATTATCGAAAATAATATTGTTTTTGAATTGTTTATATGGCCGTAAAATTTGGGCAGGTTTCGTGAAACAGACTATAGAATGGCTGCTGGAGGTGTCTTTTTAAGCCGATCCGGTGCTAGGTTTATCAAATTTGCCATAAGCCCCTTTTTTCAAGTCATGGTGACATATTTTCCTGATGTAATCACAGGCCGTCGACATATTGATAGGATAGTATAATATACGGGTTTTGACAGGTAGAAAAGAAATATATTTGTAGTCATTGTTTAGTCTCTTTATTGCTTTCAAGGTCTCCAGCTTTCGTGTGTGTCAGTTTCTTCTTTACCTGGTTCATGCAGTACATGCAATATCTTTTCTATTCCTCGAAAAATCCCATTAGCCCTTTCAACACCAATGTACGTATTGGCAAAACGTGTAGATCCAGATGAGCCGGCTCGTAACGAGCCGTCTCATCAGGATCTGCACTTTTTGCAAGTAATTTTTTATATTTTTTTTTTTAGTACAAAAACACCCCCTTTTCATAAATTGACGAGTCTGAAAATAATTTTGTGATGGTTGGATTAGTTGCAAAATGAACATATCAAAGTCCATTCCAGTTACTTAGAAAACATCAAACAAGTCACCCGAATAAGGTAGGTCGGATGCGAGTTCGTATAGCTGTTTCACATAAAATTCTCAAGACTAAACCGAACAAACCTGGGACACATATTTCACAGATTATGTCGGAAATAGTTGTTCGAAAAAGCACGGATCTGCCAGATACACACGCATTGCTCTAATGGTCCTCTACTCACCTGTGAAAAATCTGCGATTGTCTTTATTAACGATATTCGTAATCCTATTTTAGGGGAAGGGGCCAAGTGACTTGGTGTGGTATGGACCTGGCAGGATATTCTAATTTCAGGGCTGAATAGATTTGTTCTCGATGTAAATATTCCGTTCTGATTTTGGGATTTTCCCCCCAATGCAGCAGGTTCAAATGGGATCGAACCCGTTTGCCCGGCCTTACATGACCTTAGCTGTTGATAGGCCGTTAAACACTAATAAACAAACAAACAAACAAACTAAACCCATTGACCCGGCCTTAATTGACCTTAGCTGTTGATAGGCCGTTAAACCCTAACAAACAAACAAGGATTCTAGAAATTGTCATCATGCCATGCGAGTGTGCCGAAGTATCAGCAGCTACACTTGTCACACCTGTCATAAGCCCCAGTTCTCCAGCCACAGCCACATTTATGACGCACACATTTGGTTATTACCAAGTAGGCGATATATATACAAGGATTTCTTGGTATATTAAACTAACATTGCCAGTTTATATTACATCTTCGGCATGATAGTTATTGTGTGGTACACTCCTTGATCATGTTTCCACTCTGCTTAATAATTGTGACTGTTTCACATTTGTCGCATTATAATACTTGAATGGTGGATTTTAGGACCGACATACATACTTCTGTATTTAATATACCGAACACAATTTTACAATCAGAGTGAATGCCAATAAGTGATAATAATAATCTTAATGTTGTGGATTTTATTGCATTATGAACTAGGTCATACAGTATTGCCGCGATTGTAAATTTCATACCTTGATCATAATCTTCAAAGTGAAAAGCTGGTATGTTTGTGTACACTTAACGCTTACTACGCTGAATTAAATTTTGTCATCTGCTGGAAATATTTTATTCTCATGTGCTGTCAAAACATATATTTTTTTTTGTTAAGAATTAAGGCAAAACATTAAAAACAGAAGACGAAAATTTTTGTCTCGCGTGTAGTTAGAAGTCTACATTTGTAAACAATGTTTATACCTTGATGAAAAAGTCAAAACCTGGTCGGATTGTGTACGCTAAAATGTCTATGTATGTAAACGATGTAGTTTGTTAAACACATGGGATGTTTATCTTGTTTATCTTGTGGTAATTTGTACTACAATATGTTCATATAATACCAACTCAGGGACTATTATGGCCGTTACCATGGCAAGGAATTCGCTTACCCCAGAGGTAAATATATTTTCATATTTTGACCATTATATGATAATTTCTGCATCTCTGTACATATTTCACCGATATTGATTCAGAAAAAAATATAATTTTCATAAATAATGTCAGAAGTTGATGAAAGTTTCAAGGCACACGCGAAATTTAATTCCGTGATTTTCAATGGTTATCACAAGTATTTGAAATATGTTTTGATTCAGAAAAAATATGATGATTTCCGTTAATTATGTCGGAAGTTGATGAAAATTTCAGGGCACAAATGGAATTTAATTCCGTTTGAGCTCTGCAATTTTCGTGAACTTTCGACGTCATTTCCAATATATTCAAAATATGTTTTGGAAAGGTCGCGTATACAATGAGGTATAAAATCATGTTAGATTAGCTGGGCCCGGTTGTTCAAAACATCAGTTAGCTTAACGGACTGTTAAATCCTTAACTGAATGGTTAAAATCTCTGTTAAAACAGAGATTTTAACCATTCAGTTAAGGATTTAACAGTCCGTTAAGCTAACGGATGTTTTGAGCGACCGGGCCCTGATGTTTAACCCTTTCAACACCACAAATCTGTGTAGTGGTAGTGGCAAACAGTGTATATCCAGATGAGCCGGCTCAAGTAATTTTCAGATTTTTTAGCCAAAAATACCCCATTTTCACAAATGGACTAGTCTGAAAATCATTTTGTGATGGTTGGATTGGTTGTTAAATGAGCATATCAAAATCCATTCCAGTTATTTAGGGATGTAAGGGTGAAGGGTGGAAAATGTCTGTACGTACAGCCTTTCATACACGGAGGTATGAAGACGGTTCAAGTGTGGTCGCAAACTATATATTTTTGAGCCAAAATGAGAAAAATGGTTATTTTTGTTTTTAGCTTTCTTTGAGGAAAATTGTGTATTCTCAGCATGTAAAGTGTTAGAATAAATGTTGTTGCTATAATTAATTATCCATATACTGCTAGGCAAGAGATATTGTGTTATTTTTTTCTTATTATCAAGGCTACCAGCAAGGGGATTAGCTTCGTAATAATGATTCCCTTGTTGCAGTTGTATGTCAGCTAATTAGAAACTATAACTCATATTTTGTTGCATATGTCTTTTCATCATACTTGACCCATTTAAGCCCACAGTAGCCGATTTCATCAACATTGCAAAGTATACTTTAGTAGCAAAGTATACTTTGAGGGAGAAATTTTCAATTTTGTGATAAATTTATTAATTTTTATTATACTGAATTTATTACATTATCACAGCCAATTTGGCTGTGATAATGTAATAAATTCAGTATAATAATTCTGTATACTTTTAATCATCAAATATATGCATTTGTTAGTTCTATATGAAATAATGCATTTCAGGAAAAATAAATGATTACTCCCTCAAAGTATACTTTGCTAGTAAAGTATACTTTGCAATGTTGGTGAAATAGGCTACAGGTCATTTGGGCCTGCGACACTGTACATGTAGACCAAGATGAGCTGGCTCATAACAGCGGCATATATAGTAAGGGGGGGTGCAAAGGGTATTAGTATTATTTGGTCAGGTGTGTGTTTTTACTTCTGAGGGAAATAGCTACAATATAATTATAGAGAAATTATAGCTTTAAAATCACTATAAATGGGAAAATTGAATGTAGAAATCAATTTTTTTCTGGGAAAGGTAGTTGCGGGCAGTAACTGCGAAACTCCCGTACCGGGCGGCCAGAGGCTCATCTTGGGATACACTGGTCACAAACACAATTTGCATGGTCCTGTATCAAGATTTTGTTAGAGACAGCCCAAATAGTGAACAGTGTATGCCCTGATCAGACTGTGTGGATGCAGGAGATTACACTAGTAATAAATGCAATCAGCACTTTTGTCGTGGTGGGTCATAATTTGTACAAGTATAAATATCTTGGCTTGGTCTTGTCGACCCAACCTTCATATCTGAACTCTACATTAAATAAATTACCATGGCTCGGTATAAACATTTATAATTTAAGCACAAAAATATTTACACAATTCCCTAACATTTGATTGTCCCGTAGCAAGTCTCTGTCCAAAATTTATATCCCAGTAAACTCCCACGCCGAACTACTTTCCATAACCGTGAGGCGCAGTTAAAATAATTCTGAAGAAAACGGAAAATAAACACATTTTCTTGATGAATTTATTTAAAATGCTGGAATTATAAGGAATGAATGGCCTTTTTGTGGAATTTATCGGTTATATAAGCTTGGAAAAGTCGCGGGAATACTGGACGAGGCCTTCCGGCCTTCGTCCAGTATTCCCGCGACTTTTCCAAGTTTATACCCCGATAAATTCCACAAAAAGGCCATACATTCCTATAATAATTTGCCCTTCTTTCTAAGCCAATCGCGCCTTATTTCACATATTGCAAGATTTAACCCCAATAAGTTGCATATTACCAGATGTAATGACTACCTGTTTGACAGGAAACTGAAAATCAATAGTCGGGTGGGAGACTATTATAAATCTGGCTAATTAGGGCCCCACAGAGAATCGGCAGTGCCCTATAGGTTTCGCCCTGTCTGTCTATCTGTCTGTCTGTCCGTCCGTTTATTTTTTGAAAGTTTTTGTAAGAGTTTCTCAAATCACGTATAATTTCTGTTTGCCTTCAACTAATATCTTCATATTGCACACATGCATTATTTAGTAACGATACATCCTTCCACATTAATACAATTACCCTGCTACTAATCATACATCCCTCCGTCCGTCCGTCCGTCCGTCCGTCCGTCTGTCTGTCTGTTTATTATAAGTGCGTCGACAGGCCACATTTTCTAGTTATAAGTATGTTATTGTTCACATATTTGATTTTTAAGGAACTAAATGATGCTGTCGCTAACGCTCCCTCGCATTTAGTTCCTTGAAAATCCAATATGTGAACCATAACTGATGCTAACATTTGCAATGCAGTTATTTTTCCATGTTTTTTGTGCTTGTTTTTTTTTTTTTAGGCAAAACTATACATGCCATTGTGTCCAGAAATACGATTCCAATCCACAATTAAATTATTCTTTTTTAACGCTTTCACCCCTAAGTAACTGACATGGACTATTTCATGTTAAGTTTGAGACTGTTCCATTATGCAGAAAAGGGGGTAATTTGGTAAAAATGAAAACAAATATCCACTTGTTAATTGAGCCGCGGCTCATCATGATCTACACTGTTTGCAAATATTAGGAAAGAGGTATCTAGTGTTGAAGGTTTAACCATTACACCGCTATCTTCATTTTTTTTTTGTCGCCTGCTGTTTATTTTCTATTTTCCATTTTTATCATCAAAAACATGCTTTGACAGCACTGTATAATAATTTACAACATGCTTTGACAGCACTTCAGAATCATTTCCATTGGAAATGATTCTGAAGTGCTGTCAAACCATGTTTTTATTGAGAAATAAGGCAAGATATAAAAGCAACAGCAGACGACAATTTTTGTGAGTATAGCTGTCTAAGGGTTAATATTAATATATTACATAATTGTTTGCCCTTGTCTGAAAGCCAGTGCCTTTAACATGCTGTAATGACTTGCAAGTTTTCTTATGCACCATTCTTCTTTTTTTACTGGCAAGGTCACGCACACGTTTTCTATTTTCAAATTAATTACAGTGTGTCAAGTAGGAGTTATTAACTTCTACCTGTATTGTAAGTTTAACACTAGTTAGCACATGCAAAAATATTTTTAAAGGCATTGTGTCTCAAAATCAGAATGTGTTTTTTCGCATCATGTAAATGGTCTATATAAACCAAGCACACCATTTTCTGTGATCGAGTGTTCCTAGGAGGTTGTGTTTCTTTCTACTATATACTCAGAGCTCCATATCGTCATCTGAAGTGCTGTCAAACAATGTTTTCATGAGAAAATAATTATGAAAAAAATAGAACACAAACATCAGACAACAAAATTTAATTCCACAGACTGTAAGGGTAATGTTAAAATATATTATTTAACCCTTAGACTCGCAACAATTGTCGGCTGCTGTTGCTTTTATATCTTGCCTTATTATACCCACTTTTTTGGGTAAAAATGGGTATATTGTTTTCGTCACGAGTGTCCGTCCGTCCGTACGTCCGTATGTCCGTCACGTTTCTTGTAACTTGAAAAAACTTTTTCACCTTCATACCTACGCGCCTGATATTTGGTATGTAGCTTCGTTATCATGTGCAGATGCGCAAAGTGAATTCGGATTTTTCATCCGACCCTCCATCATGGATTATCTCCCCCTTTCGGACTCGGAATTTCCCATTTTTTCCTTGTAACTCGAAAAACTTTTTCACCTTCATGCCTACGCGCCTGATATTTGGTATGTACCTTCGTTATCATGTGCAGATGCGCAAAGTGAATTCGGATTTTTGATCCGACCCTCCATCATCGATTATCTCCCCCTTTCGGACTCAGAATTTCCCATTTTTTCCTTGTAACTCGAAAAACTTTTTCACCTTCATACCTACACGTCTGATATTTGCTATGTAGCTTCGTTATCATGTGCACATGCACAAAGTGAATTCGGATTTTTGATCCGACCCTCCATCTCCATCATGGATTATCTCCCCTTTCGGATCAGAATTTCCCTATTTTTCATTGTAAGTCGAAAAACTTTCTCACCTTAATACCTACATTTCTGATATTTGATATGTAGCTTCGTTATGATGCGCAAAGTGAATTCGGATTTTTGATCCGACCTTCCATCATGGATTATCTCCCCCTTTCAGACTTAGAATTTCACTATTTTTCCTCGTAGGTCGAAAAACTTTTTCACCTTAATACCTACGCGTCTGATATTTGGTTCGTAGCTTCGTTTTGATGTGCTGATGCGCAAAGTGAATTCGGATTTTTTATCCGACCCTCCATCATGGATTACCTCCCCCTTTCGGACTTAGCATTTGGGGAAAGTGGGTATATTGCGATGGCGTGCCATCGACTTTTTATAGTTTCTCAATAAAAACATGGTTTATTTCCAATGGTTGTTCAACATTCAACATAACAAAATGAAGCTTTCAAATTTACAAGATATACATGTAAATGTCAGATAAACACCTTGACACGGTAAAATAACCAATTTCTGCAAGTGTATGTTCTTTATTAATACAACTTTGACAGTTTTATATAGCTAACATATCAAACATGCCGGATAACCAATTGCAATACTCCCTCTTCCATGTGTTATATTAAAAAGATGGGGTTAAATTGCTACCCTTGTGGTGTAGCAATTTTGTTTCTAGTTAAATGAGGGATCAAACCAGTTGGCCCTGCCTTATTGAACTTTTAGAGCACGCATCGACGAGACGATTCAAATGTCGTGGTCGGGACATATACTTAGAAGATAAAAGTATTTATGATTATCCGCAAACATAATGGCATATCCCCAGCATGAAATGGGTTAACACCACAGACCTCTATAGCAGTGTTTGCAAACAGTGTAGATCCAGATGAGCAGGCTCTTACGAGCCGTCTCATCGGGATCTGCACTTTTTGCAAGTAAGTTTCTTTCTTTTTTTAGAAAAAAACCCACCCACTTTTTATAAATGGACGAATCTGAAAATCATTTTGTGACGATTGGATTGGTTAAATATATAACATATCACATGTTAGGGGTGAAAGGGTTAAGGCACATTATCTCATTTTTTTATCGGGTAACAAGCTTTGCACTGACCTAATACATATTGACTGATAACAAACAAATTCGAGTATCTTACATTAACTACTGTTTGTTTCACGAAACCTGCCCAAATTTTACGGCCTTATAAACGATACAAAAACAATGTTGTTTTTTTTATAATATTAAATTTTATCAAAATTTAAGAATGATCCTTCTTTTTAGTTCGTGAAATTTGGTCAAATATTGATTTTATTACGATGGAAATTTAATTTCTATGGAAATTTAACATGGGGGAAAAGGACTTAGAGGAGCTGTGGCAGGAGTAAACAAAAATTGGAAATTGACTCCGAAACCTGGCTAGATAGCTTGGACATGATCTAACTAAGAAAACAAAAGTTCAATTTTGAAAATCGGTCCACTATTTTTATGCCCCCGGTCTCAGTAGAGTTGGAGGCATATAGTGTTTGGACTGTGTGTCTGTGTTTCCGTGTGTCCATGTACCTAAGAACATTAAGAAGTTCACCTGAGTTTCAAAATCTTGTTATAACTTTTATATCCCTTGAAGGATTACTTAAATATTTCAACACAGTACACCTGTGGACAAATTCCACACATCCATGCTGCCGTTAATATGACCTTGACGCTTTGACCTTGACACCTTTGAACTTTTGCCCACATTAAGAAGTTTGCCTGAGTTTCTCAATTCTGTCATAACGTCTATATTTCTTGAATGATTACTTAAATATTTCAACACAGCATAAATTGACCTGCATAAATGTGCTCGTGAATACTTAATACTTTGGTTAATTAAATTTGCAGAGTTTCTCCAATCTGCCACCGGGGACATTCGTGTGCCGACAGGCCACATTTCTTGTTGATATTAGAATAATTTCCCCATGTTAAATCCCCATAGACATTTTCACTCTGTTTGATAAAATTTAACATTATAAAAAAAAAGTTATTTGCCTTGTTTATATATCCGTAAAACAGACAGTAGATATTCATACCTGTAGCCTATTTCACCAACATTGCAAAGTATACTTATCTAGCAAAGTATACTTTGAGGGAGAAATTATACTGAATGTAATAAATTCAGTATAATAATTCTGCATACTTTTAATCATAAAATATATGCAGCCGTTAGTTCTATATGAAATAATTTTTTTCAGGAAAAATAAATGATTACTCCCTCAAAGTATACTTTGCTAGATAAGTATACTTTGCAATTTTGATGAACTTGGCTGCTGGATCACAACAGGTTTAAAAGTACATGTTCTTTCGCTGCGCTATACATATGTCATGACATTTCATCAGTCAAACAACACTACATGATGTCAGTGTAATGACACGACTTAAGCAAGTCTGTGTACGAAAGCCACTTTATATTTGCTGATTGTGTTGCATGCAGTAGAAGAAAATGTTACCTGGTAAATAGAATACCAGCCCAGAGCTCCAGATAAGCTGCGTATTTGCGTAAATACCCAATTAAAATTGCCAAAAACCCAATTGAAATCAGAAGTAGCGAGTATCAAAAAGCAATAACAAATTTGTGGTACCTTTATCAAGCTGCAGAAAACAATAAGCAGACCACAAATATAGCATATTTTTCTTATTTTCCATGAAAACACATCTTGGTATTTCATTAGAATTGTCTCCTAGGAGACAATTCTAATGAAATTCCAAGACATGTTTTCATTTCGAAGCAAACTATTCAATAATTGCTGTCTGTTGATGTGTAAACAGTAGTGTGATTTTATTTTACCCAATTAAAATATTAAAATACGCAATTGTTTCAGATATGATGGAGTGAAAATACTCAATTACTAATTCCTTATCTGGAGCCCTGCCAGCCTATCGCTTTTGACTTGTGACATAAAGGCTTGGCTCGGAGACAGTAGGAAGGAATGCAGAGTGTAAGTTGATCAAGCTATGCTAGGAAACGTGCACGTTTCCTAGCATAGCTTGATCAACTTACACGGCCTTACATGACCTTAGCTGTTGATAGGCCTTTAAACACCAATAAACAAACTGATACACTTGATATTAAAGGTACATGCCCACTCAGTAAGCACAAAATGTTCTTTATAGGAATTAAATAAGTGTATAATTGTGTCACTATTCCACCAGTTCTAAAAATTACAAATGCCCGGAAAACAGATATAATCATTTAGTAATATTTATTTTACTGATAGTGACGCGCGTTGGTATCGGGCTATTTTCATATGCAAATGAGGCATGATATGTTTTACTTATTTATACTAATAAAATGCGTCACCTGAAAAAATAATATTTTCGACAGATTATAAAGTATGATCATTGCACATCAAAAAATACATACAGAGAATAAATAGTAATGTCCGTTAACATTTTAAGGAAACACGGTTATCGCCCCTGATATCATTGTGAAAATTTCCGTCTAAAATAAAATGTATAATAATGCCAATCAATACGTGGGGTAATGGTGAATGAATGTTTATTTTGCCAGAAAATGTCATATACGTACAGAATATACAAAAGTATCTGTATCACTATATTATAACCTACTGCGTGGGCATGTACCTTTAACAGTCACTAGTCTGGTATTCGCTATATCGTGTCCATATTGTTGTATAATGCTATTCACTGGGGTAGGAAGTTATGTGGGCTCGGGTTTCAGTAATCGTGCAGCATATTCATGCTACGAGGCAGCATTTTTAGTCCTACATTATGTAACCACGCAGCTTAAACCTTAACCCTTTCAACACCAAGTAACTTAATAGGATGTTCCATGCCAATGTTTCACGCTATTTCATTAATTTTGTTCATTCAAATTATCCCATTCTTCTAAAAGGGTAATCTGTACGACGTTTAAAATTATTAACAAACAGTGGAGATCCTGATGAGACGGCTCGTTACGAGCCGGCTCATCTGGATCTGCACTGTTTGCAAACATTGTCTCTATATAGAGGTCTGTGGTGTTGAAAGGGTTAACCCTTACTACGCTGAATTAAATGTTTTCGTCTGCTGGAAATGTTTTATTTTCAATATTGATCGACAAAAACCTGGTTTTGACAGCACATGAGAATCGTCTCCACTGGAGACGATTCTCATGTGCTGTCAAAACCAGTTTTGTTAAGAATTAAAGCAAAATTGTCCACGCAATAACTAGAGTTCTACGGATTTTAACCAAATTCGGTATACATGTTTATCACGGCAAGATGAAGAAGCCTATTGATTTTGAAAAATTTCCAATGACTTATCTCCCCTTGGCGGCCATTTTTATTTTTCGCACTCTGTATCCTTGTCCACGCGATAACTCAAGTTCTACTTCACTGCTCGTAACCAAATTTGGTATACATGTTTATTCGTAATTCTAATTTAGGGGAAGGGGCCAAGTTACTTTGGTGTGGTATGGACCTGGCACCAGGTCAGGTTATTCTAATTTCAGGACTGAATATATATTTATTTTCTTGTAAATATTCCGTTCTGATTTTGGAAATTTCCCCCCAATGCAGCAGGTAACAATCGAGATCGAACCCGTTGGCCTAGCTTTAAAAGACCTTGGCTGTTGATTGGCTGTTGAACACCAATAAATCAAATAAAAACCAGATGAGCCTGCTCGTAACGGAAATGGGTGGGTGGGGTAACATTTTTGGAATGTGCCATTTACTGGGTCTATGTCCGAGTCTTCCACCTGTGGCTGCAACCATACATCATTACGTAATGGATTTTAGCTCTTTGCATGCTAGCGGTGAAAATATCCGCCAAACAAATTAGGAGTATATTTTTAGCTCACCTGAGCGAAGCTCATGTGAGCTATTGTTACCGCAATGTGTCGGTCGTCCGTCGTCCGTCGTCGCGTCCGTCGTCGTCGTCCGTCGTCGTCCGTGAACATTTTCAAACGTCTTCTCCTCGGTAACCATTGGGCCTATAGTCACCAAACTTCATGGTCATTGTCCTTAGGTAGGGGGATTACAAAATTGTTAAAATGACGTCATTACGTAATCCAAGATGGCTGCCGTCTAAAAATAGCACAAATTCTTAAAAAATCTTCTTCTCAAGAATCGCCAACCGGATTTCGTCAAAACTTGGTAGGAATGATCGATGTACAATGCTCTTTCAAAGTTGTTGAAATGGTGACCCCGGGGTCAAAAATGGGCGTGGCCCGTGGGGTCAAATTTGGGTCAAATTATATTTTTGACTGAATATGGTCATATATCAAATTGAAGGTATTAACGAGGCAAGGCGATCACTCTGGTGCCTTTCTTGTCGAAATCGAATGGTTATGTCATCCAAAATGGCCGCCGAAAGGTCAAAAGGTTGTTCTTTTATTAGAGATTTCAAAATTCTTCTTCACATGAACCGCTTGTTTATTTCTCTGTAAATATGTCATGGAATTTCATTAGAATTGAGTCCTCAAGACATATTCATGATATTTACAAGGAGAAATAAAAGAAAATATGATGATTTTTGTCCACTATTTTTTAACTATTTATAACCCACAAGTTTCCCAGCATGCAAAGAGTTAGGTTGCTGCTAGGAGTTTGAAATAAGTAGAACGCACAAAAATACAATACTATATAATTCCAGCACAAAAATATTTACACAATTCCCTAATATTTGATTGGTCCGTAGCAAGTCTCTGTCAAAAATTTATATCCCAGTAAACTCCCATGCCAAACTACTTTCCGTAACCGTGAGGCGCAGTTACAATAATTCTTAAGAAAATGGAAAATAAACACATTTTCTTGACAAATTTATTTCAAATGCTGGAATTATAAGAAATGAATGGCCTTCTTGTGGAATTTATCGGGGATATAAACTTTGAAAAGTCGCGGGAATACTGGACGAGGCCTTAAAAAATTATAATTTTTGAGAAAAAAAAAAAATCAAAAAAAAATAATATTTTTTTCTCTCGAAAATTGTAATTTTTTATCGCTTCTTCCAGTATTCTCGCGACTTTTCCAAGTTTGTACCCCGATAAATTCAACAAAAAGGTCATTCATTCCTATAATATATTTTACATTTGCTCCAATATTTGTAAAAAAATTGTACTTTTCATTACGCAAACACGTCTTAATAAATGGAATTAATAAATCACTGAACTACTTTCGGCAAGGGAGATAATCAATATCACGCGAACTATTTTCATACGAGCCAAGCAGATTGGTCTGTTTATGATTAGTATATATAGTTTTAAGTTATCTCCTGTGATATATAATGATACATTACTTTGTTATGTTATGGGTACTAATACATGTTGTTTCAATAGCGTGTCTCTGTAACGGTATCGTTGTAGATGGAGTTGCAAATAATTTAATAATTATTACGTTCAAATGGTTGCGTAATACTGATAGCACTTCTGTATAACTGTGATTGTCGTAAATGGCGCAATAGTCGTGAGGTTAAGGTGGCCGACTTCAATGATTTAATTACAGATTCCCGAAAGGGTCGGGGGTTCAAACCTCGACGTGGTATATCTTTTTTTCTCCATATATATTATTTTTGTGATTTTAATATTTTCACAATTTTATGATTTTAATAAAAATACCTATAAATTGATAGAAACTTACCAACAATGAAAGTGTCTGTCTTTAAGTAATATATACACAGACAGTTTGTTACTGTTTTTTTAAGTTTAAGTAATATATACACAGACAGTTTGTTACTGTTTTTTTTAAGTTTGAGGTACTGTCTATACCATATAATGTTTTACTGTCCCAAAATCTATTTTTTTGGCTGTCACAATTAATTAATTTTCGGACGGCAAACATTTTTTTATGAATTTGAAATAATTATTGTCCTCCATCTGCTCACAACACTGTTCGAACTGCGCCTGTGGCTACCACGACCAGAATTCACTGGCCGCAAACACAGTAGCCATCGGCGTCCATTTATTAAATTATTATTTTTTATTTTATTTGAATTCCGCGTGAACGCTGCATTTTGTGTCAACACCTGATTTACAGAAAATATTGGTGATTTTCTAAACGAATATCGGAGAAATGCGGCTATATATTTTGTCAATTTTCAACACCATTTACGGAAAAAATTACTGATTTTTTAAAACAATATCGGCACAACTAAATACGGTGATAGAATTTTTGTCAACTTTTCAACACCATTTACGGATAAAATTTAATACTATCGAAAAAAAATACTGTTTTTACATTGTTTATATAGCCGTATAATTTGGGCATGTTTTGTGAAACAGACAGTAGTAAATTGTGGCTGTGACTGGAGAAATGGGGCTTATGGCATTTATGACCAGTGCAGTTCTTGATCAAATATCACACTGATGTAGTCTGATAACGATCTATACTGCTTGCTAAAATAATAACTGGTTTCTTGATGTAATTGCGAACAGTGCATATCCTGATCAGACTGTGCGGATGCACAGGCTGATCTTGATCTACATTGGTCGCAAAACCCATGAGCCCCATTTCTCCAGTCACAGCCACAATTACGTTAGAAAAGTGACACCAGATAACATTCAGCATGCAAGCAAATATATTTATCATTACATCTGTGTGTCTTTTGATCTGATACATATGACTTCAAAGTATCATATACGATAGATGGAACATTAGTTCCGAGTTCTAATTACATTTCATTACACCATATACGGAAAATATACTGATATTTTCTAAAAACAATATCGCGAAGTGTACTGAACTACTCTTTATTTTAAATAACCAGCCGTCTAATAGATCTGTGTATAATCGAGAGTATATCGTTAATTGTCATGTTGTCTCCGACAGTGAGGTGTTGCGGCACACATCAAAACGACACGTCAATTTCAAAACATTGCCTAAGGGTCACAGCTGTGTGGTGTCATCAGATCAACACCTCGTCACACACAACTACGCATTATCGATTTTTTTTCCCCCACACAAAGCGACGTGTGTTTACAACTAGATCTGTGTAATGTGTCGGGTGTAGCCAAAGACCATACATAAATTCGTAATTAGTCACAGATGTAGCCTTAACATATAATCGATTTCCTTAAATTACGTCCGCAAGTTGACAAATATTTCAGAGCAGACGTCATCGTAATTTGCTGTTATTTATTTACAAAATTAGCCATATATTCTGTAAATGGCGTTGAAAACTGACAATAAATTAAGACCAGATCAGTACGTTAAATCGCTATCGACGACAACTGATGATCCGATGAGAGAGTAATACCGTTTACGCGTATCCAATGTTAAATATACATTGTTATTTTGTATGACTTTCGTAGTTTTTACCGAGAAATTCAAACCGTTTCCAATTATTGGGGAAAATAATATCATGATTAGCTTACCGTTTCACTAAGCAGCGGCTACTCAGGGAATGGGATCACACGGTCTATTGTTTACACTGGATAATGGCGGCCCCCATGAGGTCTCGGGTAAATCTTATTTTTAAATAATACGACTGTGGTTTCTTCCTTTTAGTGATGACCATGTTCCAGCCGTTAACACTTATTTAGCAGCATTATTTTTATAGTGAGTCTAACATTCTGCAGAGAAATTTGAATAGGACGGAATCGAGCGTTGTTTAAACTTAGTCCTGTTCATATGCACAGGTCAAAATATGAACTGAAAATGGCGCTTTGTGTGACAGAAATCCGTACGCGGACGAATAAAAAAAATATTTTGTTATAAATATCACATATAGCGAAACAGCGGTAGAAACTACTGTTTTAATAATATGCATACATATTGTAATTAATGTTTAATAGTGATATACTTATGAATAATATACGATACTATGGTTTATACCTAGTGAAAATGTGAACGAAATCCCATTGAAATCCCAATGGGATTTCAGTGAAATCACAGTGTGATTTCACTGAAAAATTTGGTCGAAATCCCAATGGGATTTCAGGTGAAATCTCACTGGAATTTCAGTAAAATCCCACTGGGTTCCTGGTAAGATCTTGTTAAAATCCCACTGAAAAATTTGGTCGAAATCCCACTGGGATCTCGCCAGATTTCAGTGAAATCCCACTGAGATCTCACAGGGATTTCTCAAAATTTCACTGGGATCTCGCCAGATTACAGTGAGATCCCACTTTATTTCAGTGAAATCCCACTGGGATCTCGCCAGATTTCAGTGGGATCTCATCAGGATTTCTCAAAATTTTACTGGGATCTCGCCAGATTACAGTGAGATCCCACTTTATTTCATTGAAATCCCACTGGGATCTCGCCAGATTTCAGTGAGATCTCAATGGGATTTCTCAAAATTTTACTGGGATCTCGCCAGATTACAGTGAGATCCCACTTTATTTCAGTGAAATAAAAATAACTCGAACTAGAATTAACTCTTAATGTAAATGTATCCAAGTTATGGATACAAGTCTGCGGCCGGCTTCACTTTCATATTTCAGTTCATGTTTTTTTTAAGCCTTTTTTTTCTCTGCATAAGTCTTCAGTCCATTTGACAAGGTTTTTATGTTTGTGAATGTCCTTGATGCAACGTCTTGTGTAGTCAGGTTCAGAGACTGCATGGCAGTATGGGCCGGGATAATCCATGCTCGTCTTTCACTGCTGAAAAATATATGAAATTGTGTGGCAGAGCGACGGTAGTAGGGAAAGAAGGTGGGTTACAGGTATTAATGGCACCCCCCCCCCCCGGCCCCTCATAATTAGTGTCTGTGGCTGGAGAAATGGGCTTATGGGTTTTGTGTCTAGTGTAGATCCAGATCAGCCTGTGCATCCGCAGTCTGATCAGATCTGCACTGCTCACAAATCCCATATGCCCCATTTCTCCATTCACAGCTACAAATGAGGATATATAATTGCAAGTTATTTTTTGTTACCTATGACAATGTTTCATTGCCTCCAAAATAAAACAGTTTGCTTTCAAAAATAAAATACATGTTTCAAAACAACATTTAATGATTTCTGTCAATATTTTAGAAGAATAGTAAAGTAAACTTTAAATTCACTTAAAATACCCATTTGTGAACTTCGATGTGCATAAATTAGGCATATTTAGTTAATACCCAACTGAAATATCACGAAATTCGGGTTCCGGTAACATCGATTGGAAAAAGTTGCAAAAGGACGAAACTACGTAGGTACGAAATCGCGGAAATTCTCCAAGATATTTACGGATTTTGTTTACGTTTTTTTACAATAGAGTTAGCCAAATCAGATTGAAATAAATAAATAATTAATAATGTAATAAACATTATTAGTTCTCGACATCAAAGGATTCCATCAGAATATATCGATTTCGTACGTAAATCTTGAAACAAAACTTTCGCACTTTTCGTCGAAGCAGAAAGTTGCAATCATCGGCCTTTCGGATGGCAATTTAATGATAATTTCAACCGTTTAAACATCATATTTCTGACAGAAAACATCAATAAACTACAGTTAAGATACTTACCTTAAATTTACAACATGTCTGGAACAATCAACGCTTTGTAGATCGAACTGTTGGTAGATTTTTCTCAACCAGGTATAGCGCGAATAGGATTTTGATTTTCCAAAATGGCGCCCGCGTGCGAGTGGACAGAATTTGCGCGGAGGGGTACATTTGAAAAATTGAATGCGAAGCTCAATATTAGGTTCCGAAACACAAAATTAGTATCAAATAAAAGATATTTCTTTGTAATTTTCATAAATATATGCATAATATGGATAATTTAATGATTTGATGGGCGACGAGGCCGTAACTTTTGGATTATTTACGTCGCGTAGGCAAGTCCTATGTTAATTATGCAAATGTCTCTGTGTACGTCATTCAATTTTCTGTCAATCAAAATCATGAGATATAAACAGCCCGCAAATAATTTCTAAGCCGGTAGCTGGTACCAAAGCACTCGCAGACATTGCACATTTTTATCAGTGGGATCGAGTTGGTTAATCCCCAGTTAATTATCCAATTAAGTTATAATACATGATAAAACAATATTTATGACACATAATTATAATACATTGCCTTCGGAACGTGGGCAGCAGCAGGGCTGTACAAATCGGCACGCCCGACGCCCGGGACAAGTCGGTTTTGGTCTCGGGCAAGTGGCTCTATGCTGAAAGTTAGTCCCGGGCAAGTCACTATTTTGCGTTGAAACGTCCCGCCACAAGCCTGTTTTCTTCACTAGACTAATCCTAAATTGTAACATTTCATCGATCGATAATGCCTAGGGCGTGTGTCGGCTTCCCTGTGGCGATACACACTTACACAGAAGCTGCTATACTGTGTATATAGCAAGAAAGTGATATACTAGCTGTGACCCTGATTAGATTAATTTATTCGAATTTGAAAGCATAATCCCACCGACAATTCCGCATGAACTCTGAAGTTTGTGTCAACTTTTCAACACCATTTACGGAAAATATTTTGGAAATCGATATCGGCGAAATATGGCGATAGACCTTTCGGAATACACATTTACGGGTATGAAATTATTAAAAAAAATATTTTTATTTTTGTTATTTCTCAATGAAAGTATACGATGTAACAACTCATTTGAACCGTCTCGACGAGACGAAATAAATGGTGGTCGCGGCATATACTTCTGAGTGCATAGAAGGAAAATATTTGTCCGCAAACATAAGCGTATCCTCAGCATGAAATGGGTTACTGCATGATTGCCCCGTGATGCGATGATGAAAGTCGCACGTTCGTGACGTCTGTGGGACATCAAAAGGCGTGTTGACCAATCAGTAACATTTCAAAACATAGCCTAAAGGTCACACAGTTTACATCCTCGTGCTGAATGAGGTCATACAATAAACATCTGTACACACAGCTGGGTGTATCAATTTTTTGCACAAAGCATCACACAAATCTCGTCTGTGTAATATGTGTCGGGTGTAATCGCATCTGGATTTGGAATTCATATATCCCCTGGCACGGATACTGCACTGTATGCATATTGACATGATTAACATACTAATAATAATTATTTCATGTACTTTGAATGTCGTTGTTTGAATAAACTTACAGAAATCACGAATCAACTAATTACACGATGACTACGACGTCCGACAATTTTTTTTTTATTTTTTTTTTATTTTATTTCTTTGTTTTCCCTTTTCTTCTCTATTTTTTTAATATTTGTTTGGGATCCACGAGAGACCCGCGTTATAATGGAGATCGCGCTATACGCGATCGCGTTATAATTGAGCTGCAGTGTAATTAGCGAATTAACAGCTGTTGCCAACAAAAAAAACAACTGAAACTTCAAAAAGTTTATTATTTACCGTTCCGCGAACATACTGATAGACATTAAATATTATAAATATAGACGTGATTTCATTTTCGAGTGGACTCCCCGGAATATGTATACGTAAATTATAATTTCCAGGACAAGTCACTTCTTTTGTCAAGTCACTTGTCCGGGACAAGTGGCAACCGCCGCCTCAATATTTGGACAGCTGCGAGTTTGGGATCGGGAAATTATCATGAGATTCTAAGTGAAATTTTACTGAGATTCTCAGTGAAATTTCACTTGGAAGCTGAACCGGGAATTCACTGCGATTTCACTGAAATTCAGTGAGATTTCATCGAATTTCACTGAGATTTGGAAATAACACCGAGATATGATAATCTCAGTGAATTTCACTGGGATTTCAGTGAAATCTCAGTCACATTTTCACTAGGGATGATACTCAAGCACTATGTTTTAAGGCTGTGTGATTTGCCTCAATATAAGCTGGATTAATTAATACTTATATTCATGCGCTTCATGAGAACATCAATACATTTAAAATATACAAATATTACTTAAAGGGGTATCGATATGATACATTTTAATAATATAAATATTGAAAATACACATTACAATCGCTTACAACGTAAGTTATTGATCGAAAATAGTCACTGCATCGTGACCTATTTGACCTCATTACCTATTGCGCGGGTACCTCATCATACCCCTGTTTACATAGGTAACTGGGGGTATAGTGAGGTATGCTCGCTAATACAATGTTTGCGTAATGTCAAATAAATTTCTGAAATTCTTAGTACCGGTAGCCAAGATGTCAATTTCTAGAATATTAGTAGCCAAACGGCCAACCTAGGGTTGTATATCTCAAGTACATGTACATGTACCTTTGCTAAAGACCACCTCCGAATAGCAATCACCTGGCTGTAAAGGCCACACTTTTGTTGTCTCAATGGCACAATTACTATATAAATGACCCTGCAAATAAAGACCACCTGTGAACAAAGGCCAGATTTGTTTTTACTTCCTATGGCTGCAATGGCCTTTATTCACAGGTTTGACCGTGTATATATCGGGACGTCAACCGATATGTGATTGAGCGCAGATGGTTTTTACTTCTATGGCTGCAATGGCCTTTATTCACAGGTTTGACTGTGTATATATCGGGACGTCAACCGATATGTGATTGAGCGGCAGATGTTGTTTTTACTTCCTATGGCTGCAATGGCCTTTATTCACAAGTGAATGACTGTATATCGGACCTTTATTCAACCATTTATGTGATTGAGCGCAGATGTTGTTTTTACTTCCTATGGCTGCAATGGCCTTTATTCACAGGTTTGACTGTGTATATATCGGGACGTCAACCGATATGTGATTGAGCGGCAAGATGTTGTTTTTACTTCCTATGGCTGCAATGGCCTTTATTCACAGTTGACCTGTGTATATATCGGGACGTCAACCGATATTGATGAGGTCCGGACAGATGAGATATTACTCCTTATGGCTGCAATGGCCTATATTCACAGGTTTGACTGTGTATATATCGGGACGTCAACCGATATGTGATGAGCGGCAGATGTTGTTTTTTACTTCCTATGGCTGCAATGGCCTTTATTCACAGGTTTGACTGTGTATATCGGAGACGTCAACCGATATGTATTGAGCGGCAGTGTTGTTTTTACTTCCTAGGCTGCAATGGCCTTTATTCACAGGTTTGACTGTGTATATACGACTCAACCGATACTGTGAATGGAGCGTCAGACTGTAGTTTTTATTCGAGTATGGCTGCAATGGCCTTTATTCACAGGTTTGACGTGGGACTGTATATTATCGGAACCGGTCACGGGATGATAGTGATTGAGCGGCAGATGTTGTTTTTACTTCCTATGGCTGCAATGGCCTTTATTCACAGGTTTGACTATATATCGACGTAACCGATATGTATTGAGCGGCAGAACTTCCTAGTGCAATGGCCATCACAGTGACGTATTATCGGGACTCAACCGATATGTATGACGGCAGATGTTTTTGTTTTTACTTCTATGGCTGCAATGGCCTTTATTCACAGGTTTGACTGTATACGACGTCAACCGATATGTGATTGAGCTCAGATGTTGTTTTTACTTCCTATGGCTGCAATGGCCCTTTATTCACAGTTTGACTGTGTATATACGGACGTCAACCCGTATGATTGAGCGGCAGATGTTGTTTTTACTTCCTAATGGCTGCAATGGCCTTTATTCACAGGTTTGACTGTGTATATATCGGGACTCAACCGATATGTGATTGAGCGGCAGATGTGTTTTTACTTCCTATGGCTGCAATGGCCTTTATTCACAGGTTTGACTGTGTATATATCGGGACGTCAACCGATATGAGGATTGAGCGGCAGATGTTTGTTTTTAACTTCCTATGGCTGCAATGGCCTTTATTCACAGGTTTTGACTGTGTATATATCGGACGTCAACCGATAGTGATTGAGCGCAGATACTCCAATGCTGCAATGGCCATATTCACAGTTTTGACTGTGTATATATCGACGTCAACCGATATTTGTTATTGAGCGCAGATGTTGTTTTTACTTCCTATGGCTGCAATGGCCTTTATTCACAGTTTGACTGTGTATATAACGGGACTCAACCGATATTTTGATTGAGCGGAGATGTTGTTTTTACTTCCTATGGCTGCAATGGCCTTTATCAGTTTGACTGTGTATATATCGGGACGTCACCGATATGTATTGACGGCAGATTGTTACTCCTATGGCTGCAATGGCCTTTATTCACAGTTTGACTGTGATATATCGGGACGTCAACCGAATAAGTGATTGAGCGCAGATGTTGTTTTTTACTTCCTATGCTGCAATGGCCTTTATCACAGGTTTGACTGTGTATATATCGGGACGTCAACCGATATGTGATTGAGCGGCAGATGTTGTTTTTACTTCCTATGGCTGCAATGGCCTTTATTCACAGGTTTGACTGTGTATATAACGGGACGACGTCAACCGATATGTGATTGAGCGGCAGATGTTGTACTTCCTATGGCTGCAATGGCCTTTATTCACAGGTTTGACTGTGTATATATCGGGACGTCAACCGATATGTGATTGAGCGGCAGATGTTTTTTAGTTTATTTTTACTTCCTATGGCTGCAATGGCCTTTATTCACAGGTTTGACTGTGTATATATCGGGACGTCAACCGATATGTGATTGAGCGGCAGATGTTGTTTTTACTTCCTATGGCTGCAATGGCCTTTATTCACAGGTTTGACTGTGTATATATCGGGACGTCAACCGATATGTGATTGAGCGGCAGATGTTGTTTTTACTTCCTATGGCTGCAATGGCCTTTATTCACAGGTTTGACTGTGTATATATCGGGACGTCAACCGATATGTGATTGAGATTGAGCAGCAGATGTATGCAGAGCTGCAGATAAGTTTTGTATCTAAAGAGTATTATACCCCAATATTTCAAATGCAATGCATATTTTACTTTTACAAATGTATTATTGATTGTCTTCCTTATTAAACGGGGAACAAATGATGAAAAATAAAAGAAATTTAAAAATTCACTTATTTGAGTGTTTGCTTTTTGCAGCTCAACTAAGTAAATTTTCAACTTTATTACAGAATTTTCACTACTTAATTTGAAAATCAATGCGTATTTTCACATTGCTGTGAGTATTTTGTACTCCCACTTTTGATGATCAATGTGTATTCTGCTAAAATAATTGCTTTAAATATGCCAATATGCACCTTATCTGGAGCTCTGGGGGCCATTTCACTAAACTTCCTATGACTAAAATGTTCGTAAGTGCAAAATTATGATAGTCTGTAAATTTCACATTAACACTGTTTTCTTGTAAATAATTATTGGATTAACATTTATTGAGTATAGGCTGCATATGCAGCCTATGCTCAATAAATGTAAATCCATAAATTGACATTTACAGACGATCTTAAATTTGAACTTACGAACATTTTAGTCGTAAGAAGTTTAGTGAAACGGGCCCCTGGTATGTGACCCCCATTTATTGGGGTAGGAGGAGGGATGGGGGGATGTGGTGGTGAGTGAGCAGAACCAATATGGTTATATGGCCGTATATGTCATAACGAAATGGTTGTATATCCACGACCGTAGAGGTGGGGGGCCTTGAAGCTGTGGGAAGGGGTGGGGACTTGTACTTTTCTAAGATGAGTTAAACCCCTTGGTGATAAATAATGACCAGTTCCTTAGATTGGTATTACCGGTATACTTGTTCAAAATATGAAGCATGAGAACATAATACTAGATTGCCAATGGTGTTACATGTATGTTCAACAGCAAAATGTGTGGGGTGGGTGAGGGCTCCCTTGTATATTTAACAATGAAAGTACAAACTTTCCTTCACTTAGGGACACCAATTTGTTTGAATTATTTTGCTACTGGTGTTTTCATGTTGGACAAGAAAATGGTGTCATGCGTATGAATGTAATAACGAGATGGTGCCTAAAAAGGAGTATTAATATAAACAGTAAAACACCAAATCATTTAAATTTGTTAACAATTATATTGCTACAGCTTTTAAACAAGTATTAATATACATATTATTAAGATTATATAATATTATCCATATATAATATTCTTTATCCATTTATTATAAAGTTATTTTCAAAAATATATGAGCCACTATAATAAGTCTATTAGTAAACAAGAGTTATCTCCCCCAAGTCAGAACAAGACTTGTCACGTACGCACATTTTGGTCTAGAAAGTTTGTTTTTAGTGCAAATTTTTACAACTTCGAACTCCTTGTTTGGTGTGTAGCACCAGAGGAAGACAAAATCAAACAATTTATAGGAATGACACAGTATATAAGATATTAATCTGTGCTAGGCTAATGTTAAACCAGCGATATGTTTTTTTTATGCAAAGTCATGCTGTCAGCGCGAATGGGGACACATGATGGTTCACAACAGAAGTTTTCTGAAAATATAGAATGGCCTTTCCCGATGTGTCACTGATGTGTCACTCGCCAAATCAGACCAGTGACAAGAAAATCCTCTCGCCATCATGAAAATTGACTCGCCATGGCGAGCGGGGCGAGTGAATTTTTAAGCCCTGCGTGGCATTATTTTATTCACCGCTATGGGCCTGATATCTTGTGTATTGGTAGTATTTCAGGACTTCAACCACCATATATTGGGGAACCTGTATGGTTATATGGCCCAGAGCTCCAGATAAGCTGCGTATTTGCTTAAATACCCAATTAAAATTGCCAAAAACCCAATTGAAATCAGAAGTAGCGAGTATCAAAACGCAATACAAATTTTATGGTACATTTATCATGCTGCAGAAAACAATAAACAGACCACAAATATAGCATATTTTTCTTATTTTCCATGAAAAAACATCTTGCTATTTCATTAGAATTGTCTCCAAGGAGACAATTCTAATGAAATGCCAAGACATGTTTTCATTTATAAGCAAACTATTAAATAATTGCGGTCTGCTGATGTGTAAACAGTAGTGTGATATTATTTTACCCAATTAAAATTTTGAAATACCCAATTGCTTCAGAAATGATGGAGTGACAATACTCCATTACAAATTTATTATCTGGAGCCCTGTGGCCTTATGTCATAACAAAATGGTTGTATATCTAACGTATCTTCAACCGACATGTGATTGATCTACAGAGGGATCTGAGCCCCATGTATCATTGGGAGCAGAACCAGTAATGGTTGTGTATCTAACGTATATCTTTAATATTTCAGGACTTCAACCTATATGTGATTGATCGACAAAAAGATGTGAGCCCCATGTATCGAGGGGAGCAGAACCCGTATCGGGCCCACAGCCCTGCCCTCCTGGCCGACACAGCCGGGCCGGTGCGGCCCGTATCTTACAACATACCAATACCTGCCCAGAGTATAAGTAAGTATATAGTTAGTATGAAACATTAGATTTTTTTTCCCGCCATTTTCTTTATTTCTGTTAGAAAGTATATGTTGTTACCACTCATTTGAACTGTCTCGGCGAGACGGTTAAGTTGAGTGGTAACAACATACATTTTTATGGAGAAATAAACAAAATAATCAAGATTTCTTCAATAAAAAATTCTGTATCCGTAGACTTCAATGGGTTATAACGGCCCAAATCGTACAACAAACCAATACCTGCCCAGAGTCTAAGTAAGCATAGTTAGTACGAAACTCAAGATATTTTTTTTTGCCATTTTCTTTGTTTCTTCCAAAAGTGTATGTTGTTACCACTCATCTGAACCATCTCGGCGAGAAATATACAAAATAAAATAATCAAGATTTCTTCTATAAAAATTATTGTATCCATAGACTTCAATCGGTTATAACGGCCCAACCCTAGTGAAAATGTGAACGAAATTCCATTGAAATCCCAATGGGATTTCAGTGAAATCACTGAAAATTTGGTCGAAATCCCAATTTCACTGAAATCCCATTGGGATCTCAGTGAAATCTCACTGGAATTTCAGTAAAATCCCACTGTGATCCTGGTGAGATCTTGTTAAAATCCCACTGAAAAATGTGGTTGAAATCCCACTGGGATCTCACCAGATTTCAGTGAAATCCCACTGAGATCTCATTGGGATTTCTCAAAATTTCACTGGGATCTCGCCAGATTACAGTGAGATACCACTTTATTTCAGTGAAATCCCACTGGGATCTCGCCAGATTTCAGTGACATCTCATTGGGATTTCTCAAAATTTTACTAGGATCTCGCCAGATTACAGTGAGATCCCACTTTATTTCAGTGAAATCAGTTTGATGACTAGGTGTTACAGTGGCTGAGAAAAAAAATTAATAGGTGAACCAAAACGGTGAAGGACACACGGACGGACAGGTGCAAAACTTAATGCCCCCTGACATGGGGGCATAATAAAAATAACTCAAACTAGAATTAACTCTTAATGTAAATTTATCCAAGTTATGGATACAAGTCTGCGGCCGGCTTCACTTTCATATTTCAGTTCATGTTTTTTTATTTTGCCTTTTTTTTCTCTGCATAAGTCTTCAGTCCATTTGACAAGGTTTTTATGTTTGTGAATGTCCTTGATGCAACATCTTGTGTAGTCGGGTTCAGAGACTGGCAGTATGGGGCGGGATAATCCATGCTTGTCTTTCACTGCTGAAAAATATATGAAATTGTGTGGCAGAGACTCAGTGAAAGGGCGACGGTAGTAGGAAAAGAAGGTGGGTTACAGGTATTAATGGCACCCCCGGCCCCTCATAATTATTGTCTGTGGCTGGAGAAATGGGCTTATGGGTTTTGTGTCTAGTGTAGATCCAGATCAGCCTGTGCATCCGCAGTCTGATCAGGATCTGCACTGCTCACAAATCCCATATGCCCATTTCTCCATTCACAGCTACAAATGAGGATATATAATTGCAAGTTATTTTTTGTTACCTATGACAATGTTTCATTGCCTCCAAAATAAAACAGTTTGCTATAAAAAATAAAATACATGTTTCAAAACAACATTTAATGATTTATGTCAATATTTTAGAAGAATAGTAAAGTAAACTTTAAATTCACTTAAGATACCCATTTGTGAACTTCGATGTGCATAAATTAGGCATATTTAGTTAATACCCAACTGAAATATCACGAAATTCGAGTTCCGGTAACATCGATTGGAAAAAGTTGCAAAAGGACGAATCTACGTAGGTACGAAATCGCAGAAATTCTCCAAGATATTTACGAATTTTTTTTACGTTTTTAGCCAGGTTTTTTAAAAAAAAATCCAGGCTATTGGATTGGCGAAAGCCGGGCGGGTGGGCGGCGGGCGGGCGACGGGCGGGCGACGGGCGGGCGGCGGGCGGCGTCCACAATCAATGTTAAGTTTTCGTGTTTGAGTCCATTTCTTTGTTACTGTACCACCTAGGACCACCAAACTTTCACAGTTTCATAATCAAGGGGTGCCCACCACATATCACTATCCAACATGTTACTTTTTTTTTTATCTTGTCCCATTTTTTCCGCGTAGTCGACTTAGCCATTTTCAATGTTAAGTTTTCGCGTTTACAATGTTAAGTTTTTCGTGTTTAAGTCCATTTCTTTGGTACTGTACCACCTAGGACCACCAAACTTTCACAGCTTCATAATCAAGGGGTGCCCACCACATATCACTATCCAACATGTTACTTTTTTTTTAACTTCACCCATTTTTTCCGCGCAGTCGACTTAGCCATTTTTCAATGGTTAAGTTTTTCGCGTTTACAATGTTAAGTTTTCGTAGTTTTGTTTTTTAAGTCCATTTCTTTGGTACTGTACCACTAGGACACCTTAAATTTTTCACAGGCTTTCATAACCAAAGGGGTGCCTACCACATACAACTATCCAACATGTGACAATTTTTTCACCTTCACCAATTATTTCTACGTAATTGACTTAGCCATTTTCAACGTTAACTTTTGAACGTACGTCTGGTTAAAGTTTTTTGGTTAAAACTTTTTCGTTATACTATATCTCTGCAACTGCTTCGCCCATTACCTTGAAACTTCACATGGGTGTTTATCATCATCGATATTTTCTTCTAACCCGTGCGGTACAAGTTGCGGAACCGCGGCCCCTGTGCCCAATGTCAAGGTCAAATTACTTTGAATTTTTTTGTTAAAGTTTTTTCGTGTACTATATCTCTGCAACTGCTTCACCCAATACCTTGATACTTCACATGGGTGTTTATCATCATTGTCGCACCTGCTTGCGGAAAGCGCGATCCTGTGCCCAATGTCAAGGTCAAATTACTTTGAATTTATTTGTTAAAGTTTTTTCGTGTACTATTTCTCTGCAACTGCTTCACCCAATACCTTGATACTTCACATGGGTGTTTATCATCATTGTCGCACCTGCTTGTGGAAAGCGCGATCCTGTGCCCAATGTCAAGGTCAAATCACTTTGAATTTTTTTGTTAAACTTTTTTCGTGTACTATATCTCTGCAACTGCTTCACCCAATACCTTGATACTTCACATGGGTGTTTATCATCATTGTCGCACCTGCTTGCAGAAAGCGCGATCCTGTGCCCAATGTCAAGGTCAAATTACTTTGAATTTTTTTGTTAAAGTTTTTTCGTGTACTATATCTCTACAACTGCTTCTTCCCAATACCTTGATACATTCACATGGGTGTTTATCATCATTGTCGCACCTGCTTGCGGGAAAAGCGCGATCCTGTGCCCAATGTCAAGGTCAAATTACTTTGATTTTTTTTGATTTTTAAAGGTTTTTTCGTGTACTATATCTCTGCAACTGTTTCACCCAATACCTTGATACTTTCATCATGGGTGTTTATCATCATTGTCGCACCTGCTTGCGGAAAGCGCGATCCTGTGCCCAATGGTCAAGGTCAAATTAACTTTGAATTTTTTTGTTAAAGTTTTTTTTGTACTATATCTCTGCAACTGCTTCATCCAATACCTTCATACTTCACATGGGTGTTTTATCATCAATTGTTGCACCTGCTTGCGGAATAGCGCGATCCTGATGCCCAATGTCAAGGTCAAATTACTTTGAATTTTTTTGTTAAAGTTTTTTCGTGTACTAATACTCTGCGACTGCTTCACCCAATACCTTGATACTTCACATGGGTGTTTATCATCATTGTCGCACCTGCTTAGCGGAAAGCGCGAGATCCTGGTGCCCAATGTCAAGGTCAAATTACTTTGAATTTTTTTTGTTAAAGTTTTTTCGTGTACTATATCTGCAACTGCTTCACCCAATACCTTCATACTTCACATGGGTGTTTATTCATCATTGTTGCACCTGCTTGCGGAAAGCGCGATCCTTGTGCCCAATGTCAAGGTCAAATTACTTTGAATTTTTTTGTTAAAGTTTTTTCGTGTACTATATCTCTGCAACTGCTTCACCCAATACCTTCATACTTCACATGGGTGTTTATCATCATTGTCACAAACCTGCTTGCGGAAAGCGCGATCCTGTGCCCTATGTCAAGTTCAAATTACTTTAAAAATTTTTGTTAAAGTTTTTTCGTGTACTATATCTCTGCAACTGCTTCACCCAATACCTTGATACTTCACATGGGTGTTTATCATCATTGTCACACCTGCTTGCGGAACGCGCGATATCGTCGGCATTTTGGCATACGTCCGTCCGTTCGTCCGTGTGTCCGGTTAAAGTTTTTTGGTTAAAGTTTTTCCATCTACTATATCTATTTTTTTAGTGTCCATGCCTCGCCCCAAGGCGCGACATGCAGGCCACGGCCATCTAGTCTACAAAAAGTGGGTATAATTATGTTATCCAAGTGTCTATGCTTGGAAAAAACCTGGCCTTCGTGGCTTTGCCTCGTTTCTTGTTTGACAATAGTAGCCAAATCAGATTGAAATCAATAATTAATAATGTAATAAACATTATTAGTTCTCGACATCAAATGATTCCATCAGAATATATCGATTTCGTACGTAAATCTTGAAACAAAACTTTCGCACTTTTCGTCGAAGCAGATAGTTGCAATCATCGGCCTTTCGGATGGCAATTTAATGATAATTTCAACCGTTTAAACATAATATTTGTGACAGAAAACATCAATAAACTACAGAGATACTTACCTTAAATTTACAACATGTCTGGAACAATCAACGCTTTTTAGATCGAACTGTTGGTAGATTTTCTCAACCAGGTATAGCGCGAATAGGATTTTGATTTTTCAAAATGGCGCCGACTCCGAATTTGCGCGGAGGGGTACATTTGAAAATTGAATGCGAAGCTCAATATTAGGTTACGAAACACAAATTTGGTATCAAATAAAAGATAATTCTTTGTAATTTTCATAAATATATGCATAATATGGATAATTTAATGATTTGATGGGCGACGATGCCGTAACTTTTGGGATTATTTACGTCGCGTAGGCAAGTCCTATGTTAATTATGCAAATGTCTCGGTGTACGTCATTCAATTTTCTGTCAATCAAAATCCATCTCATGAGATATAAACAGCCCGCAAATCATTTCTAAGCCGGTAGCTGGTACCAAAGCACTCGCAGACATTGCACATTTTTATCAGTGGGATCGAGTTGGTTAATCCCCAGTTAATTATCCAATTAAGTTGATACATGATAAAACAATATTTATCACACATAATTATAACACAGTGGCACCACGCCCCAATATATGGACAGCAAAAAAAAGAAAATATTTTTTTGCTGCGAGTTTGGGATCGGGAAATGATCGTGATTTCATTGAAATCTCGCTGAGATTCTCAGTGAAATTTCACTGAGATTCTCAGTGAAATTTCACTGAGATTCTCAGTGAAATTTCACTTGGAAGCTGAACCGGGAATTCACTGCGATTTCACTGAAATTCAGTGAGATTTTTTCGAATTTCACTGAGATTTGGAAATAACACCGGGATATGATAATCTCAGTGAATTTCACTGGGATTTCAGTGAAATCTCAGTCACATTTTCACTAGGGAAATCTTACAACAATGATAAGTTCATGTAATTATATCGCTATTGTCCCATCATAGGCTGTATACATTTACAGTAGTATGAAACTTTTGAAATTTATTTTCATTATTTTATTTTTTTTAAGTGTGTGTTGTTACCACTCATCTGAACCATCTCAGCGAGACGGTTCAGTTGAGTGGTAACAACATACATTTTTATGGACAAATAAACAAAATAATCAAGATTTCTTCATTAAAATTGTTTGTATCCGTAGTCTTCTATAGGTTATAATGGCACGAATCTCACAACATACGAGTACCTTCCCAGAGTATAAGTAAGTATATAGAGTTTATTCCACTACTATTTTTAAATACCGGATTTATTTCCCTTGACATCTGGAAATCCGATAAAGAAACAATCGCGGAGCACAAGTTTCTTTGTCGGATTTACAGATGTCAAGGGAAATAAAGGTATTTCAAAATGGTAGTGGAATAAAGTGTATATTACGTTGCTCTTCCAAAAAAGTGAAATTTGCTCTTAGGCCCAGCTTATAGCACAAAATTGACAATTTTGACGTTAGCTAATGAATTGTTTATTCACCGGAAATGACGTCGAAAGGTGACGTCAATTATGTCTCACGAACGTCTAGGAGGATATATTTCCTTCAAGGAAATATATCCCTCCAGAATCATGGTAAATCACTGGGTAGCATGTAATATGTAAAATGTATCCCACTCTTGTGTATATTTTTCACGTTAGCAAACGAGGCAAGCAAGCGAAAAAATATACCAACTCGTGGTATAAATTTTATATTTTCTACACACTATGGGCATATTCTATATTGATTATGTCCCTTGTAAATTGCAGGTTGTCAAGATCTGGTCGGGGAGGCCAAGTGCAGCCACTGTGGGTGGCTGAGGAAATACTCATTAAGTGCGAAACTCTTCAAGATCAGCTGTAAGTGTTAACCCTTTCAACACTACAGACTTCTACATGGGCGTTACCAGCATTTTTGAAAAGGAGGTTCGACTTTCAGCTGCGAAACAACCGAAATCTGCAAGGGGTCTGAGGGACCCCTTGCAGATTTCGGATGCTTCACGGCACCAGAAAGTGTTTGCTTTTTGGAAGCCAAATGCCGCATCCCGTTTCATCAGAATCTGCACTTTTGCCTGTAATTTTCATATTTTTTAAAAAATAAAACACAGCCTTCTTATAAATGACTAGTCCGTAAATCATTTTGCGTCGATTGGATTGGTTCTTAAATTAACATACCATAGTCCAGTTGAGTTATTTTGGGTTAAAAGGGTTATTTAATGTGACTGAAGGCTGCAGGGATCCGAAGTGGTGCTGGGAAATGTTTACTGAAAGTCAGATTCGGTACAGAGGAGTCCCTTATCAAAATGTTTACTGAAAGTCAGATTCGGTACAGCGCGTCCTTATCAAAAATGTTTACTGAGTCATTCGGTACAGCGGCGTCCCTTATCAAAATGTTTACTGAAGTCAGATTCGTAACAATGCGGCGTCTTATCAAAATGTTTACTGAATGTCAGTATTTCGTACAGAGGAGTCCCTTATCAAAATGTTTACTGAATGTCAGATTCGGTACAGAGGAGTTCCTTATCAAAATGTTTACTGAATGTCAGATTCGGTACAGAGGAGTCCCTTATCAAAATGTTTACTGAAAGTCAGATTCGGTACAGAGGAGTGCCTTATCAAAATGTTTACTGAAAGTCAGATTCGGTACAGAGGAGTCCCTTATCAAAATGTTTACTGAAAGTCAGATTCGGTACAGAGGAGTTCCTTATCAAAATGTTTACTGAAAGTCAGATTCGGTACAGAGGAGTCCCTTATCAAATGTTTACTGAAAGTCAGATTCGGTACAGAGGAGTCCCTTATCAAAATGTTTTACTGAAAGTCAGATTCGGTACAGAGGAGTCCCTTATCAAAATGTTTTACTGAAAGTCAGATTCGTACAGAGGAGTCCTTATCAAAATGTTTACTGAAAGTCAGATTCGGTACAGAGGAGTCCCTTATCAAAATGTTTACTGAATGTCAGATTCGGTACAGAGGAGTGCCTTATCAAAATGTTTACTGAAAGTCAGATTCGGTACAGAGGAGTCCCTTATCAAAATGTTTACTGAAAGTCAGATTCGGTACAGAGGAGTCCCTTATCAAAATGTTTACTGCATGTCAGATTCGGTACAGAGGAGTGCCTTATCAAAATGTTTACTGAAAGTCAGATTCGGTACAAAGTCAGATTCGGTACAGAGGAGTCCCTTATCAAAATGTTTACTGAAAGTCAGATTCGGTACAGAGGAGTGCCTTATCAAAATGTTTACTGAAAGTCAGATTCGGTACAGAGGAGTCCCTTATCAAAATGTTTACTGAAAGTCAGATTCGGTACAGAGGAGTCCCTTATCAAAATGTTTACTGAATGTCAGATTCGGTACAGAGGAGTGCCTTATCAAAATGTTTACTGAAAGTCAGATTTGGTACAGAGGAGTGCCCTTATCAAATGTTTATTTTACTGAATGTCAGATTCGGTACAGAGGAGTTCCTTATCAAAATGTTTACTGAAAGTCAGATTTGGTACAGAGGAGTGCCTTATCAAAATGTTTACTGAATGTCAGATTCGGTACAGAGGAGTGCCTTATCAAAATGTTTACTGAATGTCAGATTCGGTACAGAGGAGTCCCTTATCAAAATGTTTACTGAATGTCAGATTCGGTACAGAGGAGTCTCTTATCAAAATGTTTACTGAATGTCAGATTCGGTACAGAGGAGTCCCTTATCAAAATGTTTACTGAATGTCAGATTCGGTACAGCGGCGTCCCTTATCAAAATGTTTACTGAATGTCAGATTCGGTACAGAGGAGTGCCTTATCAAAATGTTTACTGAAAGTCAGAATTCGGTACAGATGGAGTCCCCTTATCAAAATGTTTACTGAAAGTCAGATTCGGTACAGAGGAGTCCCTTATCAAAATGTTTACTGAAAGTCAGATTCGGTACAGAGGAGTCCCTTATCAAAATGTTTTACTGAAAGTCAGGATTCGGTACAGAGGAGTTCCTTATCAAAATGTTTTACTGAAAGTCAGATTCGGTACAGAGGATCCCTTATCAAAAATGTTTACTGAATGTCAGATTCGGTACAGAGGAGTGCCTTATCAAAATGTTTACTGAAAGTCAGATTCGGTACAGAGGAGTCCCTTATCAAAATGTTTACTGAAAGTCAGATTCGGTACAGAGGAGTCCCTTATCAAAATGTTTACTGAATGTCAGATTTGGTACAGAGGAGTGCCTTATCAAAATGTTTACTGAAAGTCAGATTCGGTACAAAGTCAGATTCGGTACAGAGGAGTCCCTTATCAAAATGTTTACTGAAAGTCAGATTCGGTACAGAGGAGTGCCTTATCAAAATGTTTACTGAAAGTCAGATTCGGTACAGAGGAGTCCCTTATCAAAAATGTTTACTGAAGTCAGATTCGGTACTGAGGAGTCCCTTATCAAAATGTTTTACTGAATGTCGAGATTCGGTACAGGAGGAGTGCCTTATCAAAATGTTTACTGAAGTCAGATTCGGTACAGAGGAGTCCCTATCAAAATGTTTACTGAAATGTCAGATTCGTACAGAGGATTCCTTATCAAAATGTTTACTGAAAGTCAATTTGGTTACAGAGAGTGCCTTATCAAAATGTTTACTGAAAGTCATATTCGGTACGATAGTGCCTTCAAAATGTTTACTGAATGTCAGATTCGGATACAGAGGAGTGCCTTATCAAAATGTTTACTGAATGTCAGATTCGGTACAGAGGAGTCTCTTATCAAAATGTTTACTGAATGTCAGATTCGGTACAGAGGAGTCCCTTATCAAAATGTTTACTGAATGTCAGATTCGGTACAGCGGCGTCCCTTATCAAAATGTTTACTGAATGTCAGATTCGGTACAGAGGAGTCCCTTATCAAAATGTTTACTGAAAGTCAGATTCGGTACAGAGGAGTCCCTTATCAAAATGTTTACTGAAAGTCAGATTCGGTACAGAGGAGTCTCTTATCAAAATGTTTACTGAAAGTCAGATTCGTACGAGGAGTCCCCTTACAAAATGTTTACTGAAAGTCAGATTCGTTACAGAGGAGTGCCTTATCAAAATGTTTACTGAAAGTCAGATTCGGTACAGAGGAGTTCCTTATCAAAATGTTTACTAAAGTCAGATTCGGTACAGAGGAGTCCCTTATCAAAATGTTTACTGAAAGTCAGATTCGGTACACAGGAGTCCCTTATCAAAATGTTTACTGAATGTCAGATTCGGTACAGAGGAGTTCCTTATCAAAATGTTTACTTTCAGTAATTTTTATCCAACACAATGACAGTCTGCTGTGCCTGTGCCTACACATGTATGTAAACTGCAATACATGGATATTTGTTACTTGGTGGCTTCCTTAAAATGATGTTTGATTTTACCCCCTTATAGCTGGATATTCGATATTTGGTATGTATCTTCTTTATAAAAGAGAATTTAGATTTGACACCCCGGGTCATGGATTATCTCCTCCTTTTTTTGACGTAGAATTCCTCAATTTTGCCTTGTAGGAAGCAAAACTATTAACCCTTAGACCGCTATCTTATTTGTTTTTGTCGTCTGCTGTTTATTTTCCATTCTTATCATCAAAAACATGGTTTGACAGCACTTTAGAATAATTTACAACATGGTTTGACAGCACTTCAGAATCATTTCTATTGGAAATGATTCTGAAGTGCTGTCAAACCAAGTTTTTGTTGAGAAATAAGGCAAATTGTTGTGAGTAGCGGCCTAAGGGTTAACAGCATAATGAAGAGAGGTACCGTGAGTGGCAATAATGGCATACAATCCAGCTACTGTCACCTTTCTGGTGCGTTTCCATTACTATCCCTGTCCACAGGTTGAAGTAATGGACCGAGGTCTATAAAAACATTAAATATGCCTAAATAATGATTAGATGGAGGGGGTAAAACAAAAAAACTAAAATTCCGCATTTATTGATGCTTTTAGGCATATTTAATGTATTTATAGACCTCGGTCCGTTACTTCAACCTGTGTCCCTGTCATGTTTCCTGTCGAGTCATCAGTAATTCTTTATGTGTCTTTTATTAGCTCACCTGAGCAAAGCTCATGTGAGCTATTGTTATGGCAAAGTGTCCGTCGTCCGTCCGTCCGTCCGTGAACATTTTCAATCATCTTCTTCTCCCGAACTGCTGAGCCGATATTGGTCAAACTTCACAGGGATGATATATGGGTGATGCCATTTCAGATTTGTTAAAATGGAGGTCATCGACAATCCAAGATGGCCGCCATGGAAAAGTAGGTCAAATTCTTAAAAAATCTTCTTCTCACGAACCGCCAGGCCGATTTCGACGATACTTGGTATGAATGATTGATATTTAACGCTGTTTCAGATTTGTTCATATGGTGGCACCTGGGTCAAAAATGGGCGTGGCCCGAGGGGTCAAATTATATTATTGACCGAATATGGTCATATAATATATCCAATCCAAGGTATCGACGAGACGATCACTCTGGAGCATGTTTTGCCAAAATCAGATGATTATGTCATCCAAGATGGCCACCGACAGGTCACAAGGTTGTTCTTTTACTAAAGATTTCAAAGGACTTCTTCTTATGAACTGCTTGGCCGATATTGACCAAACTTAACTGAAATGGTTTGTTGGTGAAGCCTGTTCATTTTTGTCAAAATGGAGGTCATCACCAAATCCAAGATGTCCGCCGTTGAAAAGTAGGTCAAATTGTCAAAAAATCTTCTTCTCACAAACCGCCAGGCCGATTTCGACGAAACTTTGTATGAATGATCGATAGTTAACGCTGATTCAGATTTGTTCATATGGTGGCCTCTGGGTCAAAAATGGTCATTGCCCGGGGGTCAAATAGGGGTCAAATTTTATTTTTGACCGAATATGGTCATTTTATATATCAAATCGAAGGTATAGCAGTAAATCACATGCACATTCGCAATATATGTTAGACAAATTCTGTGGAACATTTGAAGTTGTAAGTGAAGAGTCTTTGTGAAATCAAGATGACCACTATGGAGGCTTTTAGGTGAGCGATACAGGCCCATTTGGGCCTCTTGTTCATTTTCTTTATAAAATTTCATATATGTATATGCATCAGATTTCAGAGTTATGTTTAACTTCCGCCACGCCTATGTGTCTCTGTGTTAGGCACCAGTAGACGATTTCATCAACATTGCAAAGTATACTTATCTAGCAAAGTATACTTTGAGGGAGAAATTTTAAATTTTAGGATAAATTTATTAATTTTTAGCTCGACTATTCGAAGAATAAGTAGAGCTTATGTTGTCACCCCGACGTCGGCGTCACCGTCACCGTCACGTCACGCCTTGATTAAGGTTTCTACTGGCCCTACACCCACCATACTTGCACAACTTCATCTCCTAGTGATGTACATCAATAACCCCTGATCTATATTTGACCTTGACCTACATTTCCTCTTGAATGACTTACTTTATTCTCCTTGGTTAAGGTTTTTAGTCAAGCTTGTAGATGCAATACTCCTGGCCCTACACCAACCATACTTGGACAACTTCATCTCCTAGTGATGTACATCAATAATCCCTGACCTATTTTTGACCTTGACCTACTTTTATTCTTGGATTACTTTCTTATTTCCCCTTGGTTAATGTTTTTAGTCAAGCTTGTATATGGAATATACCTGCGCCTACAGCAACCATACTTGGAAAGCAGCCACCTTGTTGCTCACGCTATGTGTACATCGACAACCCTCGTAGTCGAGCTATGCTGTTCTCCTACAGCTCTTGTTGTACTTGAAAACGATATTTTTGTTTATACATATATACCCGGATTTCAACTAGGTATTTGTTGTCGTTTCTTTCAACGCATCGTTTTTAGCCAGGTTTTTTGAAAAAAAATCCAGGCTATTGGATTGGCGAAAGCCGGGCGGGCGGGCGGCGGGCGGCGGGCGGGCGGGCGGCGGGCGGCGTCCACAATCAATGTTAAGTTTTCGTGTTTGAGTCCATTTCTTTGTTACTGTACCACCTAGGACCACCAAACTTTCACAGCTTCATAATCAAGGGGTGCCCACCACATATCACTATCCAACATGTTACTTTTTTTTTAACTTCACCCATTTTTTCCGCGTAATCGACTTAGCCATTTTCAATGTTAAGTTTTCGCGTTTACAATGTTAAGTTTTCGTGTTTAAGTCAATTTCTTTCGTACTGTACCACCTAGGACCACCAAACTTTCACAGCTTCATAATCAAGGGGTACCCACCACATATCACTATCCAACATGTTAATTTTTTTTTTAACTTCACCCATTTTTTCCGCGCAGTCGACTTAGCCATTTTCAATGTTAAGTTTTCGCGTTTACAATGTTAAGTTTTCGTGTTTAAGTCCATTTCTTTGGTACTGTACCACCTAGGACCACCAAACTTTCACAGCTTCATAACCAAGGGGTGCCTACCACATACAACTATCCAACATGTGACCATTTTTTTACCTTCACCTATTATTTCTACGTAATTGACTTAGCCATTTTCAACGTTAACTTTTTAACGTACGTCTGGTTAGAGTTTTTTGGTTAAAACTTTTTCGTTATACTATATCTGCAACTGCTTCGCCCATTACCTTGAAAACTTCACATGGGTGTTTATCATCATCCATAATTTTCATTCTAACCCCAACCGTGCGGCCCCTGTGCCCAATGTCAAGGTCAATTACTTTGAATTTTTTTGTTAAAAGTTTTTTTGTGTACTATATCTCGCTGCAACTGCTTCACCCAATACCTTGATACTTCACATGGGTGTTTATCATCATTGTCGCACCTGCTTGCTGAAAGCGCGATCCTGTGCCCAATGTCAAGGTCAAATTACTTTGAATCTTTTTCTTAAAGTTTTTTCGTGTACTATATCTCTGCAACTGCTTCACCCAATACCTTGATACTTCACATGGGTGTTTATCATCATTGTCGCACCTGCTTGCGGAAAGCGCGATCCTGTGCCCAATGTCAAGGTCAAATTACTTTGAATTTTTTTGTTAAAGTTTTTTTCGTGTACTATATCTCTGCAACTGCTTCACCCAATACCTTGATACTTCACATGGGTGTTTATCATCATTGTTGCACTGCTTGCGGAAAGCGCGATCCTGTGCCCAATGTCAAGGTCAAATTACTTTGAATTTTTTTGTTAAATTTTAGTTTGTGTACTATATCTCTGCAACTGCTTCACCCAATACCTTGATACTTCACATGGGTGTTTATCATCATTGTCGCACCTGCTTGCGGAAAGCGCGATCCTGTGCCCTATGTCAAGTTCAAATTACTTTGAATTTTTTTGTTAAAGTTTTTTCGTGTACTATATCTCTGCAACTGCTTCACCCAATACCTTGATACTTCACATGGGTGTTTATCATCATTGTCACACCTGCTTGCGGAAAGCGCGATATCGTCGGCATTTTGGCATACGTCTGTCCGTTCGTCCGTGTGTCCGGTTAAAGTTTTTTGGTTAAAGTTTTTCCATCTACTATATCTATTTTTTTAGTGTCCATGCCTCGCCCCAAGGCGCGACATGCAGGCCACGGCCATCTAGTCTACAAAAAGTGGGTATAATTATGTTATCCAAGTGTCTATGCTTGGAAAAAACCTGGCCTTCGTGGCTTTGCCTCGTTTCTTGTTATATGATTGTTGTTGTTTTTAGTTAGAAAAGGATGTTTTTGTTGGTTTAAACGTGACACGTTTAAACCAACAAAAACATGCTTTTGTATTTTTAAAAACGAAAACGGTGTATAAACGATCGTGAATCATTCGTATGTGGAACCAGGAAGAAATCTGGGCTGTAAGTTCTTTTTATGAACATGCCTATTGATCAAATGGATTAGATCTGTTCATATGGTAATATTGCATGTAAGCAGTTATGTAATTGGAGTTATGTTGAGGGCCGTAGCCAGACGAGGTGAAAATGAGACGAGGTGAAAAAAATATTGTGAACAAGTGAGCGCACCGCTAACGCGGGGTTTGGGGGTCCTCCCCGAAGAACATTTTGACATCTAGATCGTCATAGACGCGATTTCCCGGCACTTAGACCACCGGATACGGCATTATTAAATATAAAAAAAAATAAATCGGCAAAATCTGAGATGAGGCAGCTGCCTCGTCTGCCTCATCCTGTCTACGGGCCTGATGTTCAGTTTTTTTTTAGGAAAATGTGGCTGCGACTGGATAAATAAAGCTTATGGGATTTGTAACCAATGTAACTCCTGATCAAATGGCACACTTGCGTAGCCTGATCATAATCTATGTTGCTTGTTTGAAGCATCATTGGTGTTTTATTGATGGAATGGCAAACAGTGCAGATCCTGATCAGACTGTGCGGATGCACAGGCTGATCTGGATCTACACTGGTCGCAAAACTCATAAGCCCCATTTCTCCAGTCACAGCCACTTATTATATTACGTGACAATAAGAAGGGTATAGTTTACAATTTTCTTTCAGTTATGTTGAATAATAAACATAATGTACCGGTAGTCATTATTATAGTCTCAAAAACGTATTTAAGAGGATCTTACATATGTGTTCCCTCGTAATTATCCCCTCGCTGATGGGCAAGAACCCATATATAAGTGTTACAGTCAGAATCGGCGATTTTCTCCTCGCTATCAAACTGTTGTGATAATTCCGGTAATTGGAACCTGTCAGTAATTGGTAACCACGCATTGTAGCGACGCTATTTGCTGTCATTTTACATTAGCATAATTCGTCATTATCGGCGAGATATATACATTGTACTTATTTGTCACCACATTGATAAAGCAATGCATATGTATACAAATTTATATCAATGAAACGAACAACATTCAAAGCTAATCCGGTATTTGACAAGGTCAAGGTTGCAGGCGAACCTCTTGTTAATTGGTAATTACGTAGAAGCGCGTGGTGAATACCGGATTATCTGTGAAATTGTTTCTTTATTGTTAGCAATTCGCAAACATGTGAATATAGAATACCAGTCCTTGAATACGGCAACATTATATGGGACAACTGTCTATCAAGCGAAAAATACGAACTAGATAAAATACAGCATGAAGCCGCAAGAATCGTAACAGGCGCAACCAAACTAGTATCATTGAACGATCTATACCAGGAATTAGGGTGGGAAAGCTTAGGCGAACGAAGACGGAAACAGAAATTAATATTGTTTTATAAAATGGTTAATGGTTTAACACCTGCGTACTTGTCATCACTTGTCCCACAAAATGTAGGTGGCACCTCACGATACAATCTACGAAATGACAGTAATATTCATCCACCACATTCACGCACTGTATTATATACTAATTCATTCTTACCTTCAGTTATTAGAGAATGGAATCAGTTAGCGCTCCCCCTGTCCGGAGTGAGTCTTCGACATTAACGACGTTCAAGACGCTCATCAATACACAGTCTACTGTGATACCAAAATATTACTATTACGGACTCAGGAAAGCACAAGTTCTTCATACCAGATTACGTACTAACTGTAGCTCACTCAATTACGATCTCTATCAGAAAAACATTTCAGATTCACCCCTGTGTCGCTGTGGCAGCATTGAAAATGTACAGCATTACCTCCTTAACTGTCCATATTACCATGATATACGACAAGATTTATTTCAAACTATCACCCAAATCCCTGATGTAAATCTCCAATTACTAATAAATGGTACAATAGACATATTATTATTTGGGTCAAACGAACTATCATATCAGGATAACACTAAGGTATTCCAAACCATACACACGTATATTCTGCGTAGTAAGCGATTTGTGTAATAATATACGTACAGTTCGATGTGTATCTCATAAATTGTAACATTGGTGTGCCTACTTAGCCTCCTGTGTGACGATGATGGACCCTCTAGTGGCACATGCATTCTTATTTTTTTCTACTTT
The DNA here is from genome assembly GCA_029237695.1 of Conchocele bisecta. Classification (NCBI taxonomy): domain Eukaryota; kingdom Metazoa; phylum Mollusca; class Bivalvia; order Lucinida; family Thyasiridae; genus Conchocele; species Conchocele bisecta. Next base: position 47,532,541 of record CM055272.1, read on the forward strand.
TATTTTTTTCATTATTTTAATTTTTTTTAATTTTTTATATATATCTTTGTTTTTCTTTTCATTTCCTTTTTTATTTTTTCTAATTATCAATAAAAAATTCAAATATTTGATAGAATATACTATTGGTTACGGCCAATATATTTTCTTTTCATGTCATCTTTTGTTTTTATGAGCAAAATTGACAGTTGTTTCCCTTGTACACTTCGTTCAAGATATATCAAGTAAAATACTATTATTTTGCTTGATAACAATTCATAAACATAATAGTGTTTTGTATCTGCCATTATTACACCAACTGGTCTCATGCTGACAAAGTGACAAATGCGTGGTTTTTGTACTTTGCCAGCTTGTGACCCTAATTGCATTGATCAAGGAGAGGAACTCTATAAGATAGTAATCTTTCGTTCCAATCCTTCTATTCTGAATATTTGTTTATACCTGATGTAAATTGTTTATAATAAAATATGTTTATACCAATATAGAAAAGAAACACAGATTTTAATAAACAATTTGTTTTAATTTACATGCTAAAATTTATAAAAATACGAAACAAAAACATGTAATATTGTTATAACTTCTATTTCCTTCATCTAAAATGCTTGATATTTCACACATGCATTCCTGTAAGGCTCTACTACCATGCTGTGCCAAATCCACGACCGTCCAACCCCCGCAGATCCCAAGGTCAAGGTCAAATACTTAGTCTCTTTACAAAACTTAACATCAGAGAAATATTGTTATAACTTCTATTTTCTTCATCTAAAATGCTTAATTATTTCACCACATGCATTCCTGTGAGGCTCTACTACCATGCTGTGCCAAATCCACGACCATCCAACCCCCGCTGATACCAAGGTCAAGGTCAAATACTTAGTCTCTTTACAAAATTTAACATCAGAGAAATATTGTTCTAACTTCTATTTCCTTCATCTAAAATGCTTAATATTTCACACATGCATTCCTATAAGGCTCTACTACCATGCTGTGCCAAATCCACGACCGTCCAACCCCCACTGATCCCAAGGTCAAGGTCAAATACTTAGTCTCTTTACAAAACTTAACATCAGAGAAATATTGTTCTAACTTCTATTTCCTTCATCTAAAATTCTTAATATTTCACATATGCATTCCTGTAAGGCTCTAATACCATGCTGTGCCAAATCCATGACTGTCCAACCCCCGCTGATCCCAATGTCAAGGTCAAATACTTAGTCTCTTTACAAAACTGAACATCAGAGAAATAAGTTATAACTTCTATTTCCTTCATTGAAAATTCTTATATCTCTTGTGCATTCCTCTAAGGTTGTACTATCATGCTGTGACAAATCTACGACTGTCCAACCCCCGCTGATCCCAAGGTCAAGGTCACATACTTAGTCACTTTACAAAACTTAACATCAGAGAAATATGTTATAACTTCTATTTCTTTCATTGAAAATTCTTAATATTTCATATGCTGTGACAAATCCCCGCTGATCTCGAGGTCAACGTCACATACATAAACGCCACCCCAACCCCTCCCCAAAAAAAAACATTTACCAATGACCGCCAATTTGAAACACAAATAATCCTTAAATCCTTATTTGTGTTTGAAATTGGTGGTCCTTGGTAATTTTTTATTTTTTTTTTTTTTTTACTGGCTAATAAACCCCTCCCCTCCCCCTCCCCCTCCCCCCCCCCTTTTGTAAAATGTAACGCCTCCGGGGGCGTTAATTCGAGGTTATACGGTAGTCTCTTTACAAAACTTAACATCAGAGAAATCGGTTATACCGTATTTAGCTGTGTATTGCGCGCACTGGTGTACAACGCGCATCTATATTTTGGGAGGAAAAATCAGGGAAAAAAATAGTAAGCGTCTAGCGCTCAAATTGATTAGGTTTAACAATATACATAGGTACTACCTGAATACACGACATTCCAGCATAGCCCCATATCAGTGTATGCGCAGATGAATCAGGGGCTATGCTGGTCGCAAATGTCATAAGGTATTGATGTGTGAATACTTGTCAATATTTTACAAAAATAGTAACACAGTCAGTCGGCACCTAGCAACGAAAAACGACCATTACCGAGTGTTACCGAATGCGATGTGCGCGACGCTTGATTTAGCATCTAAAATCTTACATTAAGCGCTTATGGGATTGAGATGATCTGTCCTCATTAATTATTCACAGAATGGCAGACGTGTGACGTCACTTTGAAAATGTACAACCAAACAATACCCGACAGGCAACATTTGACCGATATGAGATCGGTACACCAGCGTAAATACAGAAAACACGTAAATTTCCTCTAATACACGTAGCCTCTTATGTTACGAGCCTGGCTATATTAAATCCCAAAATATACCAATTTACCATCAATCTATACTTACTGCACCCATTCATATCGATTGATTTCCTTTTCTCTCGTTTCACACTATGCGTATTTCAACGTCATAGCGGACACCTGTCAAAAATTGATATTTCCGTTTCCGGGCTTGTTTTGTTTGCGTAAAACTGGCAGAAATCAGTTGGAAAAAATGTTTGAAATTTATGTTCCTACTTATAACGCGCAGGGTGACTTCTGGATTAAAAATGGGGCTGAAAAAATGCGCGTAATACACAGCTAAATACGGTAACTTCTATTTCCTTGCTCGGATCTGCTTCACATTTCACACACTCATTGCTCCAATGGACCTCTATCACCCTGTGACAAATTCACGTTCATGCCGCTCGCACTAATCCCAGAGTCAAGGTCACAAGCCCACACACTTGGAAATTTTTACATATTTTTAGGGGTACCTGGGCCCACGCGGGGGGTATTCCGTAAACCTCGCTTATGTACCAATCTAGTTTAAATTGTTCACGATTATGATATTTTTAGCTCACCTGAGCGAAGCTCGTGTGAGCTATTGTTACCGCAATGTGTCCGTCGTCCGTCCGTCCGTGAACATTTTCAAACGTCTTCTCCTCGGTAACCATTGGGCCTATAGTCACCAAACTTCATGCTCATGGTCCTTAGGTAGGGGGATTACAAAATTGCTAAAGTTACGTCATTACGTAATCCAAGATGGCCACCATCTAAAAATAGCACAAATTCTTTAAAAATCTTCTTCTCAAGAACCGCCAATCGGATTTCGACAAAACTTGGTAGGAATGATCGATGTACAATGCTCTTTCAAAGTTGTTAAAATGGTGACCCTGGGGTCAAAAATGGGCGTGGCCGGTGGGGTCAAATTGGTGTCAAATTTTATTTTTGACCGAATATGGTCATGTTATATATCAAATCGAAGGTATCAACGAGGCGATCACTCTGGTGCATTTTTTGTCGAAATCAGATGGTTATGTCATCCAAGATGGCCGCCGAAAGGTCAAAAGGTCCTTCTTTTATTACAGATTTCAAAATTCTTCTTCACATGAACCGCTTGGCCCATGGTAGCCAAACATAAAAGTTATGGTCCATGGGTGAAGCCTTTTGAGATTTGTTAAAATGGAGGTCATCGCTAATCCAAGATGGCCGCCATCTAAAAATAGCATAAATTCCTAAAAAATCTTCTTCTCCTGAACCGCTCGCCAGCTTTCGACGAAACTTGGTTAGAATGATCGATGTACAATGCTCTTTCAAAGTTGTTAAAATGGTGACCCCGGGGTCAAAAATGGGCGTGGCCCGTGGGGTCAAATTGCGGTCAAATTTTATTTTTGACCGAATATGGTCATGTCTATATCAAATTGAAGGTATCAAAGAGGCGATCACTCTGGTACATTTTTTGTTGAAATTGGATGGTGATGTCATCCAAGATGGCTGCCGAAAGGTCAAAAGGTCGTTCTTTTATTAGAGATTTCAAAATTCTTCACACGAACCGCTTGGCCCATGGTGGCCAAACTTCACAGTTATGGTCCATGGTTGAAGCCTTTTCAGATTTGTTAAAACGGAGGTCGTCGCTCATCCAAGATGGCCGCCGTCTAAAAATATCACAAATTCTTAAAAAATCTTCTTCTCATGAACCGCCAGCCGAATTTCGACGAATCTTGGTAGGAATGATCGATGTACAATGCCCTTTCAAAGTTATTAAAATGGTGACCCCGGGGTCAAAAATGGGCGTGACCCGTGGTGTTAAATTTGGGTCAAATTTTATTTTTGACCGAATATGGTCATGTCTATATCAAATCGAAAGTATCTGAGAAGCGATTGCTCTGGTATATGTTTTGTTGAAATTGGATGGTCATGTCATCCAAGATGGCCGCCGAAATGTCAAAAGGTCGTCCTTTTATTAGAGATTTCAAAATTCTTCTTCACACTAACCACTTGGCCCATGGTGGCCAAACTTCACAGTTATGGCCCATGGGTGAAGCCTTTTCAGTTGTTAAAACGGCTGCCGTCTAAAAATAGCAGAAATTCTTAAAAAATCTTCTTCTTATGAACCGCCTGCCAGATTTCGACGAAACTTGGTAGGAATGATCGATGTAGAATGCTCTTTCAAAGGTGTTAAAATGGTGACCACGGAGTTAAAAATGGGCGTGACCCGTGGGGTCAAATTGGGGTAAAATTTTATTTTTGACCGAGTATGCTCATGTCGTATATCAAATTGAAGGTATCGATGAGGCGATTGCTCTTGTGAAATATTTGTTGGAATCAGATGATTATGTCATCCATGATGGCTGCCAAAAGGTCCATTTATTCCAGATTTTGAACGTCTTTTTCTCAGGAACCACATGGCCGATGCTGGCCAAACTTCATAGTAAGTTAAGATCCTTGGGTGAAGCATTTTCAGATTTGGTAAAATGAGAGTCATCGCTTAATCCAAGATGACCGCCATCTAAAAATAGCACAATTTTTTTAAAACACATATGAACTGAATGTCACATTCTCCTCTGGTGTTCATGGAGTCAGGTGAGTGAATTAGGGCCATCATGGCCCTCTTGTTTTATTTACAATCTTATCGGTCCTTGCTGGATTTGTTTGTAAACTACAATGTTCACACTCGTGTAAAGAAGATTTGTCACGCAGAATGTCTCCAACAGTTGAGCGACCTAACGGCGTTCCCCATTACTCGGTGAAATGATTATAGGAATGAATGGCCTTTTTGTGGAATTTATCGGGGTATAAACTTGGAAAAGTCGCGGGAATACTGGACGAGGCCTTCCGGCCTTCGTCCAGTATTCCCGCGACTTTTTCAAGTTTATATCCCCGATAAATTCCACAAAAAGGCCATTCATTCCTTATAATTCCAGCATTTGAAATAAATTCATCAAGAAAATGTGTTTATTTTCCGTTTTCTTAAAAATTATTTTAACTGCGCCTCACGGTTACGGAATGTAGTTCGGCATGGGAGTTTACTGGGATATAAATTTTGGACAGAGACTTGCTACGGGCCAATCAAATGTTAGGGAATTGTGTAAATATTTTTGTGCTGGAATTATTGGCGATTAAATCCTGAGTAACACTGGGATGAGATGATAATTCCATGATCTCGCGTTTGTCGGAAACTGAAAACTGAGTCCTGCGGTGTTTGCATGGTGGCTCCATTTGAATGTTTACTATGCGATGTTTCTAATGAACTGAATGATCTGAAGCAAGTGATTTGAAATGTTAATTATTTTCAATGGCCAGCCGATGATTGGCCTATTAATTTAATTGATTCATTTACTTACTCTTCCTTAATCACTTGTAAATTTAGTTGCTAAATGTTCATTTCTTTTCTTAATAGATGTTTGCAAAATAGTACATCACAGCAGGTTACAAGGTACCGACACGTTGTTAATTGCCGCGATTTATGACAGCAGGTCGGGGTTAATCAGCCGTGAAATTGTTTAGATATGGTCAGTGACTGGTTCCCGAATATCGGTTTCCGGCACATAATGCCGGATAACAGAGCTGGGTCACAGTGCTGGTGCCAGCGGCGCCGTTGTAATGCACATTCAATAAGACTTAAACTGTGTATTCGTTTGCGGGAATTCTCTGCCGGTGCCGGAAGCCGAATTTGCCAGTATATCGAGCAGATTAAAGAGCATGCCGATTGGTATGGTGGCTTATTGTGCCGGGAGGTGAATATGCCTCTGTAATGTGTGCTGCTGTACCGAATTCTGACTGTAGTCAATATGTTAAAAAGCATATTTTTTTCTCAATAACTGCTCAACCCCTTCATCGATTTCAATAATATTTGGCCACAATGCATGTTTATGGATGCTACATGGCTTTGCATACACGTCACATCTGAACACCCTAGGTCAAGGTCACTGAGGACTTATGTTCACCTTGTTTGTCTGTCTGTCTGTCTGCCTATTCATTTGTTCAATATAACATCCAGGAACTTGGGCTTTGGTAGACTTGGGAACACAAAATACAATAGATGTATTCCATAAGCTCATACTATCTTTGTATATTATGAGCTTTTTGTCTTTGATTTCTAGCAACGGTAACAGCTCATATCTCCCAAATGTTGGTACCTCCGTTTGTTCATTTGTTTGTCTGAGATTTGCGCTAAAGTTTTGTAAAATTTAAAAAAATAAAATAAACAATAGACGGCAAAATTTAATCCATACCCATGCTGATTGCAGGGCCTCAGGCATATGCCGTGTTGAATGATGGCAGTTTCTACTACTTCAAGCAGGAGAGGGCAAAGTCACCTTCGGGAAAATTCTCCCTATATGGCTATAACAGGTATTGTGAGTAACCTACATGTGCATGTACATCTGGGGCCCGTTTCACTAAACTTCGTACGACTAAAATGTTACACAATGTCAATGGAAATGGCCTCTTGGATGCATTTGTGTTTAGTTATGCACATTATCACGGTGTATGATCACGTGGTTACAACAACAACAACAAGTACTGAAACTTCCAGAAGCCCTCCGATTCAAAGTATGTATTCTTTTATTTTGTTCTCATTATTATGTAACAGATTTTGATGAAATATGGCGCACCAAACACATCTTGTTAAGCTGCATTTGGTGATCTCGGTACATTGGCCCAAACTTCTGTCGTTTTTGCGAAGAATTGATTTCTTAGTCTACTGACACGGAAATTGATTGTTCGCAAAAACGACATAAGTATATGCCAAACTCCCGGGACCACAAAATGCAGCTGATGAAGACTCGTTTGCTGCGCCATATTTCATCAAAATCCATTGTTAGTATTAAGGAAAATATCAAATAATAAAATATCAAATAATACTGAGCACACTTTCAGCCATTGTTGTTGTTGTTGTAATCACGTGATCATGCACCTTGATTAGAGTCCTTGACAATATAACCACGACTGGTGAAAACCGCATACCAATATTCCGTCTCTGTCACAACTTATGTAGGTTTTAATTTAAATTAGCTTGGATTATGCAGGACTTGATAAAAAATACATTTTTATTAACAATAATATTGATTTTAATGGAAAAACAAAGTATCGTAATTTGTATTATTTCTGTAAATGCACTTGTGATGTCACAGCTCTTTTGCATAACATATGCAGAAATTCAAATCTCTATAGCTTGTGACAGACATGGAAACATGCGGAACCATGTCTGTCACAAGCTATAGAGATTAGATCAGAGCTCCAGATAAGCTTTGTGTCTAAAGCATACTACACCCCCTGATTTAAAAAATCATTGCGTATTTTACTTTTACAAATGTATTACATGTATTTATTTTTTTCATTACTAAATAGGGAACAAATGATAAAAAAATATAACAAATTTAAACATTCACTTAATTGAGCTGCAAAACACTGTTTGCTTTTTGCAGCTCAATTAACTGAATTTTCAACTTTATGACAGGGTTTTCACTACTCAATTTGAAAATCAATGCGTATTTTCACATTGCTGTGCGTATTTTGTACTCCCACTTTTGATAATCAATGCGTATTTAGCTAAAATAAGTGCGTAAAATACGCCAATACGCACCTTATCTGGAGCTCTGTAGATTGCCGAGAACTATACTGTGCATATGAAACACAACTGCATCCGGGAGGCCCTGTAAGTGATATGATCTGTGCTGATAATTTACTTCTTAACCTTTTACTTGCTGAAAATACATCGCTGAAAATTCTAAATATTTCTCTTATTTCTTGTCAGAAGTACATGTATATGTAATAACCACCATATGTTATGTGCATTGTTCACTAAATACCTTAAAGGTACATGCCCACTCAGTAGGCACACATGCAGTGTTGTTTATATCGGAGACATCATCTGAGACATTTTCTGGCAAAATAAACATTCATTCACCATTACCTCACGTATCGATTGACATAATTATACATTTTATATCAGACGTAAATATCCGGACTAATATCAGGGGCGATAACCGTGTTTCCTTAAAGTGTTAACGGATTTTACTATTTATTCTCTGTATTTATTTATGTGCAATGATCATACTTCATAATCTGTCGAAAATATTATTTGTTCAGGTATTTCTGAGCCGACTCATCTGTATCTATTCTGTTTGCAAAAAATATCATAAAGGTCTGTCTTGTTGGATTGGCTAACTGTGAATCAGGGGGCCATTTCACTAAACTTAGTGCAACTAAAATGTTCGTAAGTGCGAAATTATGATAATCTGTAAATTACACATTAACAATGTTTTCTTGTAAACAATTATTGGATTTACATTTATTGAGCATAGGCTGCATATGCAGCCTATGCTCAATGAATGTAAATCCATCAATTTAAATTTACAGACTATTCTAAATCTGCACTTACAAACATTTTAGTCGTGCAAAGTTTAGTGAAACGTTCCCCTGACTGATTCAGATCCAGGGTCAAATAATCCATCCCCCATTCATTTGCATTCTCCTCTGTATATGAGCTTATTGTTGAATGGATGTAAAACCACAATCAACCAATCAATTAACCAATCAATCAGCCAATCAATCAACTAACCAACCAATCAACCAATCAACCAACCAACCAACCAACCAACCATTCAATCACCCAACCAACCATTCAATCACTTATTCTGTATGCAGTGTATTCCGAGCATTGAAGGTTTGCTTAGCTTTCTCCATGAAACCAGCTTGTCTCGCCCGCGAACAGAAAGCGAGACATAGGTTTTGCTTTTCCAGAGGTGGCGTCGGCGGCGTTCAATGTTACGTTTTCGTGTTACGGTCATTACTTTTGGCGGGCCCCGGGGTCTTCAGGGTCAAGGTCAAACTCTATTTGTTAATACATTCAATGTTAAGTTTTCGTGTTACGTTTCGTGTTACGGTCATTACTTCAACACCTTGTCAGCTACAGTCATCAAACTGTATACATACCTTTACTATGATATGTACATGAATATAGGACTATTTAAAAAAAATTGGCGGGCCCCAGAGTCTTCAGGGTCAAGGTCAAACTCTATTTGTTAATACATTCAATGTTAGTTTTCGTGTTACGGTCATTACTTCAATACCTTGTCAGCTACAGTCATCAAACTTTATACATACCTTTACTATGATATGTACATGAATATAGGACTATTAAAAAAAAATTTGGCGAGCTTCAGGGTCAAGGTCAAACTCTATTTGTTAATACATTCAATGTTAAGTTTTCGTGTTACGATCATTACTTCAACACCTTATCAGCTACAGTCCTCAAACTTTATATATCCCTTTACTATGATATGTAGATGAATATAGGACTATTAATTTGTTTTTCTCGCGCCCCAGGGTTAAGGTCAAATTCTATTTTTAGCTCACCTGAGCGAAGCTCATGTGAGCTATTGTTACCGCAATATGTCCGTCGTCCGTCGTCGTCGTCCGTGAACATTTTCAAACATCTTCTCCTCGGTAATCATTGGGCCTATATATAGTTCATGGTCATGGTCCTTAAGTAGGGGGATTACAAAATTGTTAAAATGACGTCATTACGTAATCCAAGATGGCCGCCGTCTAAAAATAGCACAAATTCTTCAAAAATCTGCTTCTCAAGAACTGCCAAGCAGATTTCGACAAAACTTGGTAGGAATGATCGATGTACAATGCTCTTTCAAAGTTGTTAAAATGGTGACCCCAGGGTCAAAAATGGGCATGGCCCGTGGGGTCACATTAGGGTCAAATTTGATTTTTGACCGAATATGGTCATGTCATATATCAAATCGAAGGTATCAACGAGGTGATCTCTCTGGTGTATTTTGTGTCAAAATCGGATGGTTACCGTATTCTTGCGATTATAAGTCACATTTTTTTTACTCAGATTTGTATCCCAGAAAGCCCCTGCGTCTTATAAATACATGTAGATACATTAGCATTTTTTTTCCACCCGAAATATTGACATAAACGACCAAAAATAAAAAAAATAAAATGCGTTCCTATATTTGTTGTTGTTGTTGTTAGTCTTTGGGGTAAAATCCGGTATTGGAATATTCTAAACACTTCGCGCCTTACTCGCTCCGGCCCTGTGTCACATTCGGTACACATTTGCTATACCGAAGGCGAACAGTGTATACCAAGATCAGATCCGGTCGACATTTTCTCTGCCGAATCACAATCTTGCCTCTATCATTTTAATTACCTTTTGAAAACATTTACCGGGCCCATATCGGTCGGTGTCATTTTGCCGTGAAAAATATTGCATGATGCCATTAACGGTAAATCCCAATATGCATAATGCAATTCCACGAAAGTTATAAAACTGATGAAAGTGGCAAGCCTAAGTCAGCTGGCCGACATCAAACACACCGCGTGTCAAGATTTACAACACAAAGCCATATCAAATATCAACACACGCGGTTGTTGACTTCAGTTTCGTATTCGTCACTAAATACTGGTACCCTAGGTCTGTATGGCGTCCCAAGTGAAACCAATAACTACCGGAGAACCAGACTCTATGACACGGCAAACGTGTTTATGTGAATTGGGTCTCTATCTCTGACAAATCCCGGCTTATTGAATTAGCGACCAGACCAGGCGGTGGATTCGCGTAGTCTGCACATGGTTTACAATGTTCGCCAATCTCTAATTAAAAAACATTATAAATTCGTCAGCGGACAATGCAAATTCGTCATAGCTATAGGCTGCTTTCAGCGTCATTTACGGAAGATACAACTGATTTTGAAATATTACATACTGTAGGCGAAAGTTGTGTGTTGCTTTGTGGAAAAAAATCGATAACGCACAACAGTGTCAACTAACAGGCGCTTATCTGAGGTCAACATTCAGCACGAGACTGTAAACTGTGTGACCTTTAGGCTATGTTTTGAAATTGCACTGATTGGTCAACCCGCTTTTTGATGTGTGCCGCAGATGTGGCGAATGTGCAGCTTTCATCCTCGCATCATGGGGGCAATCAGTAACCCATTTCATTCTCAGGATATGGTTATGTTTGCGGAAAATCCTAAATATTTTCCTTCTATGCACTCGGAAGTATATGCCGCGATCACCATTTAAACCGTTTCGTCGAGACGGTTCAAATGAGTGGTGACAACATATACTTTCAGTGAGAAATAACAAAAATAAAATATTTAATAAATTTCATATCTGTGAATGTGTATTCAGAAAGGAACGGGTTAAAAAAACACTGGATTATATGCACGCAGATCTGTCGCCATATTTCGCCGATATTGATTTCGAAAATAGTTTCCGTAAATGGTGTTGAAAAGAGGTAATACATACCGCAATCAATAATTCACAATATAATACCACTTTCGGCAGCAATATGATCGCAAATATAACACGATTTATGACAATAGTCTGTTACACATTTAACACGATTTTGATATACAAATAGGCAAACAAATCGGGAGCCAATGCACAAACGTGTACTAACCGAGCACGTGTTATAGTGAAGCGTGTACTACCGAGTTCACGGTGTAATTGAAGATACTAGAAAACGGTGAAATACGGACCGGGTAATCACGGACATAGAGTCGGCAAATTACGGACATAGCAAACTATGATGGGGAAAATACAGACAAAAACGTCCAAGGTACGAATAAAAAAACAATGTGGGGGAATAAATAACAACAACAACTTGGCGAGTTTGTTTCATTTTTTTAGGAAAATTGGGTGCGTCTTATAATCTCATGTAGACATTTTCCCCCAGATTTTGGACTGAAAATAGGGGTGCGTCTTATGCACTCTTGCGACCTATAATCGCAAGAATACGGTATGTCATCCAAGATGGCTGCCGAAAGGTCAAAAGATTGTTCTTTTATTAGAGATTTCAAAATTCTTCTTCACATGAGACCGCTTGGCCAATGTCAGCCAAACTTAAAAGTTATGGTCCATGGGTGAAGCCTTTTCAGATTTGTTAAAATGGAGGTCATCGCTAATCCAAGATGGCCGCCGTCTAAAAATAGCATAAATTCTTAAAAAATCTTCTCATGAACCACTAGCTGGATTTCGACGAAACTTGCTAGAAATGATCGATGTACAATGCTCTTTCAAAGTTGTTAAAATGGTGACCCCGGGGTCAAAAATGGGTGTGGCTCGTGGGGTCAAATTTTATTTTTGACCGAATATGGTCATGTCATATATCAAATCAAAAGTATCAACGAGGCGATCACTCTGGTGCATTTTGTGTCAAAATCGGATGGTTATGTCATCCAAGATGGCCACCGATATGTCAAAAGGTCGTTCTTTTATTAGAGATTTCAAAATTCTTCTTCACATGAACTGCTTGGCCCATGGTAGCCAAACTTAAAAGTGATGGTCCATGGGTGATGCCTTTTTCAGATTTGTTAAAATGGAGGTTATCGCTAATCCAAGATGGCCGCCGTCTAAAAATAGCATAAATTCTTAAAAAATCTTCCTCATGAACCGCTAGCCGGATTTTGACGAAACTTGCTAGGAATGATCGATGTACAATGCTATTTCAAAGTTGTTACAATGGTGACCCCGGGGTCAAAAATGGGCGTGGCCCGTGGGGTCAAATTTTATTTTTGACCGAATATGGTCATGTTATATATCAAATTGAATGTATCAATGAGGCGATCACTCTGGTGCATTTTTTGTCGAAATCGGATGGTTATGTCATCCAAGATGGCTGCCAAAAGGTCAAAAGGTTGTTCTTTTGTTAGAGATTTCAAAATTCTTCTTCACATGAACCGCTTGGCCCATGGTGGCCAAACTTAAAAGTTATGGTCCATGGGTGAAGCCTTTTGAGATTTGTTAAAATGGAGGTCGTCGCTAATCCAAGATGGCCGCCATCTAAAAATAGCACAAATTCTTAAATCTCCTTCTCATGAACCGCCGGCCGGATTTCGATGAAACTTGGTAGGAATGATTGATATACAATGCTCTTTCAAATTTGTGAAAATGGTGACCCCAGGGTCAAAAATGGGCGTGGCCCGTGGGGTCAAATTTTATTTTTGACCGAATATGCTAATGTCATATATCAAATTGAAGGTATCGATGAGGCGATTGCTCTGGTGCAATATTTGTCGGGATCGGATGATTATGTCATCCATGATGGCCGCCAAAAGGTCATTTATTCGATATTTTTGTAACGTCTTTTTCTCAGAAACCACATGGCCGATGATGGCCAAACTTCATAGTAAGTTAAGATCCTTGGGTGAAGCATTTTCAGATTTGATAAACTGAGAGTCATTGCTTAATCCAAGGATGACCGCCATCTAAAAATAGCACAATTTTTTTAAAACACATGAACTCAATGTCACATTCTCTTCTGGTGTTCATGGAGTCAGGTGAGCGAATTAGGGCCATCATGGCCCTCTTGTTATTGTTACCCTAATCATTGCCTACCACGTCTAACATACTGTTTTTGTCGCGCCCGCTTGCGGAAAGCGCGATATAGTCGGCACCTTGAAACTTCACATGGGTGTTTATCATCATCTATATTTTCATTCTACCCCCCTCCTGTGCGGCCCCTGTGCCCAATGTCAAGGTCAAATTACTTTGAAGTTTTTGGTTAAGTTTTTTGGTTGAAGTTTTTGGTTAAGTTTTTTGGTTTAATTTTTTTCGTTAAAGTTTTTCGTTATACTATATCTCTGCAACTGCTTTGCCCATTACCTTGAAACTTCACATGGGTGTTTATCATCATCTATATTTTCATTTCATATTTTCCTCCCATGCGGCCCCTGTGCCCAATGTCAAGGTAAAATTACTTTGAAGTTTTTGGTTAAAGTTTTTTTCGCGCCCTATTGCAAAAAGCGCGATATAGTCGGCACTTTGGCGTACGTACGTACGTGTGTCCGGTTAAAGTTTTTGGTTAAGTTTTTTGGTTAAAGTTTTTCGTTATACTGTATCTTTTTTTTTAGTGTCCATGCCTCGCCACAAGGCGCGACATGCAGGCCGCGGCCATCTAGTACTATTATTTTTATTCTTAATCTACATTGCTTGGCCATAAATGATACTCTTTCAGTGCTCCAGATAAGGGATTAGTAATTGAGTATTGTCATTCTATCATTTCTGAAGCAATTGGGTATTTCAAAATTTTAATTTGGTAAAATGAAATCATACAACTACATGTTTACACATTAACAGACAGCAATTATTGAATAGTTTGCTTCAAAATTAAAACATATCTTGGCATATCCAAGGAGACAATTCTAATGAAATACCAAGATGTTTTTTCATGGAAAATAAGAAAAATATGCTATATTTGTGGTCTGTTTATTGTTTTCTGCAGCATGATAAAGGTACCATAAAATCTTTATTGCTTTTTGATACTCGCTACTTCTGATTTCAATGGGTTTTTGAAAATTTTAATTGGGTATTTACGCAAATACGCACCTTATCTGGAGCTCTGCTCTTTTGTGTTGATGGGCCATAAAGCACCATTCCATTCCAGTGTGTTCCGGGCCAGTGACATTTCTTCTAAGGAGGCTCCTTGGGCCTTCAAGATTGTCCACTCCCATGCAGAGTTTAAGACCTACTACTTTGCTGCATCATCGGAAAAGGAGATGAAGGTACAGTGGAACCTGTCTAAACTGGACAGCAAGAAAATATATGTGATCTCAATTTGAGAGGTTTCTTGGTCTCAGATCTCAGATAATAATGCATGTTCCTGATTGCAAAAGACATAAGTCATGCGCAGTTAAAATAATTCTTAAGAAAACGGAAAATAAACACATTTTCTTGATGAATTTATTTCAAATGCTGGAATTATAAGGAATGAATGGCCTTTTTGTGGAATTTATCGGGGTATAAACTTGGAAAAGTCGCGGGAATACTGGACGAAGGCCTTCCGGCCTTCGTCCAGTATTCCTGCGACTTTTCCAAGTTTATACCCCGATAAATTCCACAAAAGGCCATTCATTCCTATAATGAAGAAAAACATTAAGCTAAAAAAAAATTAATTTTTTTATCTTCATTTATTGATGCTTTTAGGCATATTTAATGTATTTATAGACCTGGGTCTGTTACTTCAACCTGTGTACTGGATAACCATTCCAGTGCTTATATGTATACCTTTCTGAGGACTTCCTGCTTGAAATCAGAAAGTTTGATTGGTCGAGGCTGAGCATGGAGTAGTGAAAATACTGGAATAAAGTTGAAAATTTACTTAGCTGAGTTGCAAAAAGCAAACAGTTAGCTTTTTGCAGTTCAAATAAGTGAATTTTTAGCTCACCTGAGCGAAGCTCATGTGAGCTATTGTTACCGCAATGTGTTGTCGTCCGTCGTCCGTCGTCTGTGAACATTTTCAAACGTCTTCTCCTCTGTAACCATTTGGCCTATTGTCACCAAACTAAAGGTAGGGGGATTACAAAATTGTTAAAATGACGTCATCACATAATCCAAGATGGCCGCCGTCTCAAAATAGCAGAAATTCTTAAAAAATCTTCTTCTCAAGAACCGCCAACCGGATTTCGACAAAACTTGGTAGGAATAATCGAGGTACAATGCTCTTTCAAATTTGTTAAAATGGTGACCTCGGGGTTAAAAATGGGCGTGGCCCGTGGGGTCAAATTGGGGTCAAATTTTATTTTTGACCGAATATGGTCATGTCATATATCAGATCGAAGGTATCAACGAGACGATCACTCTGGTGCATTTTTTATGTCATCCAAGATGGCCGCCGAAAGGTCAAAAGGTCGTTCTTTTATTAGAGATTTCAAAATTCTTCTTCACATGAACTGCTTGGGCCCATGGTAGCGAAACTTAAAAGTTATGGTCCATGGGTGAAGCCTTTTCAGATTTGTTAAAATGGAGGTCATCGTTATCCAAGATGGCCGCGGTCTAAAAATAGCATAAATTCATAAAAAATCTTCTCATGAACCGCTGGCCGGATTTCGACGAAACTTGGTAGGAATGATCAATGTACAATGCTATTTCAAAGTTGTTAAAATGGTGACCCCAGGGTCAAAAATGGGCGTGGCCGGCCCGTGGGGTCAAATTGGGGTCAAATTTTATTTTTGACCGAATATGGTCATGTCTATATCAAATCGAAGGTATCAAAGAGGCGATCTGTCTGTTGCATTTTTTGTCAAAATTGGATGGTCATGTCATCCAACATGGCCGCTGAAAGGTCAAAAGGTCGGTCTTTTTAGAGATTTAAAAAATTCTTCTTCACACGAACCGCTTGGCCCATGGTAGCCAAACTTGACAGTTATGGTCCATGGGTGAAGCCTTTTCAGATTTGTTAAAACGGAGGTCGTCGCTAATCCAAGATGGCCGCCGTCTAAAAATAGCACAAATTTTTAAAAAATCTTCTTCTCATGAACCGCTAGCCGGATTTCGATGAAACTTGGTAGGAATGATCAATGTACAATGCTCTTTCAAAGTTGTTAAAATGGTGACCCCGGGGTCAAAAATGGGCGTGGCCCGTGGGGTCAAATTTTATTTTTGGTGTCATATATCAAATTGAAGGTATCGATGAGGCGATTGCTCTGGTGCAAACTTCATAGTAAGTTATGATCCTTGGGTGAAGCATTTTCAGATTTGGTAAAATGAGAGTCATCGCTTAATCCAAGATGACCGCCATCTAAAAATAGCACAATTTTTAACACATATGAACTCAATGTCACATTCTCCTCTGGTGTTCATGGAGTCAGGTGAGCGAATTAGGGCCATCATGGCCCTCTTGTTTAATTTGTTTTATTATTTATCAGTTGTTCCCTATTTCATAAGGAAGAAAGTCAATACATTTGTAAAAGTAAATTACGCGTTGAATTTGACATATTGGGGTATAATACTCTTTAGATAGAAAACATTTCTGTAGCTCTGGCTGTGATCAAGGTCAAAGTTTAGATTTTTTTTATAAAAAGTCTTTAATTCCTTATGTTTCTTCAATGAATTAAATTAAACCTTTAGTTGTGATTCTTTTGATTTTCCAGGTATGGATGCGACTGATCAAAAGCGAAATGCTGAAAGCAAATGGCAAATCTGCAGCAAAGTAAGTATATTGAATCGTTACATGTACTAGATAAAGTAGAATCTCCCTATACCAGTAGACGATTTCATTAAAATTGCAAAGTATATAGGCTATGGGCTACCAGGACCCCCCGTGCACCCCCCCCCCCCACAACATTTGTACGCCATGTTTTTTATTGTTCCTTGGTGTATACTAAATACTTTAAAAAATGTTAACATCAAAAATCTTAGGTCCCACATCTATTTTTAGCCAAATATGCAAATTAGGTGCCGCCATTTTTTGGAAAATTAATTTTGCACATATCTTTGTTATTAAAAGTGCTAGAAGAACACTTAAGGTGTCCACATATATGTTTTAATGGTCAAGGAGTTCATTAAATACAATACCGATTTTACTACATAAGGGTAAAGAGTCCAGATAGTTTTTTTTTTCATACTATTGCATTATGCTCTGCATCTAGAGAATGTCACTCTTCTGTTCGACACAGGAACTGGAAACAAAACAAGATTAATCAACATGAGCGAAATAGCTCGTGGGTACACACAGGAATACTGCACCGCGTTATTGACACTGCATGCGTATACAGGATGTGACAGTACTAGTGCATTCAAGGGGCTGGGGGAGGTTAAGGCCATAAAAACAATGCAGAAAATGCCAAAGTACGTCCCAGTTCTGTCTCATGTCGGAGATGATTGGAAGATGGCTGAAGAGACTATTGATGAATTAGAAGCTTTCACCTGTGCCGTGTATGGCAATTCCAGATGTACAAAGGTTGATGAACTCAGAGTGTTCATGTTGAAAGCAAAATGTGGTTCATCTGAAAAGCTAACCATATCAAAAAATGTAGATATTGCGTCACTACCCCCATGTAAAGGCAGCTTGGTACAGCATGTACGGAGGGTCAGTTATCAAGTTGCAATATGGAAGAGGGCACACATTGCAACTCCTGAGATTCCAAACCCTACTAATGGCCATAGCTGGATACAAACTGATGGACATATCGAGCCATTGTGGATGAACGATCCAATTCTACCCCAACGACTCATAGACATCATCGAGAATATACAGGATTGTGACACATCAGATGAAGAAGAATCTGTGAGATGGGGCCTGTATATTCTGACGAGGATGCAGACGACAGTGATTAGGCAGTGTGACTTAATGAACAAAAACTCATGGCAATAGAGACCACTATATAGAGTAAACAAAGAATTGTTTGTAAATAAACATGATACAGAAATATGTTTTATTTTTTAAGATACAATGTAAATTGTATGCCTAATTTGCATATTCATGACTTTGGAAGGTATCCAATCAAATTGGTATTATGTTTAATGAACTCCTTGACCATGAAAACATATATCTAGGCACCTTAAATGTTCTTCTAGCTTGATTAATAAGAAAGATATGTGGAAACATATTTTTTTTTTAAAAATGGTGGGAAATGAGAAATTTATGCAATGGCCGTAATCTCATTTGCATAGCAATATGAGGTCACAATACATGATATAATGTTTCTATTATAAAGCAGACATGTAGTGTAATAACTTGGACTGCTTCAGTTCTAAAAAAATGATTAATATAAGCTTTTAGAAATATTTAGTACGAAGTTTATAAATGAAAATGTATTTTTTTTATCTTTTTGCGCCTAATTTGCATATTCATGACTTAGGAAATTATCCAATCAAATCAGTATTGTGTTTAATGAACTCCTTGACCATTAAAACATATATGTAGACACCTTAAGTGTTCTTCTAGCACTTTTAATAACAAAGATATGTGGAAAATTAATTTTCCAAAAAATGGCGGCACCTAATTTGCATATTTGGCTAAAAATAGATGTGGGACCCAAGATTTTTGATGTTAACATTTTTTAAAATATTTAGTATACCCCAAGGAACAAAAAAAACATGGCGTACAAATGTTGTGGGGGGGGTGCACGGGGGGTCCTGGTAGCCCATAGCCTAATACTTATCTAGCAAAATAGAGGGAGTAATCATAGAGGGAGTAATCATTTATTTTTCCTAAAACGCAATTTTTCATATAGAACTAACCACTGCATTTATTTGATAATTAAAAGTACCGTATTCTTGCGATTATAAGTCGCATTTTTTTACTCTCATTTGTATCCCAGAAAGCCCCTGCGTCTTATAAATACATGTAGATACAGGGTTCGTACAGATTTGAAAAGTACTTGAATTCTCGAGTGATAAATGAAAAGTACTTATTTTCTGAAAATCTGCTTGAAAAGTGCTTGAATTGAATTTTAGTACTTGAAAAGTGCTTAAAAAATGCCTTCGTGCTTAAAAAGTTCTTGAATTTTAATAGAAAACTGGTTAATCGCTAAAATTCGATGTTCGATGGGTCGAGTGTAAATTGTGGATCGCTGATCAGTATTGGAAACTGCATGTTAAACTATGCGTGGTATCGGCAAACCCGCTGCGTATCGGCAAAACCGTGCGCGGTTCTGGTTTTAAACTGGTCCAATATGAGCCTCGTTCTGAATGGTTAATGGCGACGTGCGTGAACGCTACACTGCGTTTTCACAATGAGGAAAAATGTATTAAACCGTATCTGGATAAGCCGCTTTAAGTGGGTTAAAGAAGCGCCCGATAGGCACAAAGCCTATTGTACTGTATGTCGGAAAGAAATTGATATTGTGCTTGAACAAATAATAATTGTACTTGAAAAGTGCTTGAAAAGTGCTTGAATTGTATCATGTCATGTCTGTATGAACCCTGAGATACATTAGCATTTTTTTCCACCCGAAATATTGACATAAACGATAAAAAAATAAAATGCGTTCCTATATTTGTTGTTGTTGTTGTTAGTCTTTGGGGTAAAATCCGGTATTGGAATATTGTATTCATATTCTAAACAGTTCGCGCCTTACTCGCACCTTACTCGTTCCGGCCCTGTGTCACATTCGGTACACATTTGCTATACCGAAGGCGAACAGTGTATACCAAGATCAGATCCGGTCGACATTTTCTCTGCCGAATCACAATCTTGCCTCTATCATTTTAATTACCTTTTGAAAACATTTACCGGGCCCATATCGGTCGGTGTCATTTTGCCATAAATCCCAATATGCATAATGCAATTCCACGAAAGTTATAAAACTGATGAAAGTGGCAAGCCTAAGTCAGCTGGCCGACATCAAACACACCGCGTGTCAAGATTTACAACACAAAGCCATATCAAATATCAACACACGCGGTTGTTGATGTCAGTTTCGTATTCGTCACTAAACTGGTACCCTGTCTGATGCGTCCCAAGTGAAACAATACTACCGAGAACCAGACTCTATGACACGGCAAACGTGTTTATGTGAATTGGGTCTCTATCTCTGACAAATCCGGCTTATTGAATTAGCGACCAGACCAGGCGGTGGATTCGCGTAGTCTGCACATGGTTTACAATGTTCGCCAATCTATAATTAAAAACATTATAATTACGTCAGCGGACAATGCAA
Organism: Conchocele bisecta; assembly: GCA_029237695.1. Classification (NCBI taxonomy): domain Eukaryota; kingdom Metazoa; phylum Mollusca; class Bivalvia; order Lucinida; family Thyasiridae; genus Conchocele; species Conchocele bisecta. The sequence continues at coordinate 47,553,243 of CM055272.1, forward strand.
ATTCGTCATAGCTATAGGCTGCTTTCAGCGTCATTTACGGAAGATACAACTGATTTTGAAATATTACATACTGTAGGCGAAAGTTGTGTGTTGCTTTGTGGAAAAAAATCGATAACACACAACCGTGTCAACTAACAGGCGCTTATCTGAGGTCAACATTCAGCACGAGACTGTAAACTGTGTGACCTTTAGGCTATGTTTTGAAATTACACTGATTGGTCAACCCGCTTTTTGATGTGTGCCGCAGATGTGGCGAACGTGCAGCTTTCATCCTCGCATCATGGGGGCAATCAGTAACCCATTTCATGCTCAGGATATGCTTATGTTTGCGGAAAATCCTAAATATTTTCCTTCTATGCACTCGGAAGTATATGCCGCGATCACCATTTAAACCGTTTCGTCGAGACGGTTCAAATGAGTGGTGACAACATATACTTTCAGTGAGAAATAACAAAAATAAAAATAAAATATTTAATAAATTTCATATCTGTGAATGTGTATTCAGAAAGAAACGGGTTAAAAAAACACTGGATTATACGCACGCAGATCTGTCGCCATATTTCGCCGATATTGATTTCGAAAATAGTTTCCGTAAATGGTGTTGAAAAGAGGTAATACATACCGCAATCAATAATTAACAATATAATACCACTTTCGGCAGCAATATGATCGCAAATATAACACGATTTATGACAATAGTCTGTTACACATTTAACACGATTTTGATATACAAATAGGCAAACAAATCGGGAGCCAATGCACAAACGTGTACTAACCGAGCACGTGTTATAGTGAAGCGTGTACTACCGAGTTCACGGTGTAATTGAAGATACTAGAAAATGGTGAAATATGGACCGGGTAATCACGGACATAGTCGGCAAATTACGGACATAGCAAACTATGATGGGGAAAATACAGACAAAAACGTCCAAGGTACGAATAAAAAAACAATGTGGGGGAATAAATAACAACAACAACTTGGCGAGTTTTTTTCATTTTTTTTGTTTCATTTTGTTAGGAAAATTGGGTGCGTCTTATAATCTCATGTAGACATTTTCCCCCAGATTTTGGACTGAAAATAGGGGTGCGTCTTATGCACTCTTGCGACCTATAATCGCAAGAATACGGTATTAATCATCAGATATATGCAGTCGTTAGTTCTATATGAAAAATAAATGATTACTCCCTCAAAGTATACTTTGCTAGAAAAGTATACTTTGCTAGAAAAGTATACTTTGCAATTTTGATGAAATCGGCTACAGAAGTTTCAATATCCACAAATGCCATAAGCCCTATTTCTCCAGTCACAGCCACAAATGCTGAATTAAAAATGTCAAATCGGAAGCAGTGAGTATGAAAAGAACAAAGCCGAGGCTTTGATAGTACACTGCAGCTCCATTATAACGCGGTGGTCGGGTCCAAGATTTCAAACCGCGATCGAATCCGACCGCGTTATAAAATTTCGGGACATGCACGGGTACTGGTACTGCACGGGTTACTGGTATCATACGCATTTCGGTTACCAACTATTGCGGGAATTCCATTAGCAACGGACCCATATAAAATCATGTCATTTGAACAGAAGTTAAAGTAATTATTAATAATGCCTATGACATACAAACTTGTATTAATGTATTAAACATATGAGTTATTTATAAAATCATGCTTCGGCTATTACGTTGTATTGTGCTCGCGATAGACAGACGCTTATTACAATGTATACTACTCGCGATCAACAGGCGCTTAAAAGGATTAATTGATAATAAATAATGCCTATGGTCACGTGTCCTGCCTATTCATATGGGCGATTAGCTGTTGATACGTGCATAATCTCCGGATGTGGGGTCACATGATCTATTGTTTACGCTGCAACAGGCATATTGATGAATGAAATTTACGATTTAAGCGAGATTGCCGTGGGCTGCAGTGTAAACAATGGAGACCACGTGATCCCATCATACCCAGATAATGCTGAAACACCAGTCTATTTATAGAACGCTAAATATTACACCTGGGAGTAAAGAAAAAGAAAGGCGATCGAACACGCAACCATTTATTAGCGACAATTATGTGTTAACACAGATACATTGACATTACTTGGTGACAAAAAGCGGTACATTTACGTGACTGGAGAAATGGTGCTCATGGGATTTGTGACCAGTGTAGCTTCTGATCAGGCGTTACATTGGTCGGCATGCTCCTTTGATACGACCATTACTTCGCAAATACATGTCAATTGGGATTAAGGTAATTGAATTGATTAATAAATATGCCTATTAACATGATTACCTGATTAAAGGTATTACATTTGCTAACATACTAATAATAATCCTTTCATGGTCTTTGAACTTCGTTGTTTGAATAAACTTACAGAAATCACGAATCAACTAATTACACGATGACTACGACGTCCGACGATTTTTTTTTTTCGATTTTTTTCTCGATTTAAAAAAAAAAAAATTGGGATCCACGAGAGACCCGCGTTATAATGGAGATCGCGCTATACGTGACCGCGTTATAATGGAGCTGCAGTGTATACTGAAAACTTTAACCAAGAAAAATACTTTAACCCGGCCGCCTGTACGTACGGACGTAGCCAATGTGCCGACTATATCACAATGTCAGCAAGCGGGCGCGACAATTACCTATACCCTGTTACAATGCGAAAGCCGATTTTATGTGAACATTTTATTTTTGTTTCAGAAAAAGTGAGGATAAATACGATGAAGCGGCGTTCTTCCAGGAAATAGAAACAAATGTGTATGATGAAGCCAACAAGTTTCTCGTGACCAAGGATTACACCAAGAAGTGTAGCGTGAAACGGAAAGATGATGGTTAGTATGACCTTCACCTTTCATCCCTATTCAGAGCTCCAGATAAGCTGCGTATTTGCGTAAATACCCAAGTACAATTGCCAAAAACCCAATTGAAATCAGAAGTAGTGAGTATCAAAAAGCAATAAAAATGTTGTGGTACCTTTATCATGCTGCAGAAAACAATAAACAGACCACACATATAGCATATTTTTCTTATTTTCCATGAGACAATTCTAATGCAATACCAAGACATGTTTTTATTTCAAAGCAAACTATTCAATAATTGCGGTCTGTTGATGTGTATGCAATAGTGTGATTTTATTTTATGAAAATTAATATTTTGAAATACCCAATTGCTTCAGAAATGATGGAGTGACAATACTCAATTACTAATTCCTTATCTTGAGCCGTGCATTTTTATGTTTTTGCCAAGTTGATTTTATTGCGCCCGCTTGCGTACAGTGCGATATAGTCGGGCACATTGGCTTACGTATGGACATACGTGCGTCCGGGTTAAAGTTTCTGGTTAAACAAATTTGTCAAGTTTTTCGGTATACTATCAAAGCCTCAGCTGGCGCAACATGCGGGCCTCGGCCACCTTGTTTGCACCACATTGTATGTCTGTGACGTCACTAGTGTCACAGTCGGGGCAGAGGTATCTAACACCAGGACAGAGTTATCTAATATGTTACCACGTTAACATTAATTATTCAGACGGGGAATAAAATCACACTTCCACTTAATAAATCGTATATCGAACATTAATAGTTAATAGTGTTAAAAGTGAATTCGACTTACATCAGTTTTTTGTTGTAAATGTAACAATAACGTTTGATCATGTCCAGCCGTGTGCAAACGTTTGCTGTGGCCCTCGGGAACTGTTTGAACCCGCGGCCTGCGGCCTTGGGGTTCAAACAGTTCCCTCGGGCCACAGCAAACGTTTGCACATGGCTGGACATGATCAAACCTTATAATAGTGTTAAAAGTGAATTCGACATTTCCATCGACAATCAGCACATCTTCACTACCAGGTATTGTTTTAAAATCATCAAAATAGTGTCCAACACTGCAGATCCTTGTGAGACGGCTCATTGCGAGCTGGCTCATTACGAGCCGGCTCATCTGGATCTACAGTGATTGCAAATGACCTTGTATTATTTTTTTTTGAGTATTCTATTAATTAAAAAAGGAGTATTGATCCAAAATCTTCAAAGTAGTGACAAACACTGTAGAGCCGTTATGAGCCGGCTCATCTGGATCTACAGTGTTTGCCAGTATTGGATATATTGTCTGTCGGGTTGAAAAGATTAAGTGGAGTGGTATAATTTTCATTTACAGATTAATAATTTCAGCACAAAAATATTTACACAATTCCCTAACATTTGATTGGCCCGTAGCAAGTCTCTGTCCAAAATTTATATACCAGTAAACTCCCACGCCGAACTACTTTCTACAGGTGCGCTGTCAGTGCAGTCAATGTAAACAAATGGCTGCTGTCTGTCAAAATAAACACATTTGATGAATTTATTTCAAATGATGGAATTATAAGGAATTAATGGCCTTTTTGTGGAATTTATCAGGGATATGAACTTGGAAAAGTCGCGCGAAGTTTATATCCACAAAAAGGCCATTCATTCCTATAGTGAATAGTTATTGTATCCCCCCGGACTCCGTCGGGGGATACTATGGATTTGACAGCGCGCCGCATTTTGGCATACGTCCGTCCGTTCGTCCGTGTGTCCGGTTAAAGGTTTTTGGTTAAAGTTTTTCCATCTACTATATCTCTTTTTTTAGTGTCCATGCCTCGCCCCAAGGCGCGACATGCAGGCCACAGCCATCTAGTCTACAAAAAATGGGTATAATTATGTTATCCAAGTGTCTATGCTTGGAAAAAACCTGGCCTTCGTGGCTTTGCCTCGTTTCTTGTTTTTTTTACATTCTTTTTCAATTTTTTAACTGACCACTAACTTATTACAGGTAATTTATACAGGTACATTATTACATTTCCGTAAACTGTGTTGACAATATTGTAGCAGTATGTGGACCTGTGCAGATATATGTAGATAAATATAGGACTATTAACAAAAATTCTGGGCTCCAGTAGCGAGCATTATTATTTTATTTTTTTTTGTATATTACATTTCCGTAAACTGTGTTGAAAATATTGTGGCATTATGTGGACCTGTGCAGATATATGTAGATAAATATAGGACTATTAAAAACAAATTCTGGGCTCCAGTAGCAAGCATTATTATTTTTAATTTTTAAACTTTTGTTTTCCATTTTTTTTTTTTTTTTTTTTTCTTTTTTTTTTCTCAAATTCTTTTTCAATTTTTGTCTAGTAGCATAAGGTCGTAAGTGCTATATACAGACTATGATCATATAATAAAACAATTATTGACTAGTGAGCCATAGAATATAATCTGATATTCTATGGCTCACTAGTCAATAATTGTATAATATGTTCGGGCCAGTGAAAATTGCTTTCGGGCCCAGGCTCGAGGTCAAGGCGGGACAAGGCGAGGCATCTGATTCCGCGAAATTCTTGTTTACTTATCTCCCTTTGTTGTTTCGTGCTCTGATTTTGTATCCAGAGCATCAGTCGAACACCCTTTGGAATATTGTTATGCCCCACCACGATAGTGGAGGGGGCATTTAGTGTTACCCTTGTCCGTCCGTCTGTCCGTCCGTCCGCACACACGAATGGGTACTTGTTGTAAGCGTACGGGGATCTTATTGGGTAGGGTTAGGATAGTGTTGGGTACTCTTCTTGGGTATTTTTATACAGTAAAAACCCAACAAGTATTCATTCGTAGGAACGTGCGTCCCGTCCTCCCGTCCGTCCGTCCGTCCGTCCGTCACAAAACTTTAACACTCGGGTAAATGTCTCGTAATTTCTTCATCCTTCGACCGATCTGCTTCATATTTCATATACACATTGCTCTGATGGTTCACTACCGCCCTGTGCCAAATCCACGTTCGTCCTGCCCCCGCCAAGCCCAGGGTCAAGGTCACATACTTAGTGCTTCAAAAACTTTAACGCTCTGGTTAATATCTTATAATTTCTGTTTTCTTTCACGGATCAGCTTCATATTTCATATACACATTGCTCTAATGGTCCTCTACCGCCCTGTGCCAAATCCACGTTCGTCCTGCCCCCGCTAAGCCCAGGGTCAAGGCTACATACTTGGTGCTTCAAAAACTTTAACGCTCGGGTAAATATCTTATAATTTCTGTTTTCTTACACGGATCAGCTTCATATTTCATATACGCATTGCTCTAATGGTCCTCTACCTCCCTGTGCCAAATCCACATTCGTCCTGCCCCCGCCAAGCCCAGGGTCAAGGTCACATACTTAGTGCTTCAAAAACTTTAACGCTCGGGTAAATATCTTATACTTTCTGTTTTCTTTCATGGATCATCTTCATATTTCATATACGCATTGCTTCAATGGTCCTCACCGCCCTGTGCCAAATCCACGTTCGTCCTGCCCGCCAATCCCAGGGTCAAGGGTCACATACTTGGTGCTTATCAAAAACTTTAACGCTCAGGTAAATATCTTATAATTTTTTTTCTTTCCATTCACGGATCAACTTCATTTATTTCATATAGCGTTGCTCTAATGGTCCTCTACCGCTCTGTGCCAAATCCACGTTCGTCCTGCTCCCGCCAAGCCCAGGATCAAGGTCACATACTTAGTGCTTCAAAAACTTTAACGCTCTGGTAAATATCTTATAATTTCTGTTTTCTTTCATGGATCATCTTCATATTTCACATACGCATTGCTCTAATGGTCCTCTACCTCTCTGTGCCAAATCCACATTCGTCCTGCCCCCCCACCGCCAAGCCCAGGGTCAAGGTCACATACTTAGTGCTTCAAAACTTTAAACGCTCGGGGTAAATATCTTATACTTTCTGTTTTCTTTCATGGATCATCTTCATATTTCATATACGCATTTCTCTAATGGTCCTCTACCGCCCTGTGCCAAATCCACGTTCGTCCTGCCCCACCGCCAATCCCAGGTCAAGGTCACATACTTGGTGCTTCAAAAACTTTAACGCTCAGGTAAATATCTTATAATTTTTCTTTCCATTCACGGATCAACTTCATATTTCATATATGCGTTGCTCTAATGGTCCTCTACCGCTCTGTGCCAAATCCACGTTCGTCCTGCTCCCGCCAAGCCCAGGGTCAAGGTCACATACTTAGTGCTTCAAAAACTTTAACGCTCTGGTAAATATCTTATAATTTCTGTTTTCTTTCATGGATCATCTTCATATTTCACATACGCATTGCTCTAATGGTCCTCTACCGCCCTGTGCCAAATCCACGTTTGTCCTGCCCCCGCCAATCCCAGGGTCAAGGTCACATACTTAGTGCTTCAAAAACTTTAACGCTCGGGTTAATATCTTATAATTTCTGTTTTCTTTCACGGATCAGCTTCATATTTCATATACACATTGCTCTAATGGTCCTCTACCGCCCTGTGCCAAATCCACGTTCGTCCTGCCCCCGCTAAGCCCAGGGTCAAGGCTACATACTTGGTGCTTCAAAAACTTTAACGCTCGGGTAAATATCTTATAATTTCTGTTTTCTTACACGGATCAGCTTCATATTTCATATACGCATTGCTCTAATGGTCCTCTACCTCCCTGTGCCAAATCCACATTCGTCCTGCCCCCGCCAAGCCCAGGGTCAAGGTCACATACTTAGTGCTTCAAAAACTTTAACGCTCGGTAAATATCTTATACTTTCTGTTTTCTTTCATGGATCATCTTCATATTTCATATTACGCATTGCTCTAATGGTCCTCTACCGCCCCTGTGCCAAATCCACGTTCGTCCTGCCCCGCCAATCCCAGGTCAAGGTCACATACTTGGTGCTTCAAAAACTTTAAACGCTCAGGTAAATATCTTATAATTTTTCTTTCCATTCACGGATCAACTTCATATTTCTATATGCGTTGCTCTAATGGTCCTCTACCGCTCTGTGCCAAATCCACGTTCGTCCTGCTCCCGCCAAGCCCAGGGTCAAGGTCACTACTTAGTGCTTCAAAAACTTTAGCTGGTAAAGTATCTTATGTTTTCTTTCAGTATCATCTTCATATTTCACATAGCATTGCTAATGGTCCTCTACCTCCTGTGCCAATCCATTCGTCCTGCCCCCGCCAAGCCCCAGGGTCTCTACTTAGTGCTTCACTTTAACGTCGGGTATCTTATACTTTCGTTTTTCTTTATGGTATCTTCATATTTCATACGCATTTCTCTAATGGTCCTCTACCGCCCTGTGCCAAATCCACGTTCGTCCCTGCCCCGCCTAATCCAGGGTCAAGTCACATACTTGGTGTTCAAGAATTTCGCCCTCAGGTAAAAATCTTATAATTTTTCTTTCCTTCGGATCAACTTCATATTTCTATATGCGTGCTCTAATGGTCCTCTTACGCTCTGTGCCAAATCCAGTTGTCCTTGCTCCGCCAAGCCCAGGGTCAACTCATACTTAGTGCTTCAAAAAAATTTAACGCTTTGGAAATATCTTATAATTTCTGTTTTATTTCATGGATCATCTTCATATTTCACATACGCATTGCTCTAATGGTCCTCTACGCCCTGTGCCAAATCCACGTTTGTAAATCCTGCGCAATCCCAGGGTCAAAGGTTCACATACTTAGTGCTCACTTTAACGCTCGGGTAATATCTTATAATTTCTGTTTTCTTTACACGGATCAGCTTCATATACATATACACATTGCTCTAATGGTCCTCTACGCCCTGTGCCAAATCCACGTTCGTCCTGCCCCCGCTAAGCCCAGGGTCAAGGCTACATACTTGGTGCTTCAAAAACTTTAACGCTCAGGTAAATATCTTATAATTTCTGTTTTCTTACACGTATCAGCTTCATATTTCATATACGCATTGCTCTAATGGTCCTCTACCTCCCTGTGCCAAATCCACATTCATCCTGCCCCCGCCAAGCCCAGGGTCAAGGTCACACACTTAGTGCTTCAAAAACTTTAATGCTCGGGTAAATATCTTATACTTTCTGTTTTCTTTCATGGATCATCTTCATATTTCATATACGCATTGCTCTAATGGTCCTCTACCGCCCTGTGCCAAATCCACGTTCGTCCTGCCCCGCCAATCCCAGGGTCAAGGTCACATACTTGGTGCTTCAAAAACTTTAACGCTCAGGTAAATATCTTATAATTTTTCTTTCCATTCACGGATCAACTTCATATTTCATATATGCGTTGCTCTAATGGTCCTCTACCGCTCTGTGCCAAATCCACGTTCGTCCTGCTCCCGCCAAGCCCAGGGTCAAGGTCACATACTTAGTGCTTCAAAAACTTTAACGCTCTGGTAAATATCTTATAATTTCTGTTTTCTTTCATGGATCATCTTCATATTTCACATACGCATTGCTCTAATGGTCCTCTACCTCCCTGTGCCAAATCCACATTCGTCCTGCCCCCGCCAAGCCCAGGGTCAAGGTCACATACTTAGTGCTTCAAAAACTTTAACGCTCGGGTAAATATCTTATACTTTCTGTTTTCTTTCATGGATCATCTTCATATTTCATATACGCATTGCTCTAATGGTCCTCTACCGCCCTGTGCCAAATCCACATTCGTCCTGCCCCGCCAATCCCAGGGTCAAGGTCACATACTTGGTGCTTCAAAAACTTTAACGCTCAGGTAAATATCTTATAATTTTTCTTTCCATTCACGGATCAACTTCATATTTCATATATGCGTTGCTCTAATGGAGTAGTAGTAAGGGAGTCAAAATGATACCACCTACCGTGATATCATTTATAACCCTCTATAATACCCCCACCACCCCCGAAAATCAAAAAATTGGTTAACGAGGAAAATTGGGTCTCCCGACAATTTTTGGAGAAAATAATTTTGAGAAGAGGGAGTCCCAATTATATTGGTAATTGACTTTTGAAAGTATATATTGGTGTCATAAATACATCATGTTTTTTTTCACATCCAATTGAACAGAAAAAACGAGTACCAATATTATTAGAGAAAATGGATAATACAATACAATTTGAATTGAAAATTTTTAATGACTGTTGAAGAAGTTTACGAAGAATACGGGGGTTATAATCCTGTATATAAATTCTATAAAATGAGAACACTAGGCGATATCGAATATATGAAATATCAGCGTAATTTATTACGCTCCGATAAAAACGTTACATTTCCAATATTATACCGGCAATTATGTCAACTATACAAGAGGCAAATACGAACATTAAGACAGATAATGCGTATCGGATATGAAACTAAGGCGTATTATACAAAAATTTTAAAACCCAACGATTCGTTTACGAACGTACATTTCTACGATATCGCTTATAAATTTATATTGTAATCACAACACCAAGCAGACGACAATGTTTCACTTAAACGTGTTATAAACACGCAAATTATGTGTCCTACCTTACACGTATATTAAGTGTCCATTTTATAGAGAGATTACACGATTACGTCTTCCGGGATGAAACATAAACACACACTACACACAGTGGGGTGTATACACAATATCGATATTCGGAATAAACATAAACACACTAATATATACTACACACAGTGGGTGTGTATTACACAACCCGCTATCGATATTCCGGAAGAAATCACATGGGTGCTATCCATTGTGATTGGTTGGCATGTTTTTTATTTTTTTAATTTTACTTTTAATAATTTAGAACGTTATAACCTATATTATTAAATGAAAAATGAACTTGTTATATATAAAACAAATAAAAATAAACGAGTAAATATTTGGTATTGCACAATTACGGTTTTACTTATATATGTAAAATTACAACAATACTTTGTCTTGGGGGACGCCCTTGACGAAAAATGAGCGCTCAGTGCTTCCGTGCAGGCACTTCCAAGGTTGCCTAGACTTTCGACACTGGTTCCTAGATCAGCCGATAGATGGGGGTGTGCTGTACAGGCAGCTATTACACCCGGCTAGCCACAACATGAGACGAGTAAGACAAAGACAAGATCAGACAAGATCAGAAAAGGTGGCTAGCCGGGTGGGCCCAGAAGGGTTTTGCTGGCGTGGGTTCGAGCCTCGGTGGAAGCTAAAAAAAAAATTCTTTTTTTTCTTTTTAAATTGTTAATAATTTTCCTAAAATTAATTAATAAATTGTTTACTGCGACAATATAATTAATTTTAATTAATTTTATAATTAAAATTAATTATTTTTTAAAAAATCACAATGGTGCTGTAACATTTCTTTCGACTTTATCTCCAAGTTTTTCCCTAATTTATCCCAATCAGTACACTCAATCTTGGGCATGGGGTGGCGCGTGCCTTGATTCTTATATCATTTTTTAATTTTTCATATCTCCGCATTTCTTCCACCACGAATTCAAACTCTAAATTTGATATTTTCTTATCGGCCAACGCTTTGGACACCATAACGTCAATGCTATTTTTCTTAGACCTGGCGAGAACGGATATTCTATCATGTTTTCTTACATTTTTTCTCGAGTTTTGTTCACCCGACGCCCTAATTACCATACACAACAACCCAAGAAACGGCCGACACCGCACATAATCCCCGCTACGGGAACCGTTATAATGGTGGATATAGTTGCAGCTGTCCCCGCCCCACACAACACAGAAACACTCGCCAGAGCCGTGCTAGATACTTCAGCCATGTTCACCGCGCGCCTATATTTTTTAGCGTTTCTTTTTCTATTTGTATATTCTCTAACTAAAATATCCTGCATAGCGACGATATTATTCAACCTAAAATCTGAACTTCTTTCGTTAATTGTACACAGTGTTGATGGAGTGGTATTGACAATTGGAAGCGTTGATTCGTTCATATTAAATTTTACAAATTTATTTATTTCGATATATTAGTATTTATAAAATAAGTTCAATTAACAACGAGACATAGTGGAAGAACTCTCTGAGTCACCGATTTTCGTAAGAAAGTTAATAACACTACTTTGGGAAAGTCTAATTCGATCATTACCGGCGAACGAAACAATCGTCGAACTATCTCCAGAGATTTTAGTGACTCCAACCCCCCCGTTCTTCCCCATCTACTACAATATTTATCGCGACCGCGCCCACAGGTTTACCATTAGCATTAACCGAGCAGACCGCCATTTGGATAAACTTCACCCGCGGCTGTCATAGTGTATCCCCCATATTTATTACTCGCTTTGGCACCGAACGAATATTCATAGTGCCCCTCAATCAATGGGCCCCGCTTCTCAGCCCAAACTGTTATGACACGTTTTGGCGTTTTCATTGTTTTCACTATTCCGGCAAGCGCCTTGTTTGCGTTATATGCCCTCAGTACGAATATTATAAAGAGGCCTCCTCAAGAGCTTTGGTCGCGGCTATACGATCATGTTTCAGTTTATCGGAAACTTCGGTTATCTTTCCTTCTAGTTCGGTAAGTGCCGCTTCTCTGCTGAGAGAGTCCTCTAAGCGCAACGCATCATAAGCCTCCGTAATGGTCGCCTGGTGGCCTTCTAGGGCTTTCTCAACACCCGACCGGGCCTCTTTTTGAAATTCGGTTATTTTTCCGTTCAGCAACCGCCGCTTCTCTGATGAGAGAGTCCTCTGAGCGCAACACCTCATAAGCCTTCGCAAGGTCCGCCTGGCGGTCTGCTCGGACTTTATGAATACCCAACCGGGCCTCCTTTCGAAATTCGGTTATTTTTTTGTATATGTCAGTAAGTGCCGCTTCTCTGTTGAGAGAGTCCTCTGAGCGTAACGCCCCATAAGCCTCCGCAATGGCCTCCTTGTTGTCTTCTCGGACCCCCTCAACCCCCGACCTGGTCTCTTTCAGAAATTCGGCTATTTTTTCGTCTAGTTCGGTAAGTGTCGCTTCTTTGCTGAGAGAGCCCTCTAATCGCAACGCATCATAAGCCTCCGCAATGGCCTCCGCAAGGTTCGACTGGTGGTCTTCTCGGACTTTATCAATACCCGACCGGGTCTCTTTTCGAAATTTGGTTATTTTTTTATCTAGTTCAGTAAGTGCCGCTTCTCTGATGAGAGAGTCCTCTGAGCGCAACACCTCATAAGCCTTCGTAAGGTCCGCCTGGTGGTCTTCTCGTACTTTCTCAATACCCGACGTGGCCTCTTTTTGAAAATTTGGTTATTTTTTTACCTAGTTCGGTAAATGCCGCATCTTCTGATGAGAGAGTCCTCTAAGCGCAACGTAAGGGCCGCCTGGTGGTCGGCCCGGACTTTATCAATATCCGACTGCTCTCTTTTCGAAATTTGGTTATTTTTTTACCTAGTTCGTTTAGTTCAGTTTCTCTGATGGAGAGAGTCCTCTGAGCGCAACACCTTATAAGCCACCTGATCTTTCTCAATATTCGTTCGGGTCTCCTTTCGAAAATCGATTATTTTACCGTCTAATTCAGTAAGTGTCGCTTCTCTGGTGAGAGAGTCCTCTAAGCGCAAACACACCATAAGCCTCCGTAAGGTCTGCCTGGTGGTCTTTCTCGGATTTATCAAGCCCCAACCGGGCCTCTTTTCGAAATTTGGTTTATTTTTTCACCTAGTTCGTTTAGTTCGTATGCGTTTCTTCACGACTTTGTGTATTCACAGCCAGGGCATATTCTCTAAGTTGTGACAGTAGACTCTTGTGAATCTCGTCCGTGGCCCTCGATATAGTTTCTATTGATCAAGGCTTTTGTTTTTTGGGTAGTTAAAAAGTCGCCCTCTGTCGGATGAATCCCCCTTCTGCCGGTTCCAATTATTTCTTTGAATTTGTCACCCAATCGGAAGAACTGCCTGGTCCGTATATACTCATTTTCAATAATGTTGATAATATATATTACGAACATGCGTTTAATTCTAAATAATTTTCTTAAAATTAATTAATTAAGAAATTTCTAGGACGACCGAAATCGGGTAATCGTTCTTCAACTCTCTCCCTATCATCGAGAATAGAAATCTTCAACTCGTGGATGTGTCCCGATTCCAAAACTTTCATCTCGGGGTGTGGGAAGTCTAAGGTCAGGGTCTCACCATAGAAACAGTCGCTGGTGGGCACGGTTTTCAGTAATATGCTGGAGTGCCGTCTACCGTGTTGTACGATGTGTTCACCCGATCCAGGTGCACCCCGAGAGTTTTCGTGAAGGTGAAGTCACTGGATTATCACCGACGTACTCACCCGGGGTAAACACTCCTTTGTTTGAGGAGTATGTCTCTCTAAAACCGAGTTGAATACCCAACCCCGGGGAGACCACTACCTTATTATCACTGCTGATGGTCATTGTTGCAAGCCAGGGAGCATTCGATACTGTGAGGTTGATTATACCGTCAAGCTCTGAGTTGACAAAATCTTTGAGCTGTCTTATTCCCCACAGTCCGTGAGGCAGCTTTACACCTAATTGTTGTCCATCCTTCACATAGTAAAACCCTTCGCTCTTCCCCACATTCTGCCATCCAACCGTGAAGGTCATTGATCTAAGGCCTACCCGGCGTTGTCCGCAGCAGTTGTCTATTAATTTTTGAAGTTCACAACTCCCTTTTTGAACATTAGTGATAGTAGCAAACATAATAATATCTTTCAATGGATACAAAAGCATTAGCTTTACTCTAATGCAAAGTATAAAGTTGGTGGTGTATACGCTCAAAAGAACACCATTGGTTGGCTTGTGCACCCTAAAATAAGAGTCAGTTTGGGCATGGGTTTCGACACAAATTACACTAACATATTTGAGAAATATAGGGTGACCAAGATTAGTACGGTGGATGGGGTAAACAGATGGCGGGCAACTCCGATGCAGTTCTGGCAGAACCAACTAAATTTTGCGTGTGGTGTGCCACAACTGGGTGTGGTGTATCTTTCGGAGACCACATAAAACCAAGTAACAGCATGATGACAGTAGCTTATACAACATTTCATGTTTATTATACTATTAGAAGGATTTTGAAAGAATTACGTGTTCCACTACCTCAAGACGACGGGTGGAATCCCATTTCCAACACATACAACCGTAAGGAGTTCGAACGGATATGTGACGAATTTGGTGTGGACCCAAACCGTGATTGGAAACAAAAAGTTTACAGTTTACACCAAGAACGATTCAATGGGCGACCCCATTTTTTTGAAGAAGCTGGAAATGATGTAAAAAGTTGTTGATGGCACATTCGATAGCAGTACTATGAGGTACACGTCAAGTTTTCCTAATACATAAAAGACCAAGTTTTTTTCTTGATATGTTCTCAGATAAAACCTACTACCAAACATATCCGGCTTCACTACACCAACCATCTAAAGTTGGAATAGCATGGAGTACATTATATTAGATAAAAGCACTGGATTTACTCAGGCCGGGGTTACTCGCCTCAACGACTCCATTCGTACATATGTGTGGGCTATACTAGGTGCACAAAAACAAACTCGCAGTTCTATAATAGGATTCGGAACGGCGTTGACGCGCAAAAACAGTTCTTGGTACTTGTTGAGGACGCCATCTCAGCTAAGGTGGACCTGGAGAAGGCGATCCAGAATTATCAAGACGTTTTGCAGACTGCCAGCACCCCAGTGGACTATGTATTTGAAATAGGTCTTTATATGGCGCCGAGCAATATGATACTACGAGACGACCCGGTTGATGGTTACAATAATCAGATCGTAATCGCCACCGCCAATCAAAAAATCGGTCACAACGGTAACGTGAACACGGATATCATCAAGCGCACCCCCAACACGATCGGGTTCAACAGTGTTGAGGGAACCGATTTCATAAAACGCCCAAAACACAAAATGGATACACATCCCTCAACACAATCGAACCCAGTACCCCCAATTAGTAAATTGGATGCACCATCGAGTTCCATCAACAGACCAATCGCGATTGGAGAAACACCAATCAATCACAGATTGGGTGAAATTGGAAGCACAACACACGAGGAGAGAAATTAGGGCTCGTCGTCGCCCTCGTGGCGATCGGATTATTTGCGCTTTGGTTTTAGGAACTCTCTGGCGAAGAATAGTAGGAGACCGGCGATTGCCACGATTTAAAGCCCAAGTATTTTTGGCTAGCCATCCGCCGTTTTTGATAATATAGATAGCAAGTAATAAACGATACTTCCTCCGGATCAGTCCAGGTAAGTGGCGGCAGCCGCCATTTTCGGCTAATTTAGCCAGGAGACTGGTCGAGGGCTTTTAAGTTGGTTTTTTTTAAACCCACTCCCTTGGCTCCGCCTGATGGCCGGTTGCTGGTGCAGGTTGTCTGTGCTCGGCGCGGGTGGTGCGCCTGCTCCACCAGTGAAAGCTAAGAACTATGGGTCGATATAGTTCCATGCTGGATAGCAAACGAGGCTGCTTGCTAATCGTGATGCCCCTGTTCTCTTGAACAGAGTGCGAATACCGCTCACCGACGGTTGGTCGTCTCCTCGTTCAGGTCCCTCCACGAATATTGTTTCGCGGATTCCGACGTTATTTGGTTTGCGGAAGCCTCACTGGTTATAGTCGAGGCGGCCTCCAAGCGATGCTGCTCTTTCATCACGCAACGACTGTAGGCGTTCGGTGATCCGCTCGGTAGATTTCCTATATCGACACCCGGCTTCCTCCAGTTTTGTTTCTTTGTCTAGCGCGAATATGTTCATCCAGCGACGAGAAGTTTGTTTGGCGAGGTTACGGACAGTTCGCCCCGGACCGTTTGCATAACCTTATCGAGGCCCGGAGTTCGAGAAGAGGTAACGATGGGTCATCGTTAGACAGGTCGATTTCGCTGAACGTGGTCTCCATCGATGTTAATAGCGTCGGTGGCTACTCGAGGGAGTTCGCTGAGCTCAACAGTTTCTATATCGGCGGCCGTTTTAGCCATCGTTTCGTCGGAGTTTAGACTGTTAGGGCCTCTACAGCGCGGGTCGGCATAATTGTTTTACCACGCGTCCAATCTGGAAATCCTAGTTCGCTCCTTATGAGTTGGCCACCGCCCC
This sequence comes from Conchocele bisecta, assembly GCA_029237695.1. Taxonomy (NCBI): domain Eukaryota; kingdom Metazoa; phylum Mollusca; class Bivalvia; order Lucinida; family Thyasiridae; genus Conchocele; species Conchocele bisecta. The sequence continues at coordinate 47,570,012 of CM055272.1, forward strand.
GGTATCCGGCAATGGTGCTCATCGCTAGGGGTTTACCGGTCATCGTGTTGACGATCGGACATTTGATGCTTTTTAGTCGCAATCTACCGTTCAGATCCAATTCGAACTTGGAGTAGTCGCGACCGACAGATGGGACCACACCTTTTTCTGCCAAACTGTTTTAGTAGTCGTCTACAGCTCCCTCGAGTAATTCCCGACTTTGACCAACGCTGCTGGTAGCGCCACCTAATTCCCCCGATTGGATTGGAACTGGAGGCTGTATCAAGGGCGTTTCGTCATTATAATCATCTATGTCATAATCATCCGCATCCGCATCGACGTAATCGTCTCTGCCGATTTCATCCATGTCAATATCGTAATCAGCCATATTAATTTCTTAAAATTAATTATGTATTAAAGACAAAACCATAAGGGTTTAATAGTTTCACTAAATTATGTCTTCGAGTCAATACGGTCGCAAACTCAATCCATACCGCAGGACTGCGTGAGCCCCCTCGGGGCAAAACGGCGTAAGACAGAGTGTCGTTATTACGAACAACCCATCGACGATCGACCAGAACCAGCAGCTCTTGGTCCGCTTCCCCACCTCGGAGCTAACGACGTCATTGTGCCGGGTACTGTTCGCCTCGCTTTCACTATTTCGCTTACATCGACGGACGAGGACCGAACCGTCGTTCAGAACCTTGGTCGCGCCATCGTCAAGAAGACCATGATAAAGATTTCTGGTAATGAGGTGATGTCGATCGACGACAGCGACGTCTACCATTGTTATCAGGACCTATGGAAGACGGCGCAAGAGCGCGAAAACGCTGTCTATCAGGGTATTGACACCAGCAAAAATAAGAACGTAACCAAACTTAGAATCGGGGCTGGTAACAAGGTAGATAACAACGCGAGTGACAATGCTGTCGCGGGCGCTTACGGCAACCGCTCTACATCCCGCTCGACTTTGAGTTGCTGGAGAGTCACATGCCCTACTATCAGAGCGCTTTGGCTGACCGCCTCGAATACGAACTAACGTTCAACGACTACGGCCGAGTTCTCATAGCCAGCGACCTGTTATCGACGTATACGATCGATAATGTTTCGCTGGAGTACGACATGGTCACGATGCCCGAACTCGCGCGATTGATCAGAACCCAGTACGCCGGGCGCGTTGCCATACTTTACGACCGAGTTCTTCGCCATCGCAAGATGACGAAAGACAAAGGCACACATTGTGGAATATTAACGTCAACGTACCCGCTCGCTCGATGAAAGGTATAATGATGTTGTTCGAGGATGCTCGGTTCGCGTTCGGTGCTAGAAAAACCGACAAATTCTATAACCCCAAAATCACGAAGGTAGAGGTGACGATCGAGGGAGTTCCAATCAACTCTACAGCGCGGTCTTCGCGCGCACAGCAGTGGGACGAAGTAAGAAAGCAGTTTGCTGCCGGCTCTAAGCGCTCTCCGAAGGTTGCAGCGGTTGCCAAAGACCTGCATCTCTCGGCCGTCTCCCTCGCGGAGTTCCTGAATACCAAATACGCGTTATGGCTAGACATGCGAGCCAGCGACGACGACCAAATACACGGCAGCGGACGCCAAGTTGAGAACGCTAGCGAGGGTGTGACGATCCAGATAACCAAAGAGGCGGACGGAGCCGGGCCATTGAACGTGTACTTATATATAATTACAGACGCACAACTCAACATCGAAGATGGCCGATACGTCTCAGCACTCTATTGATTTAATAAAAAAATCATCTAACGATTTATTAATTAATAATTTTGAAAAAATTAAGAAAATTAGCAATCATTCTAACGATTTATTAATTAATAAATTTGATAATTCTAAAGAATTAATTAAGAAAATTAGCAATCAATACCAATTCACGATTGGAGATGCCCACTCTGCCATAATATGTGGGCAGACAGGATGTGGAAAAACGGTTTTCATCCTCGACTTGCTCGAGGAGTCCTACCGCGATGCCTTTCGTCACATTGTGATCCTGTGTCCCACTGTGCGGCACAACGATACTTATCAGCGGCGAACGTGGATATGGACCGACCCTGAGGTATACGTTATTGACCCCGGTGATAGGCTTCACGATTGGTTGCGTGGTTTATACCAAAGATTCCAGGGTGAGCCCACCCTATACGTGATTGACGATTGCTCGGCCAAGGCGGCGATGACCAAAAAGAAGGACATGCTCTCCGAGCTCGCATTTTCTGGCCGCCATGCTAGGCAAAGCGTATGGATATCCACTCAAAAGTACAACGCCGTCCTCAAGGATCTGCGCGAGCAAACGAAATGGGTCGCCCTCTTTCACTGCAAGGACCGAGACTCATTCGATGACTGTCTTCGAGAGAATGACTTATCCCAACGCGCGAGGAGCGCCTGGAGGTTCGACAGATGCTTTCGGAAACTAAGCACGCCAAGCTTTTGCTAAAGACTGATCAACCAACTGCTTACGAAGTTATCAATTAATTTTATAATTAATTAGCAATTACTGAACAAATGCTGAACAATGCTGAACAATGCTTAGCAATTGCTGAACAATGCTGAACAATGCTGAACAAATGCTTAACAAATGTTGAACAAATGCTGAACAATGGTTAACAATGTTAACAATTTGGTGCTCCGCTGCGAGCTTTGTTGCGAGCATAATGGTGATCATAAGTATCGGGTGGTGCGCTTGCCAATATGTTAAAGTGATGAGACTTGTTAGAATAGTTAAATTAATTTTAAGAAAAATGAACTGCGACGAACTTCTCGATCAGCTAATAGAAGAAACCTCAACTCCGACTGCCAACATAGATAATGATCCGACAGAGCAATCGGAATCAACTCCAACGGCGGTTGGTATTGGGTTGAGTGCAACGACTCCGAATGAAAATGAAAATGCGGCGCGACGAGAGCGGCTAGCTGCGCTGGTTGCTGGGGGACAATTGGAGCATTATCTCGGTAGGCGTCTCTCAGTTTTTCAGGTGGATAAGATGTCAGATGCGGAGATCGATAAAATGTATGCGCGATACGAATCCAAATTGGGAGCGGAGATGACAAAAACTCTCGGATCGGCGGCTATTCATTTGTACGCAACCGCCGTTAGTATACTTCTCCCTATACCAAACACCGCGGGATTGATTGACGATCTAGAGACTGACCCTTTTATAGGTCACACTCTTAGAACAGCCTGCTGCTCAATTTATCACAAGTTTGGAATGTACTTAGCTCCGCTGACACCGCGTTGACCACGGGTAAACACTGTCAATTTGGACATATATGCCCACGAACTATAAGCCCTGAAAATGATGACACAAGACACACCCGCGAGAGTGACGGAGTTGAACCCGATTGCTCCAACCCAATCGAACCCAACTCCGCCACTGGATGACATACCGCATATAAAAAATCCCAAAAGACAGGCAGCTGGGCGGGCGGCGGCTGTCACCCGAAAAGTTAAACAAGATAAAATACTCGCCGAGCTTCGAGAGGCTAAACTCCAATCGAGATTGGGGTTGCAATCGGGGACGGAGACAGCAAAACATCTGAAGACAGAGTTGAGTACAACCCCAATTCACGAATTGGAAGCACACTCAACACCCAATACCAACCGCCGTTGGAGTTGGGCGAATCCGATTGAACCAAATTCGTGAATTGGAGTTGGGTTGTTGGTGGTGGTCTGGCAGTTGTTGTGCCCTGTGCGTGTGGAAAATACCCCATATTATCGAAAAAACAAACAGCCAGTGTTCAGAAGAAAGTTACGAAACACCAATCGCGATTGGATGCGCCCCATTTAAACATTGATCGCAACCCCTTTTATATGCAATAATGGCTGAACAAGACGGTAAAAATGTTAGTGAATGCGCTTTATCACGCCGTGGTGATATCGGGTTTCAGTATCGGGTATGCTCGACTATCAAAGATGGCCCTAGGAGGATCCGCTCCCAAATTAAAGGACTTTACTGTGAGAGACGTAGGGCTCGCGACCTTAGATGTAGCGGCCGCAGTTTATTTGGACCCGAGATTATCTAGTTAAAGCTGGAATTCTACCAGTTAATATATGGAAATAAATGGCTTCAATCGCAATAATGATAGGTGGTGCGCTCTTAAACGCATTTGCGTTCACCGGCAGCAACTTTCTATTCTCTAAACTACAAAACTCGAACGCGGATGAGGAGAGTACGCGTCACGATTTAGCTGTAGAACAATTCAATAGCGCAAAGGAAGCGTGGTCGGAAAAACAAACCGCCCATCTTGGACTGGGTCAATGAAGAGCTTCGCCGCAAAATCACGCCGCACAAACTTTTCAGAACGTTGAAGAAGCCAACCGCGAGTACGCGCTGGCATATCCGCAGAAAAGTCTCGCGCCGCTGGATCGCGAGCCCCAACTTTCAGATTTCTATGTACGTCAGAGCCCCAAAAAGAGACCGCGAGATCGCGTTCATCGTCGTGGGAATGGGTGTGGTGGGGCTCGTCGGCTACTATATTCAATTCGAATTTTAAATTAATTATTATTTTAATACTTTTTTTTTATATATATATATATATAGAACGATGTCAGTTGACGAACTTTATTTTGCTATGATTGATGTAGGCTACACTGCCCTTAAACACCAGCATAGCTGGTGCAAAGGGTATGATTCGTCTGGCCCGAGATTCTCTCGAGACGTGGCGGGGCGGGAGGACGAAAAAAAGCGGCCACCCTTTTCGCAAAGCGGCTGTTAGATTCCTCCACCAATCCTGGGGGATTAGATTTTATTTTCCCAATTTTCCTTCAGAACTTAACCCCCAATCGCGATTGTACTTCCAACAAAGGTTTATTATTATCGACGCAGTTACCGGACGATCTGGTGAGGGCATGTTGGAGATTGTCAGATATATTAGAATACATCGCATACGATGAACACGCGCAAACTTAATACCAAACTATCAGTTCGCCTAACGCGAAGCTAGCGAACACGTACTATAGCCCCCGCGGCTACTGGAAGGGACTCGCTGCATCAAGAACCTCGCGGCGGCGACCAAGTTTCAGCAGAAAACGCTGTCAAGGAATGGCTCAAGAAGCAGGCCATCTGGCAGATCTATTTACCCGCGCCTCACAATATTCCGCGCCTAAATTCGACGTGCCGGTACCGAACCCAAGTTCACCAAGCGGATCTCCTGTTTCTCCCTCACGATCGCGTCGGTCGTAAGACGTACAAGTACGCGCTGACAGTCGTTGACGTAGCGAGTCGTTATAAGGGGGCTGAGCCGTTGGCCACTAAGAGTCTAAGGAGGTGGCCGAGGCTCTCTCCCGAATATATAAGAGGAGTCCTCTCAAATGGCCGAATCTTCTCCAGGTCGATCCCGGCCGCGAGTTCATGGGCGCGGTCTCTCAGCTATTGTCCTAAGCACGAAGTTTCTATCAGACGCGGCCGCGTCAACATCCACCGGGACCAGGGGATCGTGGAACGCTTCAATCGAACCCTGGCTGAGAGACTGTTCGGACACCAATACGCTAAAGAACTTGTAGACCCTCATTCGCAGATCGACCGAGTGGTGGCCAGACTGCCCGTCGTGGTCTCCGCACTGAACGGAGAGGTGACCAGATTGATAGGTAAGAAGCCGTAGATGCCATCAAGTTTAAAAGGGTGACGAGCGAGCCCTCTGCCGTCTCGCGCGGGCGACCCGTTGGTTTAGAGGAGCAACGGCTTCCATCGGATATTGACGTCCGGTACCTCTATCAACCGGGAGAGCTCGAAGGTGGCAGCCGCCGCGCGACTGATCCCGTGTGGTCTCTCAATGTATATCATCTAGATCGATCTATTACCAAGCCCGATGAGCCCGTGCTCTACTATTTGGATGATGGGCCATCTCGAGGGTTTGTTCGCGAAGAACTTCTCGCGGTGCCTTCTGACACCCAGCTACCCCCGGATCGTCAGAGTCTTTAGATTGATAATTTTCTTAATTTTTTCAAATTATTAAATAAATCATTAGAGAGGTTCTGTATGTATTCCGTCTGGTAACACACGTCTTTTATCGTAGTATGCCGAGAGTCCTAATTTTTGTTGACAGTACGTTTTCATAACACCGTCTTTCATTTTAAATCCCCATATTTTGTGCTACATCTATAATGTGTTTTCCATCTTCTGTAGTTTCACTTAGTACTCGTTTATATCTATCCCAATTTAAATTGTTAGTTCTCTTGGACATTCCTTTCGCAGAGTTTTTATTAATAGAATTAAATTTTTCTACAAAATAACACTTACTAGATAACGCTATCGCCCTATCTCCGCTAAATTCCATTTTGAAAAGTCCGGGCTCTCTTTCGCTCCATTTATCCCAAGCCAACCATTTCTTTTTCTTTTTTCAAACCCGTCTAGTAAGTTAGGTCTAATCAATTCCCTCTATCGTTTTCCCACTAACTCCTATATACATACTATCCGTATCCATCTGTATTAATTCAAAGTCTTCTCTTTTTACGTATTTGTCAAGAAATTTCGTAGTAAAATTCCAACATTCTCAATTTAGCTAGTTGATTAAACCGCTATTCCACAATGGAATGGTCTCTTTACCGCACACCTGGGTTTTCTTGAAGATATTTCGTACGCATCTCCTATCTCTTCCAAATCGTCAAAGAATGCAGATCTTAATGCTTTGTCACACAGGTTTCGTTTTGTATATATGTCGTATTTAAATGTCTCTCAGTTGCCTCTATCATTTTTATCCACAACACGAGTTTCCTAATAATTTCATTATGTCGGCTACTGGTTTTCTTATTTGGTTCTACATCGCCCGTTCGTCTTGCGGCTGTAACTTCTTCTGCGAACCATTTGAATGGTTTTCCGCTAATATAATCTATAACACGATGAACTCCAGTTATTTCTAGGCCGTGTTTTAAATACCATTTCAACAGTGGCGCGTACAGCAATACTTTGGTGGCCGACATAGATCCCACCAATTTTCTTCCATTTCCTCTAGTTCTTCCATATCTTCCAAATATTTTATCATGTGTGTGGGAACTTCATCAACCTCTACTTCTCTGTTTATAAATATTGGGGACATTTCAGAAAACTTATCTTTTAAGTTGTGTGGAACTTCTATATCCACCTCCGCAAACCCAACCAGTCTCCAGATAAAACTCTTTTACAAAACTTTTTAATAAATTTAGGGTTATGTGGGGTATCTATATGGTGTATTTTCTTTTCTCTCCCACACGGCATCTCTTTATTTAACGTAGATAAATATAACGCGTTTGCGTCGTACCCCAAAACAGCCTTGCACGGTTTGGAACCCACTCTAATATTTGAAACACCAGCTTCTGCATATCGTGTAAATACTATTGATGGACCGCCAACTAGAGCGTCCTTCATCATTTCATATGTTTCTTCTTTTGGTGCATATAGAGCATCCTCCGGTATAATCGTCTTTGAAGATTTTTGTTCTTTAATGGTTCCTCTCAATAAATATTGTATAGCTACTCCAGGTATGTTACCGCATCTTTGAAAATATCCACACCTCTGTGTTTATAAAATTCACACATTTTTTCCACCGCTTCTAGGAACGGTGCTACATCTAAATCGTTATATATTTCAACCAATCTCTGAAAGTTTTCATATTATTTTCTTCGAAAATTCTACGACATTTACTTAATTCTGTTTCATCTATTAACATTTTCCCAGATAGTTTGGTAATACCAATTCTCTATATCCGGTAGTCCTGGGTAATCCAGTTTGTCTGGAGAATCGAACCACTCATAAGGCAAAGAAAGATTTCTGTCCATTTGCATTCGTAGCTTTTATCACTGGCTTTTATAAATCGTACTTACACCGGGTCCTAGATAAAGTATTACATCAAGAAATCTAAACTCTGGAGTAAATAGAAATATTGTTGCGTTTGCACGTTTTCCGACCATTACTTTCTTTGTTGTTGATGCCAGTTCGCCTACTAGGTATTTCTTTATTAAGTTTATATCGTACTTACTGCTGTTAAAACCTATAACCGGTACTTGCTCTATCCACTGTTCGATCTTGGCGATTTGGTTTTTACGTAAATGTTCTGTATTAAACCCATATCTTGACCACACTTCTTCTCTTATAGCTTTTCCCCTGACTTTCAAATCTTCTACGAATTTTTCTATAAGTTTTGCGGGATCTTTATCACAAATATGAGTTACTGTTCCTGAGAAATTATCTCCTATACTAACGCTTACCGGAACGTGCTCGGCTTCGTACTCTAGATTATTACCGAGTTTCAAATTCTGGGTTGAGATATGCCTCAAAATCGTATACTATCTGATATGGATAAAGAGTAGTGTCGCAACCGATCTTTATGTCTTTACCAGTTCTTTGAAATTCGCATTCCCACATAACTACTAGGTTGAATTCTTTGCTTTTTCTAATAAATGTATCTCTTCTCATAGTGGATGCGCGTTCTTCTTTTCTATGCTTTGCATGAATCTCACACCCGTGCCAGTAACAGCCGTGATATTGATACGGTATTGGTTTCTGGACAGTATCCATCTACTGGAGCTCCTAAAATCCATCTTTCACCCCCCTGTCCACACTGTTCGTGGTGAATGTGAATTCCCTCGCGCTTTTCCACAGAGTACATCCAATCGATCGCCCCATAACTGTTAGAACTTTTTGGGTAGAACGCTTTCTCGAACGACGAACGCGGGTGCTCTAAATAATTACCATCACATATTACTTTTGTCTCACCTCTCATACATTTTGGCCCGTGTCTCTTCATATTACTCGCTTTCGTGAATTTCTGCTTGCAATTATCGCAGGGCGTAAATTTTAGATAGGTTTTAAGGTTTTTTATCAGAAATATGCGTGATTATTAAACAGTCCTATTGTCATTGGTTTATTACCTATTGCCTTATAGTGCGCTGGTACCTTTTTCAACCACCATATATTACATTCGGTGAGTTGATATACTTCTATACCGATTTTAAACAACTCTTCAACCTTTTTCAGATCTGAAAAAGGAATTGGTGAAACCACATTACTACCAAAATATTGCTTACTAAGTTCTTTCGCCTTTTCTGTACATCTGTCGGGTCTTTTATCTGTCATATGCATAGCTAGACACCTGAACAGACAAAGGTCGTCATTATACTTATCTAAAGAATACATACCTTTTTTATTCTTCAGCCATTCTGGAAGTTCTCCTCCTGCCGCTTCTTTGGATTGTAGTCCCAATCTATTCCCTACTACCCTGTATTAGCTTTATTACGAAAACCTCTACCCATCTTACAAACTTCCACTTTGTATTCGGTCTGTCTATTTTATCGGACATTATTCGTGTTTTGCTCCTTATCTGACAGCCATTTTTTAACGGTTTTCATTGATGATAGTGGTTCGCTACCACCGAGATTTTTGTGCATTATTATAGTTACAGGTTTTCCATTTTTAATTTCCTCCATATGTTCTAGCTTGTAAGAATATGAATATCTCAAATAAAAATTGGTTGTTAGATACGGAGCGAGTTTATCGGACATGCGTTCAGACTCGTTAATGTTAATGTTTTTACGAAAGGATAATGTAACTACCCGTCTTCCATTTTCTACCTTTTCCAAGGTTTCATCGTGAGCCCCCAATATTTCTTCACCTTTTTCCACTATCGCGCGAACGAGAGATCTTTTATTTTGTATTGGGCCACCTGTGTGTCTAATTTGGGACAAATTATTGGTGCTTGAAGGTTTTATTACACTAGCCCTTAACTCCGCAATACTTTCTTTTTTGAATTCTGTTACCAACTTCATCCGCTAGTGAGAGGTTTGTAAATGCCCCTCTTTTATAGGCGCGGGTAAACCGCTTCATAAACGCCTCATTCTTTGTGGCATTTATCAGCTTTGTCAACCCCCTAACTCTCAACCGTGTACTATAAGTAATCCCTAGAGATTCGGCTTCTCTTCTCAAACTTTCTATTTCTGCTCTAGTTTCTGGCGTTATCATATTTTCTGTATTATACTTTTGTATATATACTTTTGTATAACCTATAAAAATTTATCTGTTCAATTGGACTCAAAAATTTACATAATGTTTTTTTCACGTCCAATTGAACAGATAAATTTTATATACATATATAATGGAGTGTGTGACTTGTTGTAAGAGGTTTACGTGTAAAGACTATCTACGAAGGCATCTAGCGAGACGTAGAAAGTTTCCTTGTGTCCCCCCACAATTTCAATGCCCTAGATGCCCTTGTAAATTCGTTAGTGCCCAAACTCTTTGTAGACATAAGCAACTACGCTGTCAGGTGGCTAAAGGCGAACGTGGTAGACTAGAGCTGGTAGAATTAGTTGCTGATCTGCGAAATAAATTAGCTATATCGGAGAAGAAAAATAAGGAATATAAACTATTGTACTTGCATGAATGATTTCGACTTTTTTCAAAAGTCAATTACCAATATAATTGGGACTCCCTCTTTTCAAAATTATTTTCTCCAAAAATTCATAAATTTGCTGTCGGGAGACCCAATTTTCCTCGTTAACCAATTTTTTGATTTTCGGGGGTGGTGGGGGTATTATAGAGGGTTATAAATGATACCACGGTAGGTGGTATCATTTTGACTCCCTTACTACTACTAATGGTCCTCTACCGCTCTGTGCCAAATCCACGTTCGTCCTGCTCCCGCCAAGCCCAGGGTCAAGGTCACATACTTAGTGCTTCAAAAACTTTAACGCTCTGGTAAATATCTTATAATTTCTGTTTTCTTTTCTGGATCATCTTCATCACATACGCATTGCTCTAATGGTCCTCTACCGCCCTGTGCCAAATCCAGTTTGTCCTCCCCCGCCAATAGGGTCAAGGCCATATTGTGCTTCAAAAACTTTAACGCTCTGGTAAATATCTTATAATTTCTGTTTTCTTTCATGGATCAACTTCATATTTCATATACGCGTTGCTCTAATGGTCCTCTACTGCCCTGTGCCAAATCCACATTCGTCCTGCCCCCGCCTGGCCCAGGGTTAATATCACATACTTAGTGCTTCAAAAACTTTAACGCTCAGGTAAATATCTCATAATTTCTTCATCCTTCGACCGATCTCCTTCATATTTCATATACACATTGCTCTAATGGTCCTCTACCGCCCTGTGCCAAATCCACGTTCGTCCTGCCCCCGTCAAGGTCACATACTTAGTGCTTCAAAAACTTTAATGGTCAGGTAAATATCTTATAATTTCTGTTTTCTTTCACGGATCAGCTTCATATTTCACATATGCATTGCTCTAATGGTCCTCTACGCCCTGTGCCAAATCCACGTTCGTCCTGCCCCCGCCAAGCCCAGGGTCAAGGTCGCATATTTGGTGCTTCAAAAACTTTAACGCTCAGGTAAAATTTTGACTTGGAATTTGGCCTCATTTATTATCAAAGCGATATGTGGGACATCCGTGTTCTATGAACACATTTTCTAGTTTATTAAACTTCACACATGCATAGAAGACGACCCAAAGGTGTGTCGCACGTAAGAATGACAACTTTTGCGTCGTTAATTCCTTAGTTATCTCCCTTTGTTGTTTTGTGCACTGATTTCGTGTCCGGAGCATAACTCGAACACCCTTTGGAATATTTTCATGAAACTTCACACATGCATAGACCACGACCCTAAAGGTGTGTCACGCAAGAATGACAACTCTTGCATCACTAATTTTTTAGTTATCTCCCTTTGTTTTTCCGTCACTGATTTTGTCTCCGGAGCATAACTCGAACACCCTTTTTTCAAACTACTTGTGTATCTGGGGAGGGGGATACACATGCGCTTGTTGACAAGCGTCAATTTCTAGTTATTCTATGCCATCCTCGACTGGCGATAATGCCTATGTACTAATATGTGGCTGTGAGTGGAGAAATGGGGCTTGTGGGATTTGTGACCGTGTAGCTGCTTATTAAATAGCACACTCCTGTAGCCTGATAACGATGTATATTGCTTGTTATACGCACAAGCTGATCTGGATCTACACTGGTCGCAAAACCCATTAGCCCTACAGGCATGAGAATCTTCAGCAGATCAGTTGATTTCAGATGATTTTGTCATAATTTGCATTTTCAAAATGATTCAGAATCAATCTGGTATGCTCAAATTTGATACTTTTACAAGTGGGGTGAGTGGGTTTCAGTGGATTTTCAGATGTAAACAGTCGCAGCCACATGATGATGCAGATGATCAATTATATAGAGGATCTTACATGAGTTATGACTTCATTATCATACCATTAAAAAATAATAAATAAAACTATTTCAGACTCTGATGACGAAGACCTCTGTTTAAACATAAACCCGAAGATCGACCAGCGAGGTCCCCAGCCCCTGCCCACCCCTGCCCCCACACCTCCGCCCAGACCTGAAACTCAGGGAGGGCCCCACAAACCACCCAGGGCTATAGATGTTGTCCAAGGTCAAGGTGAACCCCCAATGACGCCACCTAGGAACAGATCAAACGATAGGCTTGATGCAGGTAAGATGGAAGGTTCATTTTTAGCTCGCCTGCACGAAGTGCAGAAGAGCTTATGTCATACCCCCGGCGTCGTCGGCGTCGTCCACAAACTTAACGTTGGGGTAAATGTCTTATAACTTCTGTTTCCTTTAATGGAACACCTTGTTATTTCATACATGCATTCCTCAGATGACCTTCTATCATGCTGTAGCAAATCCATGACCCACCACCCAACCCTTACCCCAAGGTCAAGGTCACAAACTTAGCACATTCATGAACTTAACGTTGGGGTAAATTTCTTATAACATCTGTTTCCTTTCATGGAACTCCTTGATATTTCATACATGCATTCCTCCGATGACCCTCTATCATGCTGTAGTAAATCCATGACCCACCACCCAACCCTTACCCCAGGGTGAAGGTCACAAACTTAGCACATTCACAAACTTAATGTTGGGGTAAATGTCTTATAACTTCTGTTTCCTTTCATGCAACACCTTGTTATTTCATACATGCATTCCTCAGATGCATATATAAACTTGATATTAAAGGATTCTAGTCAGTAGCCTATTTCACCAAAATTGCAAAGTACACTTTGAGGGAGAAATGTTCAATTTAAGGGTAAGTTTATTAATTTTTAGTATGCTGAATTTATTACATTATGGCTGTGATAATGTAATATATTCAGTATAATAATTCTGCAAATTTTTAATCATCAAATATACGCAGTTGTTAGTTCTATATGACATAATGCACTTCGGTAAAAAGAAATGATTACTCCCTCAATGTATACTTTGCAATGTTGGTGAAATCGGCTACTGGTGTTGTCAAATAAAATGTTATGCTATGAATCACTAATAGCAGGAAATAGCAGGTAGCATTAGGAAACCATGTACAACATTCAACAATTCTGCAAAAACCCGTAGCCCATTTCATCAACATTGCAAAGTATACTTTAGTAGCAAAGTATACTTTGAGGGAGAAATTTTCAATTTTATGATAAATTTATTAATTTTTATTATACTGAATTTATTACATTATCACAGCCAATTTGGCTGTGATAATGTAATAAATTCAGTATAATAATTCTGCATACTTTTAATCATGAAATATATGCATTTGTTATTCTATATGAAATAATGCATTTCAGGAAAAATAAATGATTACTCCCTCAAAGTATACTTTGCTAGTAAAGTATACTTTGCAATGTTGATGAAATAGGCTACAGGAACCCACTTTTCCGACGTTTCGGCACGAGGCCTTTATCAAGGAATTAGTTTCTACTGAACGCTAAGTGGCATCCATTTTAGATTTCACAATATCTTTCCCCCGTATTTAGTACTAAACCCATTGACCCGGCCTTAAATGACCTTAGCTCCATTAAACCCCAACAAACAAAAAACACAAAGCTGATAAGCCCCATGGATTATGCGATCAGCATGACCAGTGTAACCCCAATTGAATATGCACACATTCCATAAGCCCCATTTATCCAGTCACAGCCACATATTATATATCCCTTCAGACCTTCCTGTTTGTGATGTATTGCTCATCGATTCAATATCCATTTTTAGCCAGGTTTTTTTTTAAAAATCCAGGCTATTGGATTGGCGAAAGCCGGGCGGGCGGGCGGCGGGCAGCGTCCACAATCAATGTTAAGTTTTCGTGTTTGAGTCCATGTCTTTGTTACTGTACGACCTAGGACCACCAAACTTTCACAGCTTCATAATCAAGGGGTGCCCACCACATATCACTATCCAACATGTTACCTTTTTTTTAACTTGACCCATTTTTTCCGCGCAGTCGACGTAGCCATTTTCAATGTTAAGTTTTCGCGTTTACAATGTTAAGTTTTTGTGTTTAAGTCCATTTCTTTGGTACTGTACCACCTAGGAGCACCAAACTTTCACAGCTTCATAACCAAGGGGTGCCTACCACATACAACCATTTTTTTTACCTTCACCTATTATTTCTACGTAATTGACTTAGCCATTTTCAACGTTAACTTTTTAACGTACGTCTGGTTAAAGTTTTTTGGTTAAAAGTTTTTCGTTATACTATATCTCTGCAACTGCTTCGCCCATTACCTTCAAACTTCACATGGGTGTTTATCATCATCCATATTTTCATTCTACCCCCCATGTCAAGGTCAAATTACTTTGAATTTTTTTGTTAAAGTTTTTTCGTGTACTATATCTCTGCAACTGCTTCACCCATTACCTTGATACTTCACATGGGTGTTTATCATCATTGTCAGCGCGATATCGTCAGCATTTCGGCATACGTATGTCCGTACGTCCGTGTGTCTGGTTAAAGTTTTTTGGTTAAAGTTTTTCCATCTACTATATCTATTTTTTTACTGTCCATGCCTCGCCTCAAGGCGCGACATGCAGGCCACGGCCATCTAGTCTACAAAAAGTGGGTATACAGTCAAACCTGTCTTAAGCAGCCACCCAAGGGAAGTGACAAAACTGGCTGCTTAACAGAGGTGACCTCTTAATAGAGGGTTGTGTTTTCAGGTACATTTCAGGTAAATTTTGAAAATTGAAATGAAGATAAAGATAACATAGACATGTATGTTGACTTGATAATACAAATGTAATAAATAATATTAATGATTAATTTAGAGTACCATATTGATTAAATATGTATGTTTTAATGCAATATAAATGTGTATCTTTATATTTATTTAATATTTTCAAAATTGAACCTGAACATGTAATGAGTGGATTATATCATTTAATGAAATAAAAAATCTGTCAACAAATAAAAACACCAATGTTCACGTTTTTGTTGTTATTTTAAAGCCTACTGCAACTGCTAATCTGCAAGATTCATATTGTAGACAACTTATTGTACTAGATAATAGGGCATAATGTGGTATAATCGGAAATGGTGTGGGATAAGTTGTGTGATTTTTTTTTTGTCGGGTATTGGTCAAGTCGAATTTGGATTCATTTCCAATTGTGTATGTAAATAATGCATAGGCGATGTCAGCAAAAGCAGTCAATAAGTGCGACATTCGGCTCATATTCGACATATGAGGCCATTTGCTTAAATTATATTTGAGCCGGTTACACTCGGTCCTGTGCAATACACACCAATTATATCAGCTATTCGTGTTTTGGCAATGGGCTGTTCCTTTTTACAACATTTGTGTCGGTAACCTATAGAAATTACGAATCGACGGACAAGGGTGCAAGAACCCGGATGCGATAGGCTGTTCTTTCAATAATGAGCCGACAATTCGGGCAACACAATTTGCACCTGTGAAACATACCCTCTCAATATCGTCGACGCGGCGACGTGCTAGGTGTTTTAATTACCCGCATCGACTGCTGACATCATTGTTAATTCGCGCTTCGGTAACGACCGCCGCAGGGTACATTGAAATCGAGATTATAGGGGTGACCGTTTAATGAAATTGGATCACTAGTTTGGGACGATAATTAATGACCGCTGGCCGCGTTAGACGAGTGACCGTTGAATGAAAGCGTTTTATATAGCAAAAATGCGCGGGAGGAATTTGAAGTGGCCGCTTAACGGCGGTGACCGCTGATTAAAGGTGACCGCCCAAGAGCAGGTTTGACTGTAATTATGTTATCCAAGTGTCTATGCTTGGAAAAAACCTGGCCTTCGTGGCTTTGCCTCGTTTCTTGTTGTAATTGGTATTGTACGGAAGCCCATTAGGGCCACTTCACTTTTTTTTATCTTTTCTTGAATTTTCAAGATGTTTTCTTGAATTTTCAAGATATTTTCTTGAATTTTCAAGTTCTTTTCTTGAATTTTCAAGATATTTTTTTCAAGATGTTTTCTTGAATTTTCAAGATGTTTTCTTGAATTTTCAAGTTCTTTTCTTGAATTTTAAAGATCTTGAAAAGATCTTGAAAATTCAAGAAAAGAACTTGAAAATTCAAGAAAATATCTTTGTTTTCAAGATGTTTTCTTGAATTTTCAAGTTCTTTTCTTGAATTTTTTTCTGAAATTTTCAAGTTTTGAAATTCAAGAAAAGATCTTGAAAATTCAAGAAAAGAACTTGAAAATTCAAGAAAACATCTTGAATAAATGGAAATTAAAAAAAAGTGAAGTGGCCCTAATGGGCTTCCGTAGTATTGCGTACACTTTGACAATTTGATACCCTAGACCAGGGGGCCGGGCCGTTTCACTAAACTTTGTACGACTAAAATGTTCGTAAGTCTGCAAATTTCAATTGACGGGTTTACATTTATTGAACATAAATGTAAATCCATTAACTGTTTCCAAGAAAACGTTGTTAACGTGAAATTTACAGACTATCATAATTTTGCACTTACAAACATGTTAGTCGTACAAAGTTTAGTGAATCTGCAAATTTTAATTGATGGATTTACATTTATTGAGCATAGGCTGCATATGCAGCCTATGCTCAATAAATGTAAATCCAATTATTGTTTACAAGAACACAAGAATCAGGTGATGTGTTTATACTAATTGTCAAGTTCAGTAATTTCAACCATTTCTGGGTGCACCTTGCGTGACAACATTACCTGTATTTTGTTTAGTCATTTAATGTAATGTATAAGGTGCAAGAAGTATTCATCTGTCACAGTGTTCTACTAATCCTTTCAACGCTGAATTCAATTACCGTATGGTGTCTCCTTTCTGTTTTCCTTGTTTTTGCAATGAAACCATGCTTGAACAGGCATGAGAATGCATACGATTATTGCTAGCATGTGTTCACAGTGCTCCAGATAAGCTGCATATTTGCATAAATACCCAATTAAAATTGCCAAAAACCCAATTGAAATCAGAAGTAGCGAGCATCAAAAAGCAATAACAAATTTGTGGTACCTTTATCATGCTACAGAAAACAATAAACAGACAACAAATA
The DNA here is from genome assembly GCA_029237695.1 of Conchocele bisecta. Lineage (NCBI taxonomy): Eukaryota > Metazoa > Mollusca > Bivalvia > Lucinida > Thyasiridae > Conchocele > Conchocele bisecta. The sequence continues at coordinate 47,587,290 of CM055272.1, forward strand.
TAGCATATTTTTCTCATTTTCCATGAAAACACATCTTGGCATTTCATTAAAATTGTCTCCAAGGAGACAATTCTAATGAAATGCCAAGACATGTTTCATTTCGAAGCAAACTATTCAATAATTGCTGTCTGTTGATGTGTAAACAGTAGTGTGATTTTATTTTACCCAATTACAATTTTGAAATACGCAATTGTTTCAGATATGATGGAGTGAAAATACTCAATTACTAATTCCTTATCTGGAGCCCTGTGTTCATGTTTTTATCTTTTGTTAAGAGTTAAGTTAAAAATGAGTATCTTCAGACAACAGATACGTATTTGGCATGTTTTGTAGGTCAACCCATTCACCCCTAATTCACTGGACTGATTTTGATTTGTTAATTTTGCAACCACTCCAATCGTCACAAAAATATTTTCAGACTAGTTCATTTAAGAAAAGCGGATGTTCTTGTTTTCAAAATATGAAATTACCGTACTTTCAAAAAGTACAGATCCTGATGAGACGGCTCGTCACGAGCCGGCTCATCTGGAGTACACGTTTTGCCAATACCACCATACAGGCCTGTGGTGTTGAAAGGGTTAGTATGGGTTGGCCTTTGTGAAATGAAGGAAATCGGCTAACAAATTGGACCATACAGGCATTTTCAACAAATGTAGAGCCTGATCGTCCTGCACCAGGGCTCCAGATAAGCTGCGTATTTGCGTAAACACCCAATTAAAATTGCTAAAAACCCAATTGAAATCAGAAATATCGAGTACCAAAAAGCAATAAAAAAATTGTGGTACCTTTATCATGCTGCAGAAAACAATAAACAGACCACAAATATAGCATATTTTTCTTATTTTCCATGAAAACACATCTTGTATTTCATTAGAATTGTCTCCACAATTCTAATGAAATGCCAAGACATGTTTTCATTTTGAAGCAAACTATTCAATAATTGCTGGTGGGTGGCAGGTGGGAGCATGCGATGGGTAATTTAACGATCGGGGTTCATCCTTACCGGAATCCCGATTGGAGACCTGGTTTGGCCCTCACATACGTCTTTGGCATTTTGTATGTGACAGTTGAATCTGGTTATACCCCTTATAAGAGTAATCCTACCGGTTTTACTTTTAAATAGGGGAAGGGGCCAAGTGACTTTGGTGCGGTATGGACCTGGCACCAGGTCAGGTTATTCTAATTTCAGGGCTGAATATGTTGTATCTCGATGTAAATATTCCGTTCTGATTTTGGGATTTTCCCCCCAATGCAGTAGGTTAAAACGGGATCGAACCTGTTTGCCCGGCCTTACATGACCTTAGCTGTTGATAGGCCGTTAAACACCAATAAACAAACAAACAAACAAACAATAATTGCTGTCTGTTGATGTGTAAACAGTAGTGTGATTTTATTTTACCCAATTACAATTTTGAAATACCCAAATTGCTTCAGAAATGACGGAGTGACAATACTCAATTACTAATTCCTTATCTGGAGCCCTGGGGTTCAAATGAAATACCAAGATGTGTTTTCTTTTCGAAGCAAACCATTCAATAATTGCTGTCTGTTGATGTGTAAACAGTAATGTGATTCTATTTTACACAATTAAAGTTTTGAAATACCCATTTGCTTCAGAAATGATGGAGTGACAATACTCAATTACTAATTCCTTATCTGGAGCCCTGCTGCACATTTGCACAAGGATCCATGAGCATCCACTTCATTCTCATGATCCATAATCAGTGGAGTAATTTCTTATTTTTCATGAAATTGACCACTGGTCAATTTCATGAAAAATAAGAAATTACTCTCTCACAGTTGACTTATAGTAGCAGATTTCACCAAAATTCTCACAGTTCACTTATAGTAGCAGATTTCACCAAAATTCTCACAGTTGACTTATAGTAGCAGATTTCACCAAAATTCTCACAGTTGACTTATAGTAGCAGATTTCACCAAAATCGCTAATCAGTGATTTTGGTGAAATCGGCTACATGAAGTTTTATTGGTCAAATCTGAGCTGTGCGGTGTCTCAGCCAATCAAATCTCAGCCAGATATCACGTATGTATTTGGAGAATATGCGCCAACCGTTTTATAAGCTCTGTCCCTGGCTATATTTCTGGCTATGAGAGCAATGGGACTTATGGGATTTGTGACCAGTGTAGTCCCTGATCGTAAAGTGACAAACGGATGATGTAAGGGTATTATGTGGGAATCCATTCTTAAGAATTTGTAACTTTTGTTCACACCTAAGGAGGTTATAATAGCTGTACATGTCGTCTGCTGTTTTTAATTTTTGCCTTAATTCTTAATAAAAAAGCTGTTTTGACAGCACATGAGAATCGTCTCCAGTGGAGACGATTCTCATACACTGCCATAACAGGTTTTTATCGAGAAATATTGAAAAATAAAACATTTCCAGCAGACGACAAAATTTAATTCAGCGTAGTAAGGGTTTAAAACATATCTTGTTCATGACTGCCGTTCTTTGACACCGCTCACAGACATTTTCAAACGTACAGCGCGTGCTGTTTGACCATGGCTGTAGACAATGCTCATTCCGGGGCCAAACCAACAGCTACGTAATGCATGTGTCTCATAACGTTAATAGAACGCACCATAATGATTACGTCCCCAGACCAGTTTACAACGGTAGCACTGAAATGTTTAAATTGATGCGCCTGCATTACGTGACATGTACTGCGGAATATATATGAGTGAATCAGCTGTTTGAATAGAGCATATTATCACTGACCCCTTCAGAGGTAAAATAAATATAAATTATTCACTTGAATTGTAAAATAAAATCTATGTGACAGATTTTAAGATCCAAATTTTTTGGTCATAATAGCCGGGGTGTGGGTGGTTGGTCGGGCGAACGCGATGGTGTAAATTAACGGTGGGGTTCCTCCTTATTAGGAATAACGATTTGCCTGGTTTGACCCTCAGGTACATTTTTATCTTTGGCTCTTTTTGTTACCTGGGAGTTGAATTGGGTTATTGCCCATTATAAAAGTAGTAAGATTACTGATCCTACTGCTTTTGGGAGGGGGCCAAGTGATTCTGGTGTGGTGAGGACCTGGCATCAGATCAGGATCATTCTGATTTCAGGGCTGAATATATAGTTCTTTTATTGTAAATATTCAGTTCTGATTTTGGGATTTCCCCCCCATGTGAACATGTACTTGTACAGGTAATATATGGGATTAGTACTAAACCCATTGACCCGGCCTTAAATGACCTTAGCTGTTGATAGGCTGTTAAATCACAACAAACATAATAGCCGGGTTAACCGACACATGAAAATAATTTAGACCCAGCTGCCGGCAAACTGTGTCACGGTCAAAATAGGTTTAATAGTCACAAAAGTGGAAATGATTAGCATACATAGGGGTTCAGTTGTCTGTTCATCCACGTATATATACGCTCGTACTTCCGTCACTGTTTTCGATAGATGTCATACGTATATAAAGTTACCAAAGTTACCAAAGTTACCAAACCCATGTAAAAACCATCGCTACACACAATTGTCATCTGCTGTTGCTTTTATATTTTGCCTTATTTCTCAATAAAAACATGTTTGACAGCACTTCAATCATTTCCATTGGAAAGATTCTGAAATGCTGTCAAAGCCTGTTGTAAATTATTCTAAAGTGCTGTCGAAGCACGTTTTTGATGATAAAAATGGAAAATAGAAAATATACAAGACAACAACAAAAATAAGATATCCGTGTAATGGTTTAATACAGTCATGCATCAGTTGTGATAATAGTGCAGGGCTTCAGATAAGAAATTAGTAATTGAGTATTGTCACTCCATCATTTCTGAAGCAATTGGGTATTTCAAAATTTTATTTGGGTAAAATAAAATCACACTACTGTTTACACATCAACAGACTGCAATTATTGAATAGTTTGCTTCTAAAGGAAAACATGTATTGGTATTTCATTAGAATTGTCTCCTTGGAGACAATTCTCATGAAACACCAAGATGTGTTTTCATGGAAAAATAAGAAAGATATGCGACATGTGTGGTCTGTTTATTGTTTTCTGCAGCATGATAAAGATACCACAAATCTTTCATTGCTTTTTGATACTCACTACTTCTGATTTCAATTGGGTTTTTGGCAATTTTAATTGGGTATTTACGCAAATACGCAGCTTATCTGGAGCTCTGATAGTGTACAATTACTTCAATTGTTAGAAGCATCTATTTATAGATTGTTGTATATAATATATCAATTTATAATACCCAAGTTTATTTGTGGCTGTGACTGGAGAAATGGGGCTTATGCCATTTGTGACTGTAGTCTGTTTCACGAAAGCTGCACAAATTTTACGGCTATATAGACAATTAAAAAACAATACTATTTTCGATAATATTAAATTAAAGGAAAATTTAAGAATGAGCCTTCTTTTTATTTCGTGAAATTCAGTCAAATATTGATTTTATTACGAAAAATGGATTTCTCTATGGGAATTTAACATGGGGGGAAAAGAGGTAGAGGACTTGTGGGAGGAGTCAAAAAACAATTTATTTTGGAAATTGACTCCGAAACCTGGCTAGATAGCTTGGGAATGATCTAACGAAGAAAACAAAAGTTAAATTTTAAAAATCGGTCCAGTATTTCTGAAATTCTAAAAAAATTCCCCATGTTAAATCCCCATAGACATCTTCACTCCGTGAAGATGTCTTAATGGGGATTTAACATGGGGAAATTTTGTTTTCGCAATAAAATCAATATTTAACCAAATTTCACGAAATCAAAAGAAGGCTCATTCTTAAATTTTCCTTTAATTTAATATTATCGAAAAAAATATTGTTTTTGAATTGTCTATATAGCCGTAAAATTTGGGCAGCTTTCGTGAAACAGACAGTAGTGTAGACCCAGATCAGTTTGCACCTCCGCACAGCCTGATCAGGGTCTGCATTGTTCGCCATTCAGTGGGTAAAATATCTGCCATGCCTCGAACAAGCAGTATAAATTATTATCAGGCATATCGAGTCTATAAGCAGATAAGGAGCTAGAAACAAAATTGCTACCCCCCTCCATAAATCTCGCGAGGGTAGCAATTTAACCCCATCTCTTTAATGTAACACTTGAAAGAGTGATTTATGCACTCGGTTATCCTGCATGTTTGATATGTTAGCTGTATAAAACTGTCAATGCTATATCAATAAATTATTAATAAACATACACATGCAGAAATTGGTTATTTTACCGTGTCAAGGTGTTTATCTGACATTTACATGGATGTCTTGTAAATGTGTAAGCTTCATAAGGAGCCAGACTGGTTACAAATGCCATAAGCCTTATGGCATTTGTAACCAGTCTGACTCCTTATCTGATTGCGGACATGTAAAGCCCCATTTCTTCTGTCATTATAGCCACATTTAGCGTTTTATAGACTAAGAATAATTGTTTCATTATGATAACACAAGTATAACGTATTATATGAGTGACTGGCACAGCCGTGGAAATTGCACGGCACCACTACACACCTGGTGGCGGTCTGGAGGTTTTCCAGAAAAAGAACTTAGACCCACAAACTGGTATTTCCTACATTCTAGAGGCAATCGTACATCTTCTTTTATTGCTCACCCTCATCACAGTCAGTAAGCCCAACCACAGTGACGAAGGATGCCGTCTTTCTGAGTCCTTTTACATTGGGGGGGGGGGGGTGGGGGTGTTTGGTTTGGCGCTCACGTACATCTTTGGCATTCTTGGTCAGGGCTGAATAAAAAGAAAATTTCAATGTAAATATTCTGTTCTGTTCCCCCCACCTCAATGTAGCAGGTTTAATGCGGTATTGATCCCGTTGGCCCAGCCTTAAACCTTTCAACACCAAATAACTTAATAGGATGTTCCATGCCAATGTTTCACGCTATTTCATTAATTTTGTTCGTTCAAATTATCCCATTCTTCTAAAAGGGTAATCTGTACGACGTTTAAAATTATTAACAAACAGTGGAGATCCTGATGAGACGGCTCGTTACGAGCCGGCTCATCTGGATCTGCACTGTTTGCAAACATTGTCTCTATAGAGGTCTGTGGTGCTGAAAGGGTTAAATGACCTTAGCTGTTGATAGGCCGTTAAACACTATTAAACAAACAAATAACAGCCGGTAACAAAACAAAACAATAAGAACATCTGATGAAGCAAGTGTAATTTAATTACTGAATAATTGCTCGTGTAGACCTTGTGTATATCCACAGTCGGATCTGGATCTACACTGGCCACAAGCATCGTAAGCTTTGTCAGCCAGTGCAGTAGCCTATTTCACCAACATTGCTAAGCATACTTTTCTAGCAAAGTATACTTTGAGGGAGTAATCATTTATTTTCCTCGAAATGCATTATTTTATAACAAACGACTGCATATATTTGATGATTAAAAGTACGCAGAATTATTATACTGAATTTATTACATTATCACAGCCAAAATGGCTGTGATAATGTAATAAATTCAGTATAATAAAAATTAATAAATTTATCCTAAAATTGAATGTTTCACCCTCAAAGTCTGTAATTGTATATTTTGTATTTGTATCTGACTATGGCTGTGATAATGTAATAAATTCAGTATAATAAAAATTAATAAATTTATCCTAAAATTGAATGTTTCACCCTCAAAGTCTGTAATTGTATATTTTGTATTTGTATCTGACTATTACATGTATATTATGTACGGTTTGTGGGGGTTGGCCCCGACCCGACCCACCACAAACCTATTACGGGGAAAATAAATATTTTCAAACTTAAAAAAAAAAAAAAATATTTTCAAACTTAAAAAAAAAAAAAAAAATCCAAGTGAACAAGTTAGGTTTATTGTCTACGAATCTAGATCTACCGTATGTTTCTATTTGTAGCAGCGAATGTTGGCTCACCAACAGTACCCAGTTCCAGCTGTCGCAACAGGACATCAAGTCACAGTTGGGCACGTTAGGCAGTAAGGTCAGTACTAGTTTACCTCTCTGTCTCAGAGCTCCAGATAAGGTGCATATTGGCGTATTTTACAGAGTTATTTTAGCAGAACACGCATTGATTATCAAAAGTGGGAGTACACAATACACACAGCAATGTGACAATACGCATTGACTTTCAAATTTAGTAGTGAAAATACTGTAATAAAGTTGAAAATATACTTACGGTTTGGCCCTCACATACGTCTTTGGCATTTTGTATGCGACAGTTGAATCTGGTTATACCCCTTATAAGAGTAATCCTACTGGTATTACTTTTAAATAGGGGAAGAGGCCAAGTAACTTTGGTGTGGTATGGACCTGGCACCAGGTCATGTTATTCTAATTTCAGGGCTGAATATGTTGTATCTCGATGTAAATATTCCGTTCTGATTTTGGGATTTTCCCCCCAATGCAGCAGGTTAAAACGGGATCGAACCTGTTTGCCCGGCCTTACATGACCTTAGCTGTTGATAGGCCGTTAAACACCAATAAACAAACAAACAAACAAACTTACGGTAGTTGAAATGCAAAAGCTTTTTGCAACTCAAATAAGTGAATTTTTAAATTTGTTTTATATTTTATCATTTGTTCTCTATTTAATAAGGAAGAAAATCAATAATACATTTGTAAATGTAAAATACTCAATAATTCCAGCACAAAAATATTTACACAATTCCCTAACATTTGATTGGCTCGTAGCAAGTCTCTGTCCAAAATGTATATCCCAGTAAACTCCCATGCCAAACTACTTTCCGTAACCGTGAGGCGCAGTTAAAATAATTCTTAAGAAAACGGAAAATAAACACATTTTTTTGTTGAATTTATTTCAAATGCTGGAATTATAAGGAATGAATGGCATTTTTGTGGAATTTATCGGGGATATAAACTTGGAAAAGTCGCGGGAATACTGGACGAGGCCTTCCGGCCTTCGTCCAGTATTCCCGCGACTTTTCCAAGTTTATACCCCGATAAATTCCACAAAAATGCCATTCATTCCTATATTGAATTTGAAATCTGGGGGTATAATACGGTGTCGGTCAATCAAATTACGTGGGACAAGGTCACTTTTGAGGTCCTTAAGTGCAAAGAGGTCAAATGAGTTCAAAAACATATTTTATATCAGTAGATGTACGTGCATATCATGCTTCAAATATCAGATAAAGTTGTTTAAATTGTTGAATATTTTTCCTTAGGACATATATGAGACGATTCGTTTTTATGGTGGTTCAAACCGGTGTGTATTTTGCGATCTTCAAGATGGCCGCCAGGTATCAACATTTTGTCTTAAATATATTCTGACTTGATTATTATATGGCGTTTGATACTTACATTATGCGTTTACATACATAGAAATACGTTTTGGTAACTTATAAAAACAATTCACCACTGACAAGTTCATATACGTATAAGATGGCCGCCAAATATTCACACAGACGTGCAGTAAATGTGTGTGGAATAACATAAATATATAGCTACACTTTCATGCACATTTATATTTCAGTTATTGAATGTGTTCTTTGAAAAAATTAGTCCATCTAATATACTTATTATTTGACTGTGTTGGAATATTCAAGATGGCCGCTAAGTATCGCTTAAGCTCTTAGGTGCTGTTGATCGACAAAGTAGTAAAGAAATGAAACATAATTGGAAATCATATTTGTAATATTTTAAAAGTGCGAGGCTTGTGTTCCAAACTGTACCGAATTATCTGTCGTCGCAAACAAAGGTATATCAAAGATGGCCGCCAACATGGATACAATTCTGACACATCTATATTAAGTAGGGTAGTCATCAACGACATAGCATATATGCCACACCATAAAATCAATGTGTGTTTCCGATGACAACATCAAGAATAATATTTTATGACCGCCATTTTAATTACCAAGATGGCTACTATATTGCGTAGTTTTATAATATGCAGACCTGTTTACTCCTACGGATTGTCCGTAGTTTCCACGGACAATACGTTGAAATTACGCACTACGTTTTGACATCGCAATCCTACGGATTCCAAAAATGGCCAATCTGTTTTATTCGTTTTCGGTCGTTTTCGGTCATTTCGGGTAATTCTGTAATGTTTGCCCAATTTCGTCGCAGTGATGTCCCCTTACAGCCGCGGTGTGGCGCTTTGCTCGTTGTCTAGGTCAGGTAAACGCTCTTTTTTGCACTCACGTTTATTGAAGTACCGGCGTCAAGCGTCCGGTGATAAAGACAACCAAGGTTACGTCGGACAACAATAATGTCAATTTACTGCAACAATTTCTCGTTATTATATGAATGTAATGTATTTTGTTGAATTAATTCATTGAAATTTGTGACGGTAGTGCGGTGCAGGTGTTTTAACGTGGTGTAGTTCACGGGGCGACGGGCGCTCCACGGAAATTAGCAAGGAACTATCTTTTTTTGTTTCCTTTTTTGAAGTGGCCATATCTGCAAGTCAACTTATGATACGCCTGATCGCAAGCATGGTAAGGTACATTTTGTCAGGTGATGATTAGCTTCGCTTTAACGATGCCGCTCTTGTTGTTGGTGTTATTATGTCCAGAGTTCGTGTTTTTTATTTGTTGCACATTGTTCATGCATACGTGTAGTCAAATATGCTAAATAAAACCGTTTGAACATAATACAATTTAAAAAACTTGATCTATTGACTATTCCCAGTAAGAAAATGCCTGTTTTTAGGTTACAAAATATGGATTAAAAGGCACTCAAATGCAGGATCTTGCATCGTAGATTTCAAAATTTTCCGGGGGTGACCCCGTACTGCCCTTACGAGAGGGGGTTAGCACCCCCTCATGTACTCTCCCCTCTGTCGAGGCCTTTGGCCCCGACGTTCGTGCCTTCGGCACTTCAATGCCCCTCTCCTGCAAAACTACTGACAGTTAGCTAAAACTACTGACAGATACCCTTTGGACTACTGAAGGTGTCGGCTCAGGGTAAACAGGTCTGAATATGAGCTATCAACAAAATATTGGTGCAACTCATAGATAACAATAGTTTCTAGCTGTAACATGGTACATGGGGCTCGCCCCTGACTAATGGATAGTAAACGACTACATAGTCACGATCTTGGATTTCAAGTGAACGTAATTCTGAATACATGTTGACAATGTCAAAGGAAACGGGAACATATTTATAATTACATCTAGGTATTCATGCATTTGAATAAATCAACATAATGTCCGTGTATAATACCTGTATTCTGATAGAAATAAAATACAATGGCAGGTTGGGAGCATGTGAATGGTAATTTATTATATAATTAACGATGGTGGGTTGATAATTGCCAGGGAGCGCGATATGCCTGGCTTGGCCCTTATTCGCATGTTCAGCTTTCTTGTAGGCGAGAGTTGAATCCGGCTAACCCCGTTATAAGAGTAATACGATCAGTGGTAATCCTACTACGTTTATGGGGAGGGAGGCCAAGTTACTATAGTATGGTGAAGACCTGACAGTAGATCCGGTTTGTCTAATGTCAGGGCTGGATGGAAATTGTATGCAAATATTCAGTTAACCGCCCCCATCCATGCAGATGAAATGAGCTGTCGATAGTCCGTTTAAAGCCATTAAACATTAAACCGGAACTTTATCATGTTATCTTTAACACGACCATGAACATCAATGTTGCATTTTATTATTGCAACAGGTCCATAACCAGGGGGTCGGTGCGGTCGGACGACCCCCTCCCCTACCGACCTCGTCGTGCCTTGATGTCCACTCTTTCATGCACTAAAATAAGAATTATTGTCAATACGTAGTAATTTTATAATACTGATGCAAGCAGGAGAGTCGTATTAGTAATTACATGTATGTGCTCAGTTTTTGCTGAGAATATATAAAATGGTATTTAAGCCCATCTGGATTTCACAATTGTCTGGGAGAGCATGGCCCCGTACCCCATAGCTGCATCGGGCCATTCAAGCCCTCGAAAAGACTCATTGCTTCATAAATTGCTTCATAGAAACCTTGAGATACCGGTACATTCCATGCGGATGCGGATATTGTGTCATTTTCCATTATAACGAAACCTACTATCTATCTATGAAAAACGGTAATCAATTTATTAATGCGGTACACAACAGGGTAGGCACAGCGATTGACATATCAAAGGGAAGTTGACGAATTCTGAACTTGACTGGCTACGTAACAACTTTCATTATTCACTTCCCACATAATGAAAGGCGCGTTTTTTTTCATAGCGAAGAAGTATGCTTAGCTTTTTGGAGATGAAAACGAAAACCACGCCATCGCAACTTGAGCTATATAAGTATTATGCTAATGTCCCCATTAGTGCGCTATAGGAGACACTGATATGCATTTGCATACGTTATATTCCCACCATTTATACTTGAAAAGTATTTATCGACACATTTATTATTTTAACAAAGTCGTAATATTGACGACAGCAACATGAACATGGAATACCGATAACTTCGAAACACTGCACATGGACACTGCGAGTGTGCTTGTCGGTGTAGCAAGAGACATAATCAATTACTTGAAAATTGGGGAATTATATAACATATGTCAATGGTGTGATCATGGTCATCGAATCTCAGTTGATGTTGTTATCCAAAATAAAATAACCTTTGGATGGCGTATCATTTCAGTTGTCATATGCCGGTAGCCATGTACTAGGACATGTAAGTACATGTAGGAATAAGTTAATAACCAGTATGTGTGAGCCATATTTACATTACTCTATATTCTACGAATGATGACCTATAATATCAAGAAGTCATACACAGGTAGGTATGTACTATGTAAATATAGGAAGGATTTAATGATTCAGTATTTGTGAGTCATATAAGTATGGATATTAAACTATAATGCGATCGAGATCAATATGTTGTGAATTCATGATGGAACATATGTTGAGGTCATTCATGAGATTGTTTGGTATATAGAAATAATACAAGTTATAAAAATGTATTATGTGGTCATAATGCAATCTATATTGAATGCATATGTATGTCTATGTATCACAGTTATGATGGGCACTGTTTCTGGGGAATACAATACACTGCAATCATATAATTATGTTGTAGTCATATAATGTCCTTACATGGTGTGTGTAAGTGTCAGAACTGTGTATTATAATATCACAACCATATGTGTAATATAATATATAATACTTTAAATGCATTAAAATGAACATGGTTGATTATTCTATGCTAATCTAGAATTATACAAGAAAGTTCCATCGTCTGACCGGGTTTGAGCTAACCTGGAAGCGAAACATGTAAAGCTAAACATTGACACATACCGTAGCTGGTCTGAGGCCTCTAAATCATGAGCATTCATTACAGCATATTGTGTTTTATATATGTGACACGCATAGACGCTGTCAATATTGATTTCAGTGCAGGAGACGGGACTTTTGTTGATGAGAATATATGTTAATTGAGAATATATTTCCATTTTCATTTATGATTATACACTCCCGCCTGCGATTCTCTTACCAAGAATTGCAATCCAGCTGTCCTTGAATTGCAATTCGTCCCCTCTGAAATTGCAGTCTAATTGCGGTCCAATCGCGGTGCCGTTTGTGCGGTCATTCTTTCGCGGTCCAGTTTGTGCGGTCATTCTTTCGCGATACCGTTTGTGCGGTCATTCTTTCGCTATTTGCGGTAAAAACTTAGCGTTACGTGTATATATACACCTAATTCTACTATTTATGTATATTTTATTGGATTTTAAATGGCTAAATACAGATAGGAAAATATATATTTTCGTTAGAAAAAATCAACTATTTCGATTTTATTGCCGCATTGGTCAAGCAGAGCGGTCCGCTGGTTTGACCGCAGAGCGCAGCGTAAAGCGGTCATTCTTTCGCAGTTTAAAGAATCGCAATACATAGTGTATACATATATGGCATTATAGTGCAATTTTCAACGTATATGATAACGGAAGACTCAATAAAATACAATATGTAAAACAAACAGTACATATATTTTAATATTCTGACTCTACAACGAGTGTAACCTAATTCGAGCATCACCAAGTGTATTATCAGCGATCTACTAGTCTGAACACATGTGAATCTGTCAAATAAAGAAATTTAAAAAATAAATGAAAAGCAACGCGCAATTGCCAGTACCACACTATATTAAAATAGCCTAAATGAGTTGACCATTTTGAATAAACAAAATTACAAATGACTTCAAAATCAAGTGTGTCCAACTTACTGATTTAATTAACCGCCTAACAAATGCAGTAGTATACATAAGTAAAGCAAAAGTAAACATTATATTCAATAACTTTCGAGTTTTTGGAAAATATGGCGGCCATTTTCAATTAAGCATGCTCTTCAAGAAGAGCATAAATATTGATCTAAAAACGAAAAATTTTGGAAATTGACTCACCATGTTAAATTCCCATAGGAAAATCTTTTTTTCGCAATAAAATCAATATTTGATGGAATTTCATGAAACAAAAAAATTTGGGGAGGGTGAGTTTTTTGTTATTGATGAAAAAGTACTTACTTTTAAATATTTTTTTGATTTAATGTGTTTAATGGCCAAATGTTCGTCGGCAGCAAAACGTGGGACAGACAGTAGCTAAGTATAGTTTGGGTGAACAATTTTAAATTTATGCATAAATTCATAAATACTTTTATTGCATGAAATAAAAAAAAAATCCTGATAAAACGATGGTTGTGGTAATGCAGTAAATACAGCATATGAAAACTGCATAATGTTAATCATTGTTGTTGTTGTTAATCCTTTCGCTAATCTTTTACCTTCGGACATCTGCGTAATTTCATTAAATATGTTTACAAAATTTTTCATAAATAAAGTCAAAAGTTTTGTACATGCATAATTCCGCATGTGCTCTGAAAATTTTTTCAACTTTTGCTGCCATTTATGGAGACACGCCATGCGATTTTGTATCTTGGGAAGTCTGCGTAATTTCATTAAATATGTTTACAAAATTTACATTATTTTTCATAAATAAAGTCAAAAGTTGACAAAACTATATTCCGCATGTACTCTGAAAATGTTGTCAACTTTTGCCGCCATTTATGGTAAATATTGTAAATTTTGTAAACGTATTTCATGAAATTGCATGGCGTGTCTCATTTATCTTTGGCTCTTTTGTTACCTGGGAGTTGAATTGGGTTATTGCCCATTATAAAAGTCGTAAGATTATTGCTGATCCTATTGCTTTTATGAGGGGGCCAAGTGATTCTGGTGTGGTTATAGGGCTCCAGATAAGGTGCATATTTGCGTACCCAATTAAAATTGCCAAACACCCAATTAAAATCAGAAGTAGTGAGTATCAAAACGCAATTAAAAATTTGTGGTATCTTTATCATGCTACAGAAAACAATAAACAGACCACAAATATAGCATATTTTCTTATTTTTCCATGAAAAGACATCTTGGTATTTCATTAGAATTGTCTCCTAATGAAATACCAAAATGTCTTTTCATTTAGAAGCAAACTATTCAATAACTGCGGTCTGCTGATGTGTAAACAGTAGTGTGATTCTATTTTACACAATTAAACTTTTGAAATACCCAATTGCTTCAGAAATGATGGAGTGACAATACTCAATTACTAATTCCTTATCTGGAGCCCTGGGTTATATGTGGCTGTGACTTGAGAAATGAGGCTTATGGAATTTGTGATCAGTGTAGCTCCTGATGAAGCCTGATAACAATATATATTGCTTGTTAGAAGTATGACGGGGGTTTAATTCATTGTTGGAATGGCGAACAGTGCAGATCCTGATCAGACTGTGCGGATGCACAGGCTGATATGGATCTACACTGGTCGCAAAACATGTTACACTGATCAATAACCTTCTTTTGCCACTGGCTGATCTGGATCTTTACTGGTCGCAAAACCCATAGGCCCCATTTTTCCAGTCACAATCACGTACGCTACATTTGTTCACACTTCACCGTTCGTGTGTGTTTATCATGTTTATTAAACAATGTACAGCATTTTTGTTACGGCCCTTGTTCATGGGTAGTTGGTTGAAATGTAAGAAATATGTTGTAAATTTTATGTTTTATCCATTTCAGACCGGACAAGCGAATAAAATAATGAAAAGAAAGTAAGTATGAAAATTATCCTTTATTGTATACTGAGCAAAACTAGAAACGTCCCTCCATGTTTAAGGAAAGATTCATCAAAAACCAAAAGGGTTACTTTTAAAAATCAAAATGGAAAAACAAGTTCATTCATTTCTGTATCAAAGCCAATAAATTGCATTTGGATATCTTGTTAAATATTCGAGAGATAACCGGCCAAAGGCGGTAGGGGTCAAAATCAAAAATCACAAAAACTCAGAAATGTGTTACTTAATGTTTAGAGATGGAATTTCAATAAGTAATGTGGCAAATTCAGTAAATCTCGTTAGTACCGAGTGTGGCCACCATTTGCATGAATGCATGCAATGATCCTACGCCGCATCGACGTGACGTAACGCAATACCAGTGCGTTGGGCAAATTCCTCCATTACCGTTGTAACGCCCGTGTAAGATCGCGAACATTGTCAATCTGATGGTTAGCTCGTGCTTTGCGGCCCACCTCATCCCATATGTGCTCAATGGGATTGAGATCCGGGGAGACCACGGGCCATGGCATGACGTCGACGTTGTTTTGCTGTAAGTATTGAGTGGTGACCCTGGCTACGTGAGGGCTGGCATTGTCGTGCATCAATGTCACACCAGGACCATGCTGACGGATAAATGGTAAGGCATGTGCATTTAGCACATCTGCAACATAACGTTGTGCATTGATGTTGCCTGTACAACAACCAAATCTGTCTTCCGGTTTCCCATGATCCCACCCAGACCATTACGCTCCCTCCCCCAAACCTGTTCTTCTCAACAATGCAACAATCGGTGAGTCTTTCATTTTTACGCCTGTATACCCGTAATCTTCCGTCAGCATGACTAACTGTGAACCGAGATTCATCGGTGAACAAAACTCGGTTCCAGTCAGCCCTTCTCCAGTTCAGATGACGTCGCGCCCATAACAGTCTGGCAGCACGGTGACGTTGGGTCATTATCTGACCAGTGTACGGGCGGCGTGCCCGGATTGGTTGGGCGTTACGACGTAACCGGTTGCGAATGGTCTGCCCTGAGACACCGTATCGCCTAGCAGTGACTGTGGCTGCCAATCGACGTTGACGTAAGTGCGTCAACGTAATGTAACGATCGGCTCTAGCCGTCGTTACACGAGGCCTACCAGGTCGCTGCCGGTCGTGAACAGCCCCAGTCTGCTGGTACGAGGCTGCAAGACGATCAATCGTCTTCCGACAGCAACCAAACCGAGGCGCGACCGCTCTGGCGGCCATTCCACCCGCAAGCATCCCAATTGCCTGATTTCGCTCGTTTTCGGAAAGCCGTGGCATATCGAAAACAGTGAAAAATTAAAAAAGTTTTTTAATTTTCCGAATAGCCCCTATCGCATGAATGGTACGACATGAACTGAATCACCTTATCGATGACAAGTATAGCGTGCACGTGCAAAAAGTGGAAATCAACGTTCCGGTCACTGGCCGCTATGTAAACCGTGTGTATCGGCTAAACTCTACACGATCGTATTCTGAACATCGCCACGGTTTAAAATACATGTACTTTGAACATGTGGTACATACATATACGGAGCTACACCGGCTATAAAACAGGGACGTTTCTAGTTTTGTTGAGTATATAACATGGGCTTTAACCCTTATCATCAAAAACATGCTTTGACAACACTTCAGAATCATTTCTATTGGAAATGATTCTACTTCAGAATCATTTCTATTGGAAATGATTCTGAAGTGCTGTCAAACCATGTTTTTATTGAGAAATAAGGCAAGATATAAAAGCAACAGCAGACGACAATTGTTGTGAGTAGCGGTCTAAGGGTTAAAATAATTACCCTTGCTACTGATTGTATGTCCGTCCGTCTGTCTGCTTATTTTTATGCTCCCTGAAAAAATAAATTTTGATTGAGCATATAGTTATCGCTTTTTCCGGGGTCCGCCGTCCGAGTTTTACGTTAAAGTTTTTCAAATTGCTATATCTCTGTGACTGCTTGGGATATCAACTTGAAACTTCATGTACACATTGATCACCATCTATATTTTCATTGTATGCCCTACCCATGTTGCCCAGGAGCCCAAGGTCAAATGGCTTAGGAAAAGCTTACATTAATTTTTTTTCAAATTGCTATATCTCTGTGACCGCTTGAAACTTCATATACGCATTGATCACCGTCCATATTTTCTCTTTGATACAGGCAATGCCATATAATGACCTAAAACACTATAATCATTTATCATTTGCACATATGTTTCCTGACTGCATTGGCATGTTTAGCATATGCATACTACACATAGTTGACATACCTGTACATACATATACCCCTAATAAGTATGTGGTATTGAATCCACGTAACAATCCCTAAGGTCGTCTTTCAAATTTAGTACACTCCTGATGGACACATTCCATTACTAAAACAACCAGAGACAGTATTCAACTACATGTATATTCTATGGGTTAGCACATTTTGGTGTCAGCACAAGACCAGAAGCCTATTTCACCAACATTGCAAAGTATACTTATCTAGCAAAGTATACATTGAGGGAGAAATTTTAAATTTTAGGATAAATTTATTAATTTTTATTATACTGAATTTATTACATTATCACAGCCATTTTGGCTGTGATAATGTAATAAATTCAGTATAATAATTCTGCATACTTGTAATCATCAAATATATGCAGTGGTTAGTTGTATATGAAATACAGTGGAACCCCTCCAAACCGGACCCCCTCTATACCGGAATTCGCTCTATACCGAACGTACTACCACGTCCCGAATATTCTGCTATATAAACACATTAATTTCTACCCCTCTATTCCGGAACCCCTCTACTCCGTAATCCGGACGCCATTTCAAGTCCCAAAACCATATTTCAGCGTTAAAATTTACCCCGGAAAACCGGAAACACGGTCACCTGTCAGGATGTCATCCAAGAAATACACTGCGCCCAATTTCAATGTTGTTGTTTCAAGCGGGTGTCAAAATCACACCGTGTTTACAATAGACTGGTTCCCGGTAGTATTGTTCAGCTCTGGTTCCCAAAATGCGGAGCCACGAGAATGAGACAATTCTAACGGACTCCCAACTTGACATTTGTGTCGAAAAAATAACAAAATTGATCAAATTACGCCATCCAAAACTATCCATGCGTGTAATGCGCTAAGCGGCGTGTTTTTTTAACGTCATAAGCGGCATTACAAAGTTAAGAATCTATTCAATACATGTGACCTAAATACGAGACATGTTTGCTGTTTTACAAGCTCATTACAATAGCATGGTTCACAATTTAATTATACGCGTACGTAACAATTACGGAAATAAAATAATCGGCACATTACTTGTGAACCCACCGACCGATTAATTGAGATAATCTGATAATTACTTAACGAGGCTGTAAACTCGTGACTGTAGCCTGTGGGCTATTGTAGCAGCTTGCGGTAACTACACAGCACACGCGAAATGTGTCATATGCTCTTTGCGACCAGTGTAGACCGTAGACTCAGATTACATTGCGAATCTGCACTATTTGCTATACCCCTTGCGAATCTGCACTATTTGTAATGTCAATAAAAAAACAACACATTCTGGTCTTAAAAGAGCGCTCCAGCTGATCGAGAAAGTTCCACAGTGGCACAAAATACTTAGGGGCCTTTATCCCATGTCATCTGCACTCTGTTTATTGGGAATTACACATGATAAAACACAACTGGGTAGCTGAGCCCCTGTTAAGGTGCGTAATTTGGGGGTACATTTCTTATTTCTCCATACAAATGGCAAGTTAGGAGTGCTTTAGAATCGTCTCATTCGGACTTAACTTTTTAATCAATATGCTAATAATGGTATATACTATACAAATCCAAGAGTTAATGATGGAAAACATACATTTCCTTAACTGGAAATAGAAAACCCCTATAAACCGAACTTTTCAGTCTGTCCCCAGGGTGTTCGGTTTAGAGGGGTTCCACTGTAATGCATTTCGGGAAAAATAAATGATTACTCCCTCAAAGTATACTTTGCTAGATAAGTATACTTTGCAATTTTGATGAAATCGGCTACTGATGAGGGACCTACTCGTGGTAAGGGTATTATCAATTATTATACCCCCCGCAACGAGTTGTGGGGGGTATACTGGAGTCAGGTTGTCCGTCCGTGCGTCCGTGCGTCCGTAAACTTAACATCAGAGAAATATTGTTATAACTTCTATTTCCTTCATCTAAAATGCTTAATATTTCACACATGCATTCCTGTAAGGCTCTACTACCATGCTGTGCCAAATCCATGACCGTGCAACCCCCGCTGATCCCAAGGTCAAGGTCAAATACTTAGTCTCTTTACAAAACTTAACATCAGAGAAATATTGTTATAACTTCTACATTGTATTTCCTTCATCTAAAATGCTTAATATTTCACACATGCATTCCTGTAAGGCTCTACTACCATGCTGTGCAAAATCCACGACCGTTCAACCCCGGCTGATCCCAAGGTCAAGGTCAAATACATGGTCTCTTTACAAAACTTAACATCAGAAAAATATGTTATAACTTCATCTAAAATTCTTAATATTTCATGCATGCATTCCTCTAAGGCTATACTATCATGCTGTGACATATCCCCGCTGATCCCAAGGTCAAGATCACATACTTAGTCTCTTTACAAAACTTAACATCAGAGAAATCGGTTATAACTTCTATTTCCTTGCTCGGATCTGCTTCACATTCATGTTCGTGCCGCCCCCGCTAAGCCCAGAGTCATGGTCACAAGCCCACATACTTGGAAAATTTTACATATTTAGGGGTACCTGGGCCCACGCGGGGGGTATTCCGTAAGCCTCGCTTACTGACCAATCTAGTTTCATTTTCTATCAGGCAATCTTACGAGAAAACAGACGGCCCTGGCTACAAGTCACCAACAATGGCTAGAAAGGTAGGCCAGCAGCAGGCTAGAACACCGGTAAAAACATACAAGGAACCAGTGGCGCCATCTGGTAGTGGTGGCTCAACAGGGGAGGTAATATCATCGTTGTATTTTTTAGCTCGCCTGCACAAAGTGCAAAAGAGCTTATGGCATACCCCCGGCGTCGTCGGCGTCAGCATCCACAAACTTAACGTTGTGGTAAATGTTTTATACCTTCTGTTTCCTTTCATGGAATATCTTGTTATTTCATATATGCATTCCTCAGATGACCCTCTATCAAGCTGTAGCAAATCCATGACCCACCACCCAACCCTTACTCCAAGGTCAAGGTCACAAACTTAGCATGTTCATAAACTTAACGTTGGGGTAAATGTTGTGTAACTTCTGTTTATTTACAGGGAACGCTTTGATATTTCATACATGCATTCATCTGATGATCCTCTATTGTGCTACAGCAAATCCATGACCCACCCCCCACCCCTAATCCAAGATTAACATCATAAACTTAACGTTGGATTAAATGTCTTTTTATAGCTTCTGTTTCTTTACAGGGAATGCCTTGATATTTCATAAATGCATTCATCTGATGATCCTCTATTGTGCTACAGCAAATCCATGCACCCCCCCCCCCACCTTTCCCCAAGGTCAAGGTCACAAACTTAGCACATTCATACATGCATTCCTCATGTGAATAGCTATCATGTTGTAGAAAATCCACGACCCACAACCCAGCCCAGACCCTCCCCCCCCCCAATCCGACCCCAATTTCAAGGTCACAAACATAGTTCGTTCATAAACTTAATGTTCTGTTTCTTTACAGGGAACATCTCTTCTGTTTCTTTACAGGGTACATCTTGATATTTCATACATACAGTTGTCTGATTAGTGCTTTCATAAACTTTATGTTGGGGTAAATTTCTTATTACTTCTGTTTCTTTTCTTGGAACACCTTTATATTTCATACATGCATTCATCTGATGACCCTTTATTATGTTGTAACAAATCCACAACCCAGCACCCACTCATTGCCCCAAAGTCAAGGTTACACACTAGTGCGTTCATAAACTTAACGTTGGGGTAAATTTCATATAATTTCTGTTTATTTAAATGAAGCGCCTTGATATTTCATCTACTATGTTGTAACAAATCCACAACCCAGCACCCACTCATTGCCCCAAAGTCAAGGTCACACACTAGTGCGTTCATAAACTTAACGTTGGGGTAAATTTCATATAATTTCTGTTTATTTACATGAAGCACCTTGATATTTCATACATGCATTCATCTGATGATATTCTATCATGCGATAACAAATCCACCGCACACCCCTTAACCCAAGGTCAAGTTATATAATATTCATGTTTGTTATACAACTGTGCCAAGTTTGAGTGAAGGCTGCCAACGGGCGAGCTTCGTTGTCTTCTGACAACTCTTGTTATCTCTTTATATTCGGAATATGCTTTTGGGTGTATGGACGTTTTGAAATATTTTAATTTCTAATTTTATTAGTTTTCCACGAAAGTGTATGTTGTGACCATTCATTTGAACAGGCATGAGAATCTTCAGCTGATCAGCTGATTTCTATAGCCGATTTCATCAACATTGCAAAGTATCCTTATCTAGCGAAGTATACTTTGAGGGGGTAATCATTTATGTTTCCCGAAATGCAACTAACGACTGCATATATTTATTTGATGATTAAAAGTATGCAGAATTATTATACTGAATTTATTACGTTATCACAGCCAAAATGGCTGTGATAATGTAATAAATTCGGTATAATAAAAATTAATAAATTTATCCTTAAATTGAAAATTTCTCCCTCAAAGTATACTTTGCTAGATAAGAATACCTGGCAATGTTGGTGAAATATGCTACAGATGATTTTGTCATAATTTGCATTTTAAATATGATTAAGAATCAATCTGGTATGCTCAAATTTGATACTTTTACAAGTGGGGTGGGGGAGGGGAGGTGGGGTTCATATTTCCAGGTGTTTTCAGCGACGGCCATTCTCATGCCTGTTTGAACTGCCGCGTCTGGTGGTATTTAAAATTAATCCTTTATATTCAGATTATGCTTTTAGGTATATGATTATTTTTGTCGCGCCCGCTTGCAAAGAGCGCGATATAGTCGGCACTTTGACGTCCCTACGCACGTTTGCGTTAAAGTTTTTACATATGTTATATCTCTGCAACCGCTTCACCGATGGACTTGAAACTTTATATGCATGTTTACCATCCTCCAAATAATCATTGTGCACAATACCCATGCTGCCCACATGCCCAAAGTCAAGGTCAAATGTCTTAGAAGTTTGCATTAAAGCTTTTGTAAACTTTGCGTTAAAGTTTTTACGTATGTTATATCTCCTCAACCGCTTCACTCATTGACTTGAAACTTTATTTTCATGTTTACCATCCTCCAAATATTGATTGTGCGCATTACCTGGATACTTCAGCAACCCGACCTGTAGAACCATGGAATCGTTTACTGCAACTCCAATATAGTCTTCTTTTGAGACCATGGAAATTTATTCTTGTAAGTCTTAACCAGTATCCCCTGCTTTTCATAGGAACCGAGTAAAAGGTGGTGAGGCCAAGATCACCTGGCAACAAATCAGGATATTGTAAATGCGTCCACAATCAATGTTAAGTTTGAGTCCATTTCTTTGTTAGGACCACCAAGCTTTCACAGCTTCATAATCAATGGGTGCCCACCACATATCACTATCCAACATGTTACCTTTTTTTGAACTTGACCCATTTTTTCCGCGCAGTCGACTTAGCC
Organism: Conchocele bisecta; assembly: GCA_029237695.1. Lineage (NCBI taxonomy): Eukaryota > Metazoa > Mollusca > Bivalvia > Lucinida > Thyasiridae > Conchocele > Conchocele bisecta. Next base: position 47,609,994 of record CM055272.1, read on the forward strand.
ATTTTCAATGTTAACTTTTCGCGTTTACAATGTTAAGTTTTCGTGTTTAAGTCCATTTCTTTGGTACTGTACCACCTAGGACCACCAAACTTTCACAGCTTCATAACCAAGGGGTGCCCACCACATACAACTATCCAACATGTGACCATTTATTTTACAATCCAACATGTGACCATTTATTTTACCTTCACCTATTATTTCTACGTAATTGACTTAGCCATTTTCAACGTTAACTTTTTAACGTACGTCTGGTTAAAGTTTTTTGGTTAAATTTTTTTTGTTATACTATATCTCTGCAACTGCTTTGCCCATTACCTTCAAACTTCACATGGGTGTTTATCATCATCCATATTTTCATTCTACCCCCAACCATGCGGCCCCTGTGCCCAATGTCAAGGTCAAATTACTTTGAATTTTTTTGTTGAAGTTTTTTCGTGTACTATATCTCTGCAACTGCTTCACCCATTACCTTGATACTTCACATGGGTGTTTATCATCATTGTCGCGCCCGCTTGCGGAAAGCGCGATATCATCGGCATTTTGGCATATGTCCGTCCGTTCGTCCGTACATCTGTGTGTCCGGTTAAAGTTTTTTGGTTAAAGTTTTTCCATCTACTATATCTCTTTTTTTAATGTCCATGCCTCGCCCCAAGGCGCGACATGCAGGCCACAGCCATCTAGTTTACAAAAAGTGGGTATAATTATGTTATCCAAGTGTCTATGCTTAGAAAAAACCTGGCCTTTGTGGCTTTGCCTCGTTTGTTTTATATTTTTATTATTTTTCCATAAAAGTATATTCATTTGAACCATTTCAACGGTTAATGGGGGATCGTAGCTAGTTATCTCCCTTTGAATTTATTTATAGAAATCAGGTCCAAATTGTGCAGTTTGGGGCCTTATTGCTTGTAAAAAGAGCGGATGTAGAACAATATGATGTGAAAAGGAGCAATTATAGTGACTTCCACTAGTGTTGATCCAGATCATACTACATATCTACGCAATCTCATCTGGGACTACATTATGTGCCAGATTCATATTTTCACACATATTGATTATTGCAGCAAACAATGTAGACTCGTATCAGATTGCACATGTTCGCAAAACATGATTTGTTGTGAAAAGGAGTCGATGTAGTGATTTCTACTAGTGTTGATCCGAATCATACTACATATATACGCAATCTGATCTGGTACTACATTATTTGCAAGATTCGTATTTTCAGACTTACTATTGTTATTGCAATCAGAGTAGACTCGGATCAGACTGCACAGACGTTCAGTCTGATCTGGGTCTACTCTGTTTGCAAATTTCAATTGTTGTGTTATTCAGTAAGAAATAAACGCTGAAGTACAGCATAGGACCGGATCTCTATAAATAGATTTGCAAAGGGAGTGTGCATGGTCTGAGGCGTCGGACTGCTGATCTTACGGTCGTGGGTTCGAGCCTCACCGGAGGCGTGCGTTGTGTCATTGAGCAAGACACTTTATCCACACTGCTTCAGTCCACCCAGCTGTAAGTGGGTACTGGCTAAATGCCGGAATCTTGATTGTATTTGATTGTATGTACACGTACTTCTGAATAAAATATGATCATGCACAGCATTGCAATATCAATTCAGGGAAAACACTACGAAAAGCGCCGAAGAAACTGTCTTTAACACTGTATGAACTGTATGAACTGACTACGATCTTTCATTAACCATTTACAGGAAGATGAAACGGAGGAATACTGGGCCGCCATACACTTAGATGACTGCGATAAGCAAAGGGCACATGAGTGAGTAGAAAATGGAATTCTGACAGAAAAAATGAGACCTTATGACACATTCTTGGCATGTTTCAGCGACTGAAGGCAGACAGTGTAGCCTCAGATCAGACTGCGCGGATGCGCAGGTTGATCTGGGGCTACGCTGGTTACACATGGGTCGCAATTGTACTATATGTAATGCATGCAAGGCAAGAAAAGATACCGGTGTAACAGGAAATCTTCCCCCCCCTGGAAATCATGGTGGTGAGGCGGTAGAGATTCTATTTACCAGTATATGCAATAATTCCCCATTACCGTACCATAACTATTATGTATGTTGGCTGGTAGAGAGTTCTCTAGGTTAAATCTCTACCATAGCTGCATATGATTGGTATAAATGTATAGCACATGGTGGGGGTGGGTCTAGAAAATAAAAACAGTATATCTGTGTAGAACAGCAAGCATGTGGCATGTATTGGTGGGGGGGGGGGTGAGATTTTCCTAGGAAATATTCCCCCCCGCCACCATCTACCATATGCATAGTGGATATGGATGTCTCTTTGTAGACAAGAACAGCCCTACGATTGGGGGAGTATTTCTGATGAAATGAAATAATGTATGTTGGTGTAGAACAGATAGCATGTGGCATGTATTGGTGTGGGGGGGGGGGGGGGATATTATCCTAGGAAATATTCCCCCTGCCACCATCTACCCTATGCATAGTGGATGTGATTGTCTCTTTGAAGACAAGAATAGCCCACGATTGGGGGAGTATTTCTGAAGAAACAAAATAATTTTCCTAGGAAAATCTCCTCCCCCCCTCCCTCAATACATACCAAATGCTATCTGTTCTACGACAACATACATTATTTCATCATGAGGGAGGGGGGGTGGGTTATTCTTGTCTACAAAGAGACATTCACATCCGCTATGCATATGGTAGATGGTTGGGGGAGATATTTCCTATCTCCCCCCCCCCCCACCCCCACCAATACATGCCACATGCTATCTGTTCTACACCAACATACATTATTTCATCAGAAATACTCCCACAATCGTGGGTTATTCTTGTCTACAAAGAGACATTCACATCCGCTATGCATATGGTAGATGGTTGGGGGGGGGGGAATATTTCCTAGGAAAATCTCCCCCCCCTCCCTCAATACATGCCAAATGCTATCTGTTCTACACCAACATACATTATGTCATCATGAGGGAGGGGGGGGGGGTGGTATTCTTGTCTACAAAGAGACATTTCACATCCGCTATGCAAATGGTAGATGGAATGGGGGGGGGGATTCTCCCCCCCCCCCCCCACCCCCCCCTCTCTCCCCTCGCCAATATGCGTCACATGCTAACTGTTCTACACAAACATTTTCACTTGATCAGAAATCTTTCCCCAATCTTGTGATATTCTTGTCTATGCATATGGTAGATTGGGGTGGGGTGTGAGGGAGGTGATTTTTTATGTACCCCTTTCTTATACTACCAAATGACATACATTGTGTCTATGTGCACATGTTTGGTGGAAATAATTCTGCTTTGTAGCATTCAAAGACAAACTTTTGGGCGTGAGGGGAGAATTTCCATTTCCAGGGGGGGAGAATTTCCTGTGACACCGGGAGTAGACGTATTTCCTTTGAAAGGCTTTACCTCCATAATCAGGGTGTAGGATTATGTGTTTCCGAACGGCGTATCATCATGTTTTTAGCTCACCTGAGCGAAGCTCATGTGAGCTATTGTTACCGCAATGTGTCCATCGTCCGTCGTCCGTCGTCGTCCGTGAACATTTTCAAACTTCTTCTCCTCGGTAACCATTGGGTCTATAGTCACCAAACTTCATGATCATGGTCCTTAGGTAGGGGGATTACAAAATTGTTAAAATGACGTCATTACGTAATCCAAGATGGCCGCCGTCTAAAAATAGCACAAATTCTTAAATAATCTTCTTCTCAAGAACCGCCAACCGGATTTTGACCAAACTTGGTAGGAATGATCGATGTACATTGCTCTTTCAAAGTTGTTAAAATGGTGACCCTGGGGTCAAAAATGGGCGTGGCCCGTGGGGTCAAATTGGGGTCAAATTTTATTTTTGACTGAATATGGTCATTTCATATATCAAATTGAAGGTATCAATGAGGCGATCACTCTGGTGCATTTTTTGTCGAAATCGGATTGTTATGTCATCCAAGATGGCCGCGAAAGGTCAAAAGGTCGTTCTTGTATTAGAGATTTCAAAATTCTTCTTCACATGAACCGCTTGGCCCATGGTAGCCAAACTTAAAAGTTATGGTCCATGGGTGAAGCCTTTTCAGATTTGTTAAAATGGAGGTCATCGCTAATCCAAGATGGCCGCCGTCTAAAAATAGCATAAATTCTTAAATATCTTCTTCTCATGAAGCGCTAGCCGGATTTCGATGAAACTTGGTAGGAATGATCGATGCACATTGCTCTTTCCAAGTTGTTAAAATGGTGACCCCGGGGTCAAAAATGGGCGTGGCCCGTGGGGTCAAATTGGGGTCAAATTTTATTTTTGACCGAATATGGTCATGTCATATATCAAATTGAAGGTATCAATGAGGCGATCACTCTGGTGCATTTTCTGTCGAAATCGGATTGTTATGTCATTCAAGATGGCCGCCGAAAGGTCAAAAGGTCGTTCTTTTATTAGAGATTTCAAAATTCTTCTTCACATGAACCGCTTGGCCCATGTTAGCCAAACTTATAAGTTATGGTCCATGGGTGAAGCCTTTTCAGATTTGTTAAAATGGAGGTCATCTCTAATCCAAGATGGCCGCCATCTAAAAATAGCATAAATTCTTAAAAAATCTTCTTCTCATGAACCGCTAGCCGGATTTCGACGAAACTTGGTAGGAATGATCGAGGTACAATGCTCTTTCAAAGTTGTTAAAATGGTGACCTCGGGGTCAAAAATGGGCGTGGCCCGTGGGGTTAAATTTTATTTTTGACCAAATATGGTCATGTTATATATCAAATCGAAGGTATCAATGAGGCGATCACTCTGGTGCAATATTTGTCGGAATCGGATGATTATGTCATCCATGATGGGCACCAAAAGGTCCATTTATTCAAGATTTTTAGCGTCTTTTTCTCAGGAACCACATGGCCGATGCTGGGTGAAGCATTTTCAGATTTTGTAAAATGAGAGTCATCGCTTAATCCAAGATGACCGCCATCTAAAAATAGCACAATTTTTTTAAAACACATTCTCCTTTGGTGTTCATGGAGTCAGGTGAGCGAATTAGGGCCATCATGGCCCTCTTGTTTTAGATGTGTTCACCCTTTAATATCTTTCAAATGGAGTGACATATATTTATGAAATATACCGCAGCAAATGATGTACACGTTGCCCTTTATTGTATATAGGCGGCTTTAATCTCTTAATTCTGTCGTTTTGATGAAGAATCGAAGACGTTATTGTAAGAAATAAACGGCACTCGATTCTTCGTCAAAGTTATTGTAAATGCCATCGTATTTGTTAGGAAGATTATAAAGAAAATCTACTGTAAAAATTACCGTAATTACCCTAAATATTCGGACACCAATATGTGAGAAAACAGTGTAGACCCAGACCAGCCTGCTTCTGAGGGAGCAGTCTGATCAGGGTCTGCACTATTTGCCATTTTCACAGAATGCTTCGGAGGCCTCATTGGACAACATAATCAACTTGATAAATGTTTATGACACTTATAACAATTGGCTTTGGTGTCCGAATATTCAGGGTAATTAAGGTACGTCACAGATTACGTCACGGGTTTGGAAAGCACATGATCCCACACCCTGCTAAATTGCATTACATCAATGAACGAGTCAGCTTGCGTGAAATAACTTGCAGGGGCCCGAGTTTTCAGGATATATCCCGAGAACAGGATTTGAGGTTCCTGATACAGTGAAACCTCTCTAAACCGGACACCGGCTTGAGAGGTTTCACTGTAAATGAGGCATTTTATCATTCTGAGCCATAGTTGTGTGCTATGCGATCATGAACAGACATTATCACATGAGATAAATGACCAAGACATTCATCAAAAATAAGATCACAGGTGTTTTCTTGGTGTCTGGTTTAGAGAGGTTCCACTGTAATTGCAGAAAAATATTGATGTGTCACACATTTGTGTGTGCAAAATATATGTTTGTTTAGCCATTTTCAGGATTTGGCATGAGGAACTAACTGTTCCCACCCCTGAACTTGTCATTGAGCAGTCTAATTATATGCTCACCAGGAGTAAAATGTCATTAAAATGTCAATTTGCAATAAAGTGATTGGACACATTGTTTGGACACATATATAATACTATAATACATTATTGCAAGGAAATTGCTTTTGCCAAAAGCCTGGTACAATTTTGAACATCAATTTCATATTAGAGGTACATGCCCACTCAGTAGGCACAACATGTTCTGTATAGGAATTAAATAAGTGTTTAATTGTGTCACTATTCCACCAGTTCTAAACAGTATTATGTGCCCACTATACAGATATAATCATTTAGTAATATTTATTTTACTGATAGTGACTCGCGGTGGTATCAGGCTATTTTCATATGCAAATGAGGCATACTATTTTTTAATTATTTATACTAATTAAATGCAACACCTGAACAAAAATATTTTCGGCATATTATAAAGTGTGATCATTGCACATCAAAGAATAAATAGTAATGTCCGTTTAAGGAAACATGGTTATCGCCCCTGATATCAGTGTGGAAATTTATGTCTGATAATTAATGTATAATAATGTCAATCAAGGCGTGGGGTAGTGGTGAATTAATGTTTATCCCGTCAACACAGTGCGTATGTGCCGTGAAACACAGTGCCGTGAAACATTTTTGATATCCAGTCAATAGTATTTTTGCATTTTAAAGCCATTTTTAGGTGTTGATGGGATAAATAGAATAGTAGGTTAGTGCCGTGAATGGTAAAAAATATCTGGCGCGGCACGGAAACGGGATGTGCTCGGCAGAGCCTCGCCCATCCCGTTTCCTGAGCCTTGCCAGATATTTTCCCCATTCACGGCACTAACCTACTATTCTCTATTTATTTTTGCCAGAAAATGTCTTAGATGATGTCTATTTAGAACATTTGTATCTACTGAGTGGGCATGTACCTTTAAATAGTCAACTTATGAGGAGATATAGAGAATAGTAGGTTAGTGCCGTGAATGGGAAAAAATATCCGGCAACGCTAATGAATTTCTTTATTTCTCATCAGAAGTATATGTTGTGACCACTCATTTGAACCGTCTCACTGAGAGGGTTCAAATGAGTGGTCAGAACATATACTTTGGTTTAGAAATAAGGAAAATAGATAGAGAATAGTAGGTTAGTGAATGGGAAAGTAGACAACAGACAACTTGACAATAACTCCAATGAAGCCATTTTCGCATCAGTTAGACTATTCATACAAAACACCAGTCGTTTTTTATGCACCATATAATGATGCCTGCGTGTGCACATACTTATCACTATCTGACTTTGGGTGGCGCTGACTGGGCATGGCTTGGTGTGGGAACAAGACTCCAACTCCTATTGTGGCTTGCTTCTTTCCTTATTTTTTTTTCCATTTCATGTATCACTTAATTGATTATATAGAACCTATTGCCTGTACATTTGTGTCAATACTATATTTTTCGGAAATTTTAAATTTAATTGCTTTAATGTAATTGCCGTGTATCAGAGTATGCTGAAACCAGAACAACTTATAATCCAGAAAATATAAATTATCACAGAATATAAACTGTTCTAAAACTGATGGCAGGAATGTCTTGGTTTCGGCATCCTATGATATCTAGTCACATGTAAGGGAGAGGATTTAAATAAGCTTGCTTTCAATCCAATCCCATTTGTATAGTAATGTATATAGTAACATTGACATTGACAATGAACTTGTAGGTTAGACACCACCAAATAGTTTTACTATATAATTTAACCGAATGCCATCCAATAAGGCCAGTATCTCCTACTTTCACTATTCGTATGGATGCAGTGGGACCCACTTGTACATGACCTGCTGCCAGTCTGCACTGGTTCTGCATGAACTAAACAATAGGTTCACTTACTCCTAAGAAAGAAAAATCCAACCTTGTCTTATCCTCCAATATTGTGTACATTTTTTGGCCACGGAAACTCCGTTTACATCAAGTGACCAACAGGTTCAGTGTTTTCTGTTAAATGCTACAAATATGCTGAAAACTATACTGATATGCGAAAACAATACACTTACGCCTAATTTTGGCAAATTTTGGAACAGCGTCGCGATGTCGCGTCACTTTCCCGAACTTCTTAATTGTCCATCAGGAAGCCAATATCAATTAAAAAAAAAGAAAAACACACTATAATGACTGTTTTGGTGTATATTACTGTCACATTCCAAGCCCAATCACCTACAGGTAATTTACATACACTGGTTTATTATATTTGACAAATAAAGCTGAGAGATCAAGATTTTAGAAGATTTTGAAGCCGATAACTGTCCGTCTGCGATACAAAAAGAACAAATGTGTTGCATCGCGGAGTCTGCTCGATTACTCTTGTCGAATTAACTTTAAATTATGTTCCCAGAGACATAGCTACAAGAAACATAAACTTCCAACTTCAAATTCTACAAAAAAACATATCTCGCATAGGGCCTATGCCCACCTTATAGGTTAGACACCGCCAAATAGTTTTACTATATAATTTAACCGAATGCCATCCAATAAGGCCAGTCTCTCCTACTTTAACTATTCGTATGGATGCTGTGGGACCCACTTGTACATGACCTGCTGCCAGTCTGCACTGGTTCTGCATGAACTAAACAATAGGTTCACTTTCTCCTAAGAAAGAAAAATCCAACCTTGTCATGTCCTCCAATATTGTGTACATTTTTTGGCCACGGAAACAAATATGCTGAAAACTGGTGTTAAAGGCACCCCAAAATGTTCCTCAAGTGAAACTGGGTAGTAATGGATCAAGATTTGCAAGCAAACGGTGTCTTGTGACCTCAAAACACCCGCACTATTTTTTTATACCGGACTACTTTTGCATACACCCTGGGCGATTTCGCACCATTTGGTGTCTTCTAACCTTGTAAACAATATGCAAATAAAATATGTTTAAACTAAACGGGCCCCAGGATTTGTCGGATAGCAGCCCAGTAAGCTTGTTGCATGTGTGAATGACGTCACCAATAGCATGTATTACTCTCATAATTGACGAGGGCGGCATCTGTTTGAAGTCTGCAAACTGACGGACAGTCGTGTCACTGTAGACCAATCAGCGTGGTGTAAACAAAAACTGAGCTAGTTGCGTGGTAAATTCATGCCTAGGATATTTTTTAATTGAGAACTATTTGTAGATTTTCATATCTTACATGGGATTACCGTAGATCTATGCCTATTGGAATAATTATATGACACAGACGACGTATCGGAAAGAACCCGTATGCAATATGTGTCGTTGAAAATAACCAGGATTTTCTAAGGTCGCCGAAAGGTCAACAACCGATAACAAGGTAATTTTTTCAAAAAGAGGCTCAGCATACAATACATGCTGATAAGTAAGCATTTTTTAAAGCCGACATGACAATTTCGAACCTGAGGAAAGTGCAGTTTTAGCAAACTCGCCTGACAAATTTACGTCCTGACGAATATGTATTTTGGGGCGCAGTGACGAAATTTGAACCTGACGAAAATTAATGAAACCACAGTATCTAAATTCTCCCAAATGTCAGCAGATGTTTTGCAAAACATAATCGCTGAAGCTGCTATATTTACTATTCGTCGTAAGAAACAAGTATTTAAATTTATAGTGATAATTGGAATGAAGAACGCGACAATCACTGAAATTAGACAATGACATTTAATGATTATTTTCACTGGTCACAGATCATCGGAACAACACAAATTTGGTCCCATTTACAGAATGGTTGGCTCCAATTGGTTGATTTCAGCAAGCAGTTTTGCAATGCGCTGTCAGTTGTAACAGTTTTGCAATGTGCTGTAGTCTAAAGGTGGTTTCTGTATTTTAAACATACATTAGATCAAACTACTGAAAGTACTGAGACGAGGTTATCTCTAGAATGGGTTGAATGTAAACAATATCTAAATATATTCACAAGAATCTACAAGAAAGTAGGTAATGTAGCGTAGTTAAATGTTGCCAAATAATGATATTATAGTGGCTTAGGAAATATTTAACACAAAATGGTTATAATTGCTAGAAAATCCTGGTCAAGGTCACATGCTATAATAGTCCGTTCCTTATTTCAGACTGATGGCAATACTTTTAGTACTTTGATTTTAATACCCAACCATGATTGTGGAGGGGGCATTTAGTCGGTCTGTCCATCCGTCCACCCCGTCCATCACAATGTAAGTTTTTGTTTGAGCTTGTATCTTCAATAGTATTTGGTCTACAGCCACCATACTTGCACACTATCATAAGTCGGCCATGTGCACCACAATCCACTTTGAATCAAATGACCTTCATGTGACCTTGACCTACAATTGCAATATTTACATAGTTATTTCCCTTAGGCAAAGTTTTTGCTGGAGCTTGTTTTCGATCATTGAGGGCATCTGTGTTCTATAAACACATTTGCTATTTACCTTTATTATAACACATCACCTATCGATATCGACCAAATAATCTATTTTACTGATCAAATTCCATGGAATTTGTATCGATGCCACTATATGTGGATGTGACTGGAGAAATGGGGCTTATGGGTTTTGCTGTCAGTATAGATCCAGATCAGCCTGTCACGGCACGAAAATTCTTCAAATTTTTACTCGTCCTTATTTGTTTTAGCATCATACAGTCTCTGCGTGACCCAGGGGTTTACTTGGTGAGACCGGAAGGTGCTGGATCAAGGAAGGTAAGTGAACATGTTCGTCTCGTCCCCAATGGTGGACCAAGGTCATGGTCACTGTGGACTTTGGTTCACGTTTTGTGCATTTAGGTCTTTCATTGCCGATACAATCTGAACTATTGTCAGATTTTGATAACGTTTTGCAGCAGAGCTCCAGATAAGTTTTGTATCTGAGGAGTATTATACCCCCACATTTCAAATTCAATGTGTATTTTACTTTTACAAATGTACTATTGGTTTTCTTCCTTATTAAATAGGGAACAAATGATAAAAAAGAAAACAAATTTAAAAATTTACTGTTTGCTTTTTGCAGCTTTCAAAATCAATGCTTATTCTCAGATTGCTGTGAGTATTTTATAATCCCACTTTTGATAAAATCAATGCGTATTCTCACATTGCTGTGAGTATTTTATAATCCCACTTTTGATAAAATCAATGCGTATTCTCACTTTGCTGTGAGTATTTTATAATCCCACTTTTGATAAATCAATGCGTATTCTCACTTTGCTGTGAGTATTTTATAATCCCACTTTTGATAAATCAATGCGTATTCTCACATTGCTGTGAGTATTTTATACTCCCACTTTTGATAAAATCAATGCGTATTCTCACATTGCTGTGAGTATGTTATACTCCCACTTTTGATAAAATCAATGCGTATTCTCACATTGCTGTGAGTATGTTATAATCCCACTTTTGATAAAATCAATGCGTATTCTCACTTTGCTGTGAGTATTTTATACTCCCACTTTTGATAAAAATCAATGCGTATTCTCACATTGCTGTGAGTATTTTATACTCCCACTTTTGATAAAATCAATGCGTATTCTCACATTGCTGTGAGTATTATACTCCCAATTTTTTCTTTTGATAAAATCAATGCGTATTCTCACATTGCTGTGAGTATTTATACTCCCACTTTTGATAAAATCAATGCGTATTCTCACATTGCTGTGAGTATTTTATACTCCCACTTTTGATAAATTCAATGCGTATTCTCACATTGCTGTGAGTATTTTATACTCCCACTTTTGATAAAATCAATGCGTATTTTCACATTGCAGTAGAATTTTGTACTCCCACATTTTGATAAAATAATGCGTATTTCTCACATTGCTGTGAGTATGTTATAATTCCCACTTTTGATAAAATCAATGCGTATTCCTCACATTGCAGTGAGTATTTTATACACCTCCCCTTTTTGATAAAACAATGCTATTCTCACATTGCAGTGAGTAGTTATATCCCACTTTTGAAAAATCAATGCGTATTCTCACATTGTCACATTGCTGTTAGTGTTATACTCCCACATTAGAATAAAATCATGCGTATTCTCACATTGCGTGAGTATTTGATAATCCCACTTTTGATAAAATCAATGCGTATTCTCACATTTGCTGTGAGTATTAAAATACTCCCACTTTTGATCAATGCGTAATCAACATTGCGTGATTTTTTATTTTAACTCCCACTTTTGATAAAATCAATGCGTATTCTCACATTTCTGTGAGTATTTTGTATACTTCCCACTTTTGATAAAATCAATTTTGCTATTCTCACATTGCTGTGAGTGTTTATACTCCCTTTTCAACTTTTGATAATATTTTCAATGCGTCTCACATTTGCTGTACGTATTTATTACTCCCACTTTTGATAAAATTCAATGCGTATTCTCACATTGCTGTGATGTTTATACTCCACTTTTGATAAAATCATGCTATTCTCACATTGCTGTGAGTATTTTGTACTCCCACTTTTATAAAATCAATGCTTATTCTCACATTGGCTGTGGAGTATTTTCGTACCTCCCACTTTTGTAATATCAATGCGTATTCTCACATTGCTGTGAGTATTTTATACTCCCACTTTTGATAAAATCAATGCGTATTCTCACATTGCTGTGAGTATTTTATACTCCCACTTTGATAAAATCAATGCGTATTCTCACATTGCTGTATATGTTTATACTCCCCGACTTTTGATAAATTCAATGTATCTCACATTGCTGTGATTTTAAACTCCCACTTTTGTTATAAAATCAATGCGTATTCTCACATTGCTGTGAGTATGTTATACTCCCACTTTTGATTAAAATCAATGCATTCTCACATTGCTGTGATATTTTTACTCCCACTTTTGATAAAATTCAATTCGTATTCTCGTTTCTTGTGAGTATTTTATACTCCCACTTTTTGATAAAATCAATGCGTGTTCTTCACCTTTTTGCTGTGAGTAAAATTTTATAACTCCCAACTTTTGTAAAAATCAATGCGTATTCTCACATTGCTGTGAGTGTTTTATTACTGCCCACTTTTTTGATTAAAAATCAATAATATTCTCCACATTGCTGTGAGTGTTATACACTTTTGATAAAAATCAATGCGTATTCTTTCATTGGGCGGTGAGTTATTTTGTACCCCACTTTTGATAAAATCAATGCGTATTCTCACATTGCTGTGAGTATTTTATACTCCCACTTTTGATAAAATCAATGCGTATTCTCACATTGCTGTGAGTATTTTATACTCCCACTTTTGATAAAATTCAATTGCGTATCTCCACATTGCGTGAGTATGTTTACTCCCCATTTTGATAAAATCAATGCCCATTTCTCACATTGCTTGAAGGGTGTTTATCTCCACTTTTGATAAAATCAAATGCGTATTCTCACATTTGCTGGTGAGTATGTATAATCCCACTTTTGATAAAATTCAATTGCTTATATTCTCACATTGCTGTTGAGTATTTTGTTAACTCCCACTTTTGATAAAATCAATGCGTATTCTCACATTGGTGTGAGTATTTTGTTATTCCCACTTTTGATAAAATCAATGCATTCTCTCATTTGCTGTGAGTATTTTATACTCCCACTTTTGATAAAATAATCATGCGTATTCTCACATTGCTGGAGTATTTTATACTCCCACTTTTGATAAAAATAAAGCGTATTCTCACATTTTGCGTAGTGTTTATACTCCCCTTTTTGATATATCCAATGCGTAAATCTCACATTGCTGTGAGTATGTTTTAACTCCCACTTTTGATAAAATCAATGCGTATTCTCACATTGCTGTGAGTATTTTATACTCCCACTTTTGATATAAATCAATGCGTATTCTCACATTGCTGTGGAGTATGTTATAATCCCACTTTTGATAAAAGTCAATGCGTATTCTCCATTTTGCTTTTGAGATATTTTATTAACTCCCACTTTTGATAAAATCAATGCGAATTCTCACATTGCTGTATAGTTTATTGTTAAAATTAACTCCCACTTTTGATAAATCCAATTTTGCTTAATTCTCACATTGCTGTTGGTATATTTTATAAATCCCAACTTTTGGAAAAATCAATGGCTATTTCCACATTTGCTGTGGGTAGTGTTATTTTAAATCACTTTTGATAAAATTAAATGCGTCATTCACATTGCTGTGTATGTATAATCCCCACTTTTGATAAAATCAATGTTTTTGGCTCACAATTGCCTGTGAGTATTTTATTCTCCCACTTTTGATAAAAATCAATGCGTATTCTCACTTTGCCTGGTGAGTATTTTATACTCCCACTTTTGATAAAAATTCATTGCGGGTATTCTCACATTGCTTAGTGAGTATATACTCCCACGTTTGATTAAAAATCAATGCGTTTTATTCTCACATTGCTGTGGGATGTTTTTATTTTCCGCCCCACTTTTGATAAAATCAATGCGTATTCTCACATTGCTGGGTGGGTATGTTTAGGTCCCACTTTTGATAAAATCAATGCGTTTATTCTCACTTGCTGTGTATTTTATAATCACTTTTATTGATAAAATCAATTGCGGTATTTTCACAATTGCTGGGAGGTATTTTATTCTCCCACTTTTTGATAAAATCAATGCGTATTCTCACATTGCTGTGAGTATTTTATACTCCCACTTTTGATTTGAAATAATCAATGCGTATTCTCACATTGCTGTGATATATAATCCCCCCTTTTGATATCAATGCGTATTCTCACATTGCTGTGAGTATTTTGTTACTCTTCCCAACTTTTTTGATAAATAATGCGTATTTCTCACGTTGCTGTGTTGATTTTATACTCCCACTTTTGATAAATAAAAATCAATGCGTATTCTCACATTGCTGTGAGTATTTTTTATACTCCCGGACTTTTGAAAAATCAATGCGGTTTTAATTCCCATCACATTGTTGTGAGTATATACTCCCACCTTTTGATAAAAATCAATGCGTATTCTCACATTGCTGGTGAGTATTTTTGTACTCCCACTTTTGATAAAATCAATGCGTATTTCTCACATTGCTGTGTATTTTATACTCCCGTTTTGAAATTAAAATCAATGCGGTATTCTCACTTTATTGTAGTATAATTTTATACTCCCACTTTTTATAAAAATCAATGCGTATTTCTCACATTGCTGTGAGTATTTTATACTCCCACTTTGATAAAATCAATGCGTATTCACTTTTGCTGTAGTATGTTATTTTTTTAATTTCCCCCCCCCCACTTTTGATAAAAAATCAATGCGTCTACTTCACAGTGTCTGTGAGTATGTTATATCCCCAATTTTGATAAAATCAATGGCCCGTATTCTCACTTTGCTTGTGATTTTTAAAAATGTTAAAATAAATCCACCTGTTTGATTTTCATATCAATGCGAATTCTTTCCACCTTGCTGTGAGTAAGTTTATCTCCCACTTTTGGATAAAATCAATGCGTTTGCTCACATTGCTGTGAGTATATACGCTAAACTTCGCACTTTTGATACAATCCCAAAATTTTCGTATTCTCAAACATGCTGAGGAGTATTGTTATAAATCCCTCCCTTTTGATAAAAATTCAAATGCGTATTCTACATTGCTGTGAGTATTTTATACTCCCACTTTTGATTTTAAAATCAATGGTATTTCTTTTCTAATTGCTGTGAGTATTTTAAATCACTTTGATAAAATCAATTGCGTATTCTCACATTGCTGTGAGTATTTTATACTCCCACTTTTGATAAAATCAATGCGTATTCTCACATTGCTGTGAGTATTTTACTCCCCTTTTGATAAAATAAATTGTATTTTCACATTGCTGTGAGTATTTTATACTCCCACTTTTGATAAAATCAATGCGTATTCTCACATTGCTGTGTATTTTGTCTCCCACTTTTGTTTGATAAAATCAATGGTATTTTTAACAATTGCTGTTTTTTGGGAGTTATTTTGTACTCCCAATTTTTTTGATAAATCAATGCGTATTCTACATTGCTGTGTGTATTTTCCCTTTTGTACTCCCACTTTTGATAAAATCCGATGCGTATTCTCACATTGCTGTGTGTATTTTATACTCCCACTTTTGATAAAATCAATGCGTATTCTCACATTGCTGTGAGTATTTTATACTCCCACTTTTGATAAAATCAATGCGTATTCTCACATTGCTGTGAGTATTTTATACTCCCACTTTTGATAAAATCAATGCGTATTCTCACATTGTCGCATTGCTGTGAGTGTTATACTCCCACTTTTGATAAAATCAATGGCGTATTCTCACATTGCTGTGAGTATTTTATACTCCCACTTTTGATAAAAATCAATGCGTATTTCTCACATTGCTGTGAGATTTTATACTCCCCCTTTTGATAAAATCAATGCGTATTCTCACATTGCTGTGAGTATGTTATAATCCCACTTTTGATAAAATCAATGCGTATTCTCACTTTGCTGTGAGTATGTTATAATCCCACTTTTGATCAGTAAAATCAATGCGTATTCTCACATTGCTGTGAGTATTTTATACTCCCACTTTTGATAAAATCAATGCGTATTCTCACATTGCTGTGAGTATTTTATACTCCCACTTTTGATAAAATCAATGCGTATTCTCACATTGCTGTGAGTATTTTATAATCCCACTTTTGATAAAATCAATGCGTATTCTCACATTGCTGTGAGTATTTTATAATCCCACTTTTGATAAATAATCAATGCGTTATTTCACATTGCTGTGAGTAATTTTAATAATTTCCCACTTTTTTTATACTTCCCACTTTTGATATAAAATTCATGGCGTATTCTCACATTGCTGTGAGTATTTTGTACTCCCACTTTTGATAAAATCAATGCGTATTCTCACATTGCTGTGAGTATTTTGTACTCCCACTTTTGATAAAATCCATGCGTATTCTCACATTGCTGTGAGTATTTTATACTCCAACTTTTGATTAAATTAATGCGTATTCTCACATTGCTGTGAGTATGTTATACTCCCACTTTTGATAAAATCAATGCGTATTCTCACATTGCTGTGAGTATGTTATACTCCCACTTTTGATAAAATCAATGCGTATTCTCACATTGCTGTGAGTGTTATACTCCCACTTTTGATAAAATCAATGCGTATTCTCACATTGCTGTGGGTATGTTATAATCCCACTTTTGATAAAATCAATGCGTATTCTCACATTGCTGTGAGTATTTTATACTCCCACTTTTGATAAATCAATGCGTATTCTCACATTGCTGTGAGTATTTTATACTCCCACTTTTGATAAAATCAATGCGTATTCTCACATTGCTGTGAGTATTTTATACTCCCACTTTTGATAAAATCAATGCGTATTCTCACATTGTCACATTGCTGTGAGTGTTATACTCCCACTTTTGATAAAATCAATGCGTATTCTCACATTGCTGTGAGTATGTTATACTCCTACTTTTGATAAAATCAATGCGTATTCTGCTAAAATAAGTGCATACTATATGCCAATACGCACCTTATCTGGAGCTCTGGGCTGAAATGTGTTTGTAGGCGAGGAGCTATGTTGCACACATGCCACGTATCTCAAATCACAAGGGTCATATCACTAAGGACTTTCGTTAAAGTTGCACAATTATCATTGGTGTTTTTACACAAAATTTTCTTTTAAAATCTCAGAAAATAATCAATTGTGGTAATTTACGTGTTTTATTGGCACACTAAGTACTCTTCTTAAAGGTACATGCCCACTCAGTAAGCACAAACTGTTCTTTATATCAGAGACATCATCTGAGACAGTTGCTGGCAAAATAAACATTCATTCACCATTACCCCACATAATGATTGGCATTATTATGTATACATTTTATATCAAACATAAATTTTGACTCTGATATCAAGCGCGATAATATTGTTTCCTTAAAATGTTAACGGACATTACTATTTATACTCTGTATTTATTTTTTGATGTACAATTATCATACTTTATAATCTGTTGAAAATATTATTTTTCAGGTGACGCATTTAATTATTACCAGTATAAATAATTAAAAGAAATACCATGTCTCATTTGCATATGAAAATAGCCTGATACCACCGTGCGTCACTATCAGTAAAATTAATATTACTAAATGATTATACATGTATAGCAGCCACTCGTAATCTTTAAAACTGGTGGAATAGTGACACAATTATACACTTATTTCATTCATATAAAGAATATTTTGTGTCTTCTGAGTGGTCATGTACCTTTAAATACTTTAAATACTCTTAATTTTCAGGAAGAATCACACACCATTTTTATGCCACCGTCTGTCCGTCCGTCCGTCCGTCCGTCACACTTTTCGGTTAACCACTTTGTCACAGTTTCTCAAATATGCTGCAGGTGGCATCCGCGTTCGACAGACACATTTCTTGTTCATATGAGTTTTATGAGAATTTTACCAGCCCGTATTGTCTGTGCTTGATTCTACTGCAAAACGGTAGACATGATCTGGGGGCCGTTTCACTAAACTTCGTACGACTAAAATCAAGTTCAAAATTATGATAGTCTGTAAATTTCACATTAACATTGTTTTCTTGTAAATAATTATTGGATTTACATTATTGAGCATAGGCTGCATATGCAGCCTATGCTCAATAAATGTAAATCCATAAATTGAAATTTACAGACGATCTTAAATTTGAACTTAAGAACATTTTAGTCGTAAGAAGTTTAGTGAAACGGGCCCCAGATAAGGAATTAGTAATTGAGTATTGTCACTCCATCATTTCTGAAACAATTGGGTATTTCAAAATTTTAATTGGGTAAAATAAAATCACACTGCTGTTTACATATCAGCGGACAGAAATTATTGAATAGTTTGCTTCTAAATGAAAACATGTCTTGGAATTTCATTAGAATTGTCTCCTTGGAGACAATTCTAATGAAATACCAAGATTTGTTTTCATGGAAAAATGAGAAAAACATGTACATATACAATATTTGTGGTCTGTTTATTGTTTTCTGCAGCATGATAAAGGTATTGCTTTTTGATACTCGCTACTTCTTTTAATTGGGTATTTAATCAAATACGCAGCGTATCTGGAGTTCTGCATGATATGAGACGAGCCATGTGATTTTGTGCCTGAGAAGATGTGCTAACTTTCATGCAAAAGGCTGATCTGGATCTATGCTGGTCGCAGAACCCATAAGCCCCATTTCTCCAGTCATATCCACATATGTGACTAATGAAAAGTAGCATAATAAAAGCAAATTTAGAAAAATCTAGTTTTCTTTTCTTTAGAAAGTTATTAAAGGAAAGTTTATAATTCTCTCTGCAGGTATTGGTTGTGTATGCAGGAGACCAGCCAAAAAAATACCATATAAACAAAGATGACGTAAGTGTTTGCTGGTTATTTGTTTTGACATTTATTATTTCCTGACTGAAGTGTGTTTTTGTGTTAATTATACACCCGGCTTATGATGTACATGTATGTCGAGGGGTATATCATTTTCGTAATTCCGTCCGTCCGTCAGTCCGCGTTAAAAGTTTTTGGGTACCCTTTTCACTGTAACGGTAAGTCGGATTGTCCTCAAACTTGATATACTTCCTTATCATCATCCATATTTTCATTCCATACCCCACCCATGTAGCCTTCATGTCAAAGGTCAAGGTCAAGATTTGCGTTAGCGTTTTCGGATACCCATTATCTCCGCAACGGTTAGACGGATTGACTTCAAACTTCATATACTGCCTTATCATCCATATTTTCATTCCATATCGTATAAACAAAGATGACGTAAGTATACGCTGATTATTCATTTTGGCATGTTGCTAGGATGCACACCTGAGACCAAGTGATCCGGTGTAATAAGGGTGCCTGGCACAGGATCAGGACTGAAAGTTTTTATTGTCACGCCCGCTTGTGAACAGCGGTCGGCACATTGGTGTACGTCCGAACATGTCCGTACGTACGTATGTGCGTCCGTCCCGTCCTTCCGTCAACAACCTTGTATGTCGTAAAACTTTTAAACTAGCTACAGACCTGAAACTTGGTATGTAGCTTCCTTATGATGAGTAGATGCGCAGAGTTTATTTTGATTTTTTATTTGACCCCGGGTTCATGAATTATCTCCCCATTTTTTACTTAGAATTTTCCAATTTTGGCTTGTTAGTCATAAAACTTTTAAACCCTAATAGCTACACACCTGAAACTTGGTATGTAGCTTTCTTAGGATGAATAGATGCGCAAAGTTCATTTAGATTTTTTATTTGATGCACGGGTCATGGATTATCTCCCTCTTGTCGACTTAGAATTTGGCAATTTTGCCTTGTAGCTCTTAAAACATTTAAACCATAACGTCTACATACCTGAAACTTGGTATGTAGCTTCCTTATGATGAGTAGATGCGCACACAGTTTATTTCAATTTTTGATTCAACCCCTGGGTCATGGCTTATCTCCCCTTTTTGACTTGGAATTTTGCCTCGTTTATTATCAAAGCGATAGGTGGTCCGTGTTCTATAAACACATTTTCTAGTTGGTTAAAGTTTTTTGTCGAGCCCGCTTGCGGAAAGCGAGATATAGTGATCACAATGACGTCCGAGTGTCCGTCCGTCCGTGCGTCAGTCCGGGCACACATTAGGGTACTTATGGGGTAGGGGGCGTGGTCTTAGACAATGGGTTAGGGTTAGAACACAATGGAACTTAATCCGTACCCCGTAAGCCTATTGTGTCTTACGGGGTATTTCCTTTGATCTTTTATATAGCAAGTACCCCCTAAGGTCCGAAATGTAAGTTTGTCCGTCCATCAGTCCATCCATCGGTCCGAAATCTGCGTTAAAGTTTTTAAATACCTTATATCTCTGCAGTCCTAAGTCACATTGACTTGAAACTTCATATGCTTATTGGTCATCATCCATATATTCATGCTGTATCCCACTCATGCGGCCCCTGTGCCCCAAGCTCAAGGTCAAATGACTTAGAAGTTTGCATATTATAAAATGTCATTTAAAGTGTTTACATACCTTATATCTCTGTAACCGTATGTCAGATTTGTTTGAAACTTCATATGCTTATTGGTCATCATCCATATATTCATTCTATGTCCCACTCATGCAGCCTCTGTGCCCCAAGCTCAAGGTCAAATGCGTTAACGATTTTACATACCTTATATCTCCACAATTGTTACTAGAATTTAGTTAACTTCCAATACTTCCTTTTCATCATACATATTTTCATTCCATAGCCTGCCCATGTGGTCCACATGCCCAAGGCCAAGGTCAAATGACTTTGAAATTTGTGTTAAAGAATTTTTTTCATACCTTATATTTCCACAACACTTACTCCGATTTACTTTTATATGACTTTTACTGCATGTACTGGTCAATTCTTTCATAGCATCGCCTCCTGTTTTCTAACCGCCCTGATAATCCTGTTATTCTGTACAATCTACAGAGCTCCAGATAAGCTGTGTGTCTAAAGCGTACTATACCCCCAGATTTCAAATTCAATGCGTATTTTACTTTTACAAATGTATTATTGATTTTGTTCCTTATTAAATAGGGAACAAATGATATAAAATAAAGCAAATTTAAAAGTTCACTTATTCAATCTGCAAAAAGCAAACACTGTTTGCTTTTTGCAGCTTGAATAAGTGAATTTTTAACAGGGCTCCAGATAAGTTTTTATATCTAAAGAGTATCATACCCCCAGATTTCAAATTCAATGCATAGTTTACTTTTACAAATGTATTATTGATTATCTTTCTTATTAAATAGGGAACAAATGATAAATAAAATAACAAATTAAAAAATTCACTTATTTGACCTGTAAAAAGCAAACACTGTTTACTGTTTGCAGCTCAACTAAGTAAATTTTCAACTTTATTACAGTATTTTCACTACTCAAATTGAAAATCAATGCGTATTCTCATATTTCTTTTCATAATCAATGCGTATTCTGCTAAAATAAGTGCGGAAAATATGCCAATATGCACCTTATCTGGAGCTCTGCAATGAAACCTGTTGTTCTGTACAACCAAACCTGTGGAAAAGGGCCATCAATGGGAAGAGAAAAAAGCTGGCATTTATTCACAGGTGGTCTTTGATTACAGGGTCATTTTGCGCTTCTTTTGTGATTAATTGTCAATTAGTTTTTATTATGCCCACTATGTGATAGCATAGGGGTATATTGCTTTGTGTACGTCCGACCGTATGTCCGTCCGTACGTCTGTCCGTGTACATTTACATCAAAAAGTTTGTAAGAGTTTCTCCAGTTAGTCTCCACTAAACTTCGTACGACTAAAATGTTCGTAAGTGCAAAATTATGATAGTCTGTAAATTTCACATTTATAACAATGTTTTCTTGTAAACAATTATTGGATTTACATTTATTGAGCATAGGCTGCTGCATATACAGCCTATGCTCAATAAATGTAAATCCATTAATTGAAATTCCAGACGATCCTAAATTTGCACTTACGCACATTTTAGTCGTAAGAAGTTTAGTGAAACGGGCCCCAGTATGCCACAGGGGGCATACCCATGTTTTACAAACATAATGTCTGGTTTCAAAATACTTGAAAATATTGTTCTTGAAATCAAGCAGCTTGATTGACTGATTGACCGAGTCTGAACTGTGTTACATCTCGCGGCTCAGCCAACCAAACTGCTTGATTGGTAGTTAAGACTGCCAGTAGATGCTCAGAAACGTTGAAAGAGTAACCCTTTCAACAGCACAGGCCTGGATAGTGGTATTGGCAAACAGTCTCATCGGGATCTGCAAAATTAACATATCAAAATCCATTTCCGGTACTTACGGGTGAAATGGTTGTCGAGACGGTTCAAATGAGTGGTCACAACATATACTTTCAATGAGAAATATCATATAATATATATATTTTTAGCTCACCTGAGCGAAGCTCATGTGAGCTATTGTTACCGCAATGTGTCCGTCGTCCGTCGTCCGTCGTCCGTCGTCGTCGTCGTCCGTGAACATTTTCAAACGTCTTCTCCTCGGTAACCATTGGGCCTATGGTCACCAAACTTCATGGCCATGGTCCTTAGGTAGGGGTATTACAAAATTGTTAAAATGACGTCATTACGTAATCCAAGATGGCCGCCGTCTAAAAATAGCACAAATTCTTCAAAAATCTTCTTCTCACGAACCGCCAACCGAATTTCGACGAAACTTGGTAGGAATGATCAATGTACAATGCTCGTTCAAAGTTGTTAAAATGGTGACCCCAGGGTCAAAAATGGGCGTGGCCCGTGGGGTCAAATTGGGGTCAAATTTTATTTTTGACTGAATATGGTCATATCATATATCAAATCGAAGGTATCAACAAGGTGATCACTCTGATGCATTTTTTGTCGAAATCGGATGGTTATGTCATCCAAGATGGCCGCCGAAAGGTCAAAAGGTCGTTCTTTTATTAGAGATTTCAAAATTCTTCTTCACATGAACCGCTTGGCCCATGGTAGTCAAACTTAAAAGTTATGGTCCATGGGTGAAGCCTTTTCAGATTTGTTAAAATGGAGGTCATCGCTAATCCAAGATGGCCGCCGTCTAAAAATAGCATAAATTCTTAAAAAATCTTCTTCTCATGAACCGCTTGCCGGATTTCGACGAAACTTGGTAGGAATGATCGATGTACATTGCTCTCTTTCAAAGTTGTTAAAATGGTGACCCCGGGGTCAAAAATGGGCGTGGCCCGTGGGGTGTCAAATTGGGGTCAAATTTTATTTTTGACCGAATATGGTCATGTCATATATCAAATTGAAGGTATCAATGAGGCAATCACTCTGGTGCATTTTCTGTCGAAATCGGATTGTTATGTCATCCAAGATGGCCGCCGAAAGGTCAAAAGGTCGTTCTTTTATTAGAGATTTCAAAATTCTTCTTCTCCACATTGACCGCTTTGCCCATGTAGCCAAACTAAAAGTTATGGTCCTAAAAATGTGAACCGCTTAGATTGTAAAATGGAGTCATTGCTCTAAATCCCAAAAAGCGTGGCCGCCCTGTCTAAAAATAGACATAAATTCTTAAAAAAATCTTCTTCTCATGTGAACCGTCTGGTTGGTTTATTTCGACGAAATCAAAATGGTAGGATGAATTGATGTACATTGCTCTTTCAAAGTTGTTAAAATGGTGATCCAAGTGGCAAAAATGCGCCGCTGGCCCATCGGGGTCTTGGTAGGATGGGGTCGATATGATCGAATGGTGAGGGGTCATGGGCATATCAAATTGAAGTAGCAATGAGGCGATCACTCTGGTACATTTTTTGTCCAAATCGGATTGTTATGTCATCCAAGATGGCCGCCGAAATGTTCAAAAGGTCGTTCTTTTATTAGATATTTCAAAATTCTTCTTCACATGAACCGCTTGGCCCATGGTAGCCAAACTTAAAAGTTATGGTCCATGGGTGATGCCTTTTCAGATTTGTTAAAATAATGGAGGTCATCACTTAATCCAAGATGGCCGTCGTCTAAAAATAGCATTAAATTCTTAAAAATCTTCTTCTCATGAACCGCTGGCCGGATTTCGACGAAACTTGGTAGGAATGATCGATGTACATTGCTCTTTGAAAGTTGTTAAAATGGTGACCCCGGGTTCAAAAGGGCGTGGCAAAAAGTGGGTCAAATTGGGGTCAAATTTTATTTTTGACTGAATATGGTCATGTCATATATCAAATTGAAGGTATCAATGAGGCAATCACTCTGGTGCAATATTTGTCGGAATCGGATGATTATGTCATCCATGATGGCCACCAAAAGGTCCATTTATTCAAGATTTTTAACGTCTTTTTCTCAGGAACCACATGGCCGATGCTGGGTGAAGCATTTTCAGATTTTGTAAAATGAGGGTCATCGCTTAATCCAAGATGACCGCCATCTAAAAATAGCACAATTTTTTTAAAACACATGAACTCAATGTCACATTCTCCTCTGGTGTTCATGGAGTCAGGTGAGCGAATTAGGGCCATCATGGCCCTCTTGTTTAAATTTGGTATGTTTTTAGCCAGGTATTTTTTTAAAAAATCCAGGCTATTGGATTGGCGAAAGCCGGGCGGGCGTGCAGGCGGTGGGCGGCGGGCGGCGTCCACAATCAATGTTAAGTTTTCGTGTTCGAGTCCATTTCTTTGTTACTGTATCACTACAATCTTTCAACAGGTTCAGTGCCAATCAAGGGGTGCCAACCACATACAACTATCCAACATGTGACCATTTTTTTTACCTTCACCTATTATTTCTACGTAATTGACTTAGCCATTTTGAACGTACGTCTGGTTAAAGTTTTTTGGTTAAAAGTTTTTCGTTATACTATCTCTGCAACTGCTTCGCCCATTACCTTGAAACTTCACATGGGTGTTTATCATCATCCATATTTTCATTCTACCCCCCAACCATGCGGCCCCTATGCCCAATGTCAAGGTCAAATTACTTTGAATTTTTTTGTTAAAGTTTTTTCGTGTACTATATCTCTGCAACTGCTTCACCCATTACCTTGATACTTCACATGGGTGTTTATCATCATTGTCAGCGCGATATCGTCGGCATTTTGGCATACGTCCGTGCGTACGTCCGTGTGTCTGGTTAAAGTTTTTTGGTTAAAGTTTTTCCATCTACTATATCTATTTTTTTAGTGTCCATGTCTCGCCCCAAGGCGCGACATGCAGGCCACGGCCATCTAGTCTACAAAAAGTGGGTATAATTATGTTATCCAAGTGTCTATGCTTGGAAATAACCTGGCCTTCGTGGCTTTGCCTCGTTTCTTGTTTGTTTGATTAATCCGGTTATACCCATTATGGAGTTGTAGGATTAGTACTAATCTGTGTGAAATGCCAGAAGAGGTGAAATCGGCAAACGTTTACCCACGGCTGGACATGGTCGAACGTTATTGTTACATCGGAAATATCGTGTAATTTGAGCATAGATGCAGTACTTTCAATACTTTGATAATCTGCTCCATTCAAACAGCTGTTTTACACATACATGCTCGGGGCAGCAGTACGCGTCACGTGATGCAGCTGCATCAATTTCGAAATGTCAATGCCATCGTTGTGAACTGGTCTGGTGACGCAATGGCGCATTGTAGTAACGTCATAAGACACATGCATTACATAGGTATTGGCTTGGCCCCAGAATGAGCATTGTCTACAGCCATGGTCAAACAGCACTCACTGTACGTTTGAACACGGCTTTGAGCAGTTTCAAACAACGGTACTCGTGTAACAATAATGGTTTGATTGTATTATATATTTCAGGAGGACCAGTATTACCTAGCGATGAAAGGCTACAGACATCTGTGCTTAGAAGAATTGCTGTGTTACTATTATAACAATGACTTACCCACCGTCTCTCAGAAGTTGACGATGCCCTACAAACTGCATGCGAAATACAAAGACTTGCACTTGTAACCAATGTTAATTACCCAAGTGTGATCAGGACCTGATTAGCCCATTTCATGCTGAGGATATGCCATTTTGTTTGTGGAAAATGCTAGATATTTTCTTTATATGTTGTTACAAGTATATGTTATGACCACCATTTGAACCGTCTCTTCGAGACTTCAAATGAGTGGTCACAACATATACTTTCAATGATAAATAACATATAATATAATTTTTTAAATCTGGAATGTTTTTTATTTGATTAATCCGGTTATACCCATTATGGAGTTGTAGGATTAGTACTAATCTGTGTGAAATGCCAGAAGAGGTGAAATCGGCTGATAGCTTGAACATACAAAGATGGCGAAGTTGGCCACTCCATGTGCCGTATAGGATACAGTAATAAGACCATGTTCACAAGTCATATGTTATACATATATTCTTATCACATATCACATTTACGAAGAAACTATCTTTGCATCACTTAAATATGTGCATGTGTCTTTCGTAGCCACAATTTGGTGGTTGGTTGGGAACATGCGATGGGTAAGTTTAATGGTTTAATGGTGGTTTCATCCGGAATCACTGGCTTGACCCTCCGGTACATTTTTGTCGCGCCCGCTTGCGGAAAGCGCGATATAGTCGGCCGGTGGCGTACGTATGTACGTGTGTCCGGTTAAAGTTTTTGGTTAAGCTGTAAGGTTAAGTTTTTTGGTTAAAGTTTTTGGTTAAGTTCTTTGGTTAAAGTTTTTGGTTAAGTTTTTTGGTTAAGTTGTTTGGTTAAGTTTTTTGGTTAAAGTTTTTGGTTAAATTCTTTGGTTAAAGTTTTTGGTTAAGTTTTTTGGTTAAGTTTTTTGGTTTTAAAGTTTTTTCGTTATATATATCTCGCAACTGCTTTGCCCATTACCTTTGAAACTTCATATGGGTGTTTATCATCATCTATATTTTCATTCTACCCCCTCCGTGCGGCCCCTGTTGCCCAATGTCGAAGGTCAAATTTACATTGAAATTTTTGTTAAGTTCTTTGGTTTAAAGTTTTGGGTTTAAAGGTTTTTAGTTTTTTTGGTTAAGTTTTTTGGTTAAGTTTTTTTGTTAAGTTTTTTGTTAAAGGTAGTTTTTTGGTTAGTTTTTCGTTATACTATATCTCTGCAACTGCTTTGCCCATTACTTGAAACTTCATATGGGTGTTTATCATCATCTATATTTTTCATTCTACCCCCCTCCCCCCACCCGTGCGGGCCCCTGTGCCCAAATTTGTCAAGGTCAAATTACTTTGAAGTTTTAGGTTAAGTTGTTTGGTTAAGTTTTTTGGTAAGTTTTTTTGGTTAAAGTTTTTGGTTATTTGTTTTTTGAATTACATATCTCTGCAAATTGCTTTGGGTGCCCATACCTTGAAACTCATATGGGTATCAAATATCTAATTTTCATTTCTACCCCCCTCCCGTGCGGCCCCTGTGGCCCAATGTCAAGGTAAAATTACTTTGAATTTTAGGTTAAGTTGTTGGTTAAGTTTTTTGGTTATTTTCGTTTTTTGGTTTAAAGTTTTTCCCCATTTGGCCCAATGTCAAGGTAAATAACTTTGAAGTTTTTGGTTAAGTTTTTTGGTTAAGCTTTTTTGGGGGGGGTTAAAGTTTTTCGTTAAACTATATCTTCTGCAACTGCTTTGCCCATTACCTTGAAACTTCACATGGGTGTTTTACATCATCTATATTTTCATTCTACCCCCCTCCCGTGCGGCCCCTTGCCCAATGTCAATGGTCAAATTACTTTGAAGTTTTTTGGTTAAAGTTTTTTTTGTTAAAGTTTTTGGTTAAGTTTTTTGGTTAAGTTTTTTTTTTTGGTTAAACTTTTTTTTTGTTATACTATATCTTTTTTTTTAGTGTCCATGCCTCGCCACAAGGCGCGACATGCAGGCCGCGGCCATCTAGTTGGCTTCCGCTACCTGAGAGTTCAATCCGGTTATACCCATTATAAAAATAATAAGATTAGTACTTATCTTGTTACTTTTGGGGAGTGGGGCTAAGTGACTCTGGTGTGATGAGAACCTGTAATTTCTTCTCTCAATATTCAGTTCTGATTTTCGGATTTACCCTCCATCACAACAGGTAATATAATTATGGCATTAACCCGACTAAAATGAGCTTAACTGTTGACAGGCCGTTAAACACCATTCAATCAAATCAATCATATATTTTGTTCACGGTATGATAAGTCATAGCATATCATAGTCGGGGCAACACCAGTAGCCTATTTTCTATTTTCTATTTCATCAACATTGCAAAGTATACTTTTCTAGCAAAGTATACTTTTGAGGGAGAAATCATTTATTTTTCCTGAAATGCATTATTTCATATAGAACTAACGACTGCATATATTTGATGATTAGAAGTATGATGAATAATTATACTGAATTTATTACATTATCACATCCAAAATGATAATGTTAATACATTCAGTATAATAAAAATTTATAAATTTATCCTAAAATTGAAAATTTCTCCCTCAAAGTATACTTTGCTAGAAAAGTATACTTTGCAATGTTGGTGAAATAGGCTACAGATAAAAAGGACCTTACGACCTGTGGCCAGTGTAGATCCTGACCATCATCTGTACACGTGTGATCATGAAGATTGATCAAAATTAATTGTCATTCAGCGGCATAAATCTGTTCAATTAATAAAACAACGACCCGTGTAGGCTCGGATCAGACTGCTTCGGATCAGTCTGATCAAATGCGCAGTCTGGTCCAAGGCTTCGGATCAGTCTGATCAAATGCGCAGTCTGGTCCAAGGCTTCGGATCAGTCTGATCAAATGCGCAGTCTGGTCCAAGGCTTCGGATCAGTCTGATCAAATGCGCAGTCTGGTCCAAGGCTTCGGATCAGTCTGATCAAATGCGCAGTCTGGTCCAAGGCTTCGGATCAGTCTGATCAAATGCGCAGTCTGGTCCAAGGCTTCGGATCAGTCTGATCAAATGCGCAGTCTGGTCCAAGGCTTCGGATCAGTCTGATCAAATGCGCAGTCTGGTCCAAGGCTTCGGATCAGTCTGATCAAATGCGCAGTCTGGTCCAAGGCTTCGGATCAGTCTGATCAAATGCGCAGTCTGGTCCAAGGCTTCGGATCAGTCTGATCAAATGCGCAGTCTGGTCCAAGGCTTCGGATCAGTCTGATCAAATGCGCAGTCTGGTCCAAGGCTTCGGATCAGTCTGATCAATGCGCAGTCTGGTCCAAGGCTTCGGATCAGTCTGATCAAATGCGCAGTCTGGTCCAAGGCTTCGGATCAGTCTGATCAAATGCGCAGTCTGGTCCAAGGCTTCGGATCAGTCTGATCAAATGCGCAGTCTGGTCCAAGGCTTCGGATCAGTCTGATCAAATGCGCAGTCTGGTCCAAGGCTTCGGATCAGTCTGATCGAATGCGCAGTCTGGTCTGAGGCTACACTGGTCGTATACATCGTAATATAAGGTAACTTTTCTGAGCCGAGAATTTCATATGTTATTTTATACTAATAAATGTTTCATTATTATTTATTTGACATTTATATCGTTTTGTTTAATATTTTGCCGCACAGCTTTGTATTTTTGTCGCGCCCGCTTGCGGAAAGCGCGATATAGTCGGCACTTTGGCGTACGTACGTAAAAGTTTTTGGTTTATAAGTTGTTTGGTTAAGTTTTTTGGTTAAAGTTTTTGGTTAAGTTCTTTGGTTAAAGTTTTTGGTTAAGTTTTTTGGTTAAAGTTTTTGGTTAAAGATTTTGGTTAAGTTCTTTGGTTAAAGTTTTTGGTTAAGTTTTTTGGTTAAAGTTTTTTTTTTGGTTAAAGTTTTTGGTTAAGTTCTTTGGTTAAAGTTTTTGGTTAAGTTTTTTGGTTAAAGTTTTTGGTTAATGTTTTTGGTTAAGTTTTTGGTTAAGTTTTTTGGTTAAGTTTTTTCGTTAAAGTTTTTCGTTAAAGTTTTTTGTTATACTATATCTCTGCAACTGCTTTGCCCATTACCCTGAAACTTCACATGGGTGTTTATCATCATCTATATTTTCATTCTACCCCCCTCCCGTGCGGCCCCTGTGCCCAATGTCAAGGTCAAATTACTTTGAAGTTTTTGGTTAAGTTTTTTGGTTAAAGTTTTTGGTTAAGTTTTTTGGTTAAACTTTTTCGTTATACTATATCTCTGCAACTGCTTTGCCCATTACCTTGAAACTTCACATGGGTGTTTATCATCATCTATATTTTCATTCTACCCCCCTTCCGTGCGGCCCCTGTGCCCAATGTCAAGGTCAAATTACTTTGAAGTTTTTGGTTAAAGTTTTTGGTTAAGTTTTGTCGCGGCCGCTTGCGGAAAGCGCGATATAGTCGGCACTTTGGCGTACGTACGTACGTACGTACGTATGTCCAGTTAAAGTTTTTGGTTAAGTTGTTTGGTTAAGTTTTTTGGTTAAAGTTTTTGGTTGAGTTCTTTGGTTAAAGTTTTTTGTAAATTTTTTTGGTTAAGTTTTTTGGTTAAAGTTTTTTGTTATACTATATCTCTGCAACTGCTTTGGCCATTACCTTGAAACTTCACATGGGTGTTTATCATCATCTATATTTTCATTCTACCCCCCTCCCGTGCGGCCCCTGTGCCCAATGTCAAGGTCAAATTACTTTGAAGTTTTTGGTTAAGTTTTTTGGTTAAAGTTTTTGGTTAAGTTTTTTGGTTAAGTTTTTTGGTTAAAGTTTTTCGTTATACTATATCTCTGCAACTGCTTTGCCCATTACCTTGAAACTTCATATGGGTGTTTATCATCATCTATATTTTCATTCTACCCCCTCCTGTGCGGCCCCTGTGCCCAATGTCGAGGTCAAATTACTTTGAAATTTTTGGTTAAGTTCTTTGGTTAAAGTTTTGGGTTAAGTTTTTTGGTTAAAGTTTTTGGTTAAGTTCTTTGGTTAATGTTTTTGGTTAAGTTTTTTGGTTAAGTTTTTTGGTTAAGTTTTTCGTTATACTATATCTCTGCAACTGCTTTGCCCATTACCTTGAAACTTCATATGGGTGTTTATCATCATCTATATTTTCATTCTACCCCCCTCCCGTGCGGCCCCTGTGCCCAATGTCAAGGTCAAATTACTTTGAAGTTTTAGGTTAAGTTGTTTGGTTAAGTTTTTTGGTTAAGTTTTTTGGTTAAAGTTTTTGGTTAAGTTTTTTGATATACTATATCTCTGCAACTGCTTTGCCCATTACCTTGAAACTTCATATGGGTGTTTATCATCATCTATATTTTCATTCTACCCCCCTCCCGTGCGGCCCCTGTGCCCAATGTCAAGGTCAAATTACTTTGAAGTTTTAGGTTAAGTTGTTTGGTTAAGTTTTTTGGTTAAGTTTTTTGGTTAAAGTTTTTTCCCCTGTGCCCAATGTCAAGGTCAAATTACTTTGAAGTTTTTGGTTAAGTTTTTTGGTTAAGTTTTTTGGTTAAAGTTTTTCGTTATACTATATCTGCAACTGCTTTGCCCATTACCTTGAAACTTCACATGGGTGTTTATCATCATCTATATTTTCATTCTACCCCCCTCCCGTGCGGCCCCTGTGCCCAATGTCAAGGTCAAATTACTTTGAAGTTTTTGGTTAAGTTTTTTTTGTTAAAGTTTTTGGTTAAGTTTTTTGGTTAAGTTTTTTGGTTAAACTTTTTTGTTATACTATATCTTTTTTTTTAGTGTCCATGCCTCGCCACAAGGCGCGACATGCAGGCCGCGGCCATCTAGTTGGCTTCCGCTACCTGAGAGTTCAATCCGGTTATACCCATTATAAAAATAATAAGATTAGTACTTATCTTGTTACTTTTGGGGAGTGGGGCTAAGTGACTCTGGTGTGATGAGAACCTGTAATTTCTTCTCTCAATATTCAGTTCTGATTTTCGGATTTACCCTCCATCACAACAGGTAATATAATTATGGCATTAACCCGGACTAAAATGAGCTTATCTGTTGACAGGCCGTTAAACACCATTCAATCAAATCAAATCATATATTTTGTTCACGGTATGATAAGTCATAGCATATCATAGTCGGGGCAACACCAGTAGCCTATTTCTATTTCTATTTCATCAACATTGCAAAGTATACTTTTCTAGCAAAGTATACTTTTGAGGGAGAAATCATTTATTTTTCCTGAAATGCATTATTTCATATAGAACTAACGACTGCATATATTTGATGATTAGAAGTATGATGAATAATTATACTGAATTTATTACATTATCACATCCAAAATGATAATGTTAATACATTCAGTATAATAAAAATTTATAAATTTATCCTAAAATTGAAAATTTCTCCCTCAAAGTATACTTTGCTAGAAAAGTATACTTTGCAATGTTGGTGAAATAGGCTACAGATAAAAAGGACCTTACGACCTGTGGCCAGTGTAGATCCTGACCATCATCTGTACACGTGTGATCATGAAGATTGATCAAAATTAATTGTCATTCAGCGCATAAATCTGTTCAATTAATAAAACAACGACCCGTGTAGGCTCGGATCAGACTGCTTCGGATCAGTCTGATCAAATGCGCAGTCTGGTCCAAGGCTTCGGATCAGTCTGATCAAATGCGCAGTCCTGGTCCAAGGCTTCGGATCAGTCTGATCAAATGCGCAGTCTGGTCCAAGGCTTCGGATCAGTCTGATCAAATGCGCAGTCTGGTCCAAGGCTTCGGATCAGTCTGATCAAATGCGCAGTCTGGTCCAAGGCTTCGGATCAGTCTGATCAAATGCGCAGTCTGGTCCAAGGCTTCGGATCAGTGATCAAATGCGCAGTCTGGTCCAAGGCTTCGGATCAGTCTGATCAAATGCGCAGTCTGGTCCAAGGCTTCGGATCAGTCTGATCAAATGCGCAGTCTGGTCCAAGGCTTCGGATCAGTCTGATCAAATGCGCAGTCTGGTCCAAGGCTTCGGATCAGTCTGATCAAATGCGCAGTCTGGTCCAAGGCTTCGGATCAGTCTGATCAAATGCGCAGTCTGGTCCAAGGCTTCGGATCAGTCTGATCAAATAGCGCAGTCTGGTCCAAGGCTTCGGATCAGTCTGATCAAATGCGCAGTCTGGTCCAAGGCTTCGGATCAGTCTGATCAAATGCGCAGTCTGGTCCAAGGCTTCGGATCAGTCTGATCAAATGCGCAGTCTGGTCCAAGGCTTCGGATCAGTCTGATCAAATGCGCAGTCTGGTCCAAGGCTTCGGATCAGTCTGATCAAATGCGCAGTCTGGTCCAAGGCTTCGGATCAGTCTGATCAAATGCGCAGTCTGGTCCAAGGCTTCGGATCAGTCTGATCAAATGCGCAGTCTGGTCCAAGGCTTCGGATCAGTCTGATCAAATGCGCAGTCTGGTCCAAGGCTTCGGATCAGTCTGATCGAATGCGCATCTGGTCTGAGGCTACACTGGTCGTATACATCGTAATATAAGGTAACTTTTCTGAGCCGAGAATTTCATATGTTATTATACTAATAAATGTTTCATTATTATTTATTTGACATTTATAACGTTTTGTTTAATATTTTGCCGCACAGCTTTGTATTTTTGTCGCGCCCGCTTGCGGAAAGCGCGATATAGTCGGCACTTTGGCGTACGTACGTAAAAGTTTTTGGTTTATAAGTTGTTTGGTTAAGTTTTTTGGTTAAAGTTTTTGGTTAAGTTCTTTGGTTAAAGTTTTTGGTTAATTAAGTTTTTTGGTTAAAGTTTTTGGTTAAAGATTTTGGTTAAGTTCTTTGGTTAAAGTTTTTGGTTAAGTTTTTTGGTTAAAGTTTTTGGTTAAAGTTTTTGGTTAAGTTCTTTGGTTAAAGTTTTTGGTTAAGTTTTTTGGTTAAAGTTTTTGGTTAATGTTTTTGGTTAAGTTTTTGGTTAAGTTTTTTGGTTAAGTTTTTTCGTTAAAGTTTTTCGTTAAAGTTTTTTGTTTATATATATCTCTGCAACTGCTTTGCCCATTACCCTGAAACTTCACATGGGTGTTTATCATCATCTATATTTTCATTCTACCCCCCTCCCGTGCGGCCCCTGTGCCCAATGTCAAGGTCAAATTACTTTGAAGTTTTTGGTTAAGTTTTTTGGTTAAAGTTTTTGGTTGGAAGTTTTTTTGGTTAAACTTTTTTCGTTATACTATATCTCTGCAACTGCTTTGCCCATTACCTTGAAACTTCACATGGGTGTTTATCATCATCTATATTTTTCATTCTACCCTTCCGTGCGGCCCCTGTGCCCAATGTCAAGGTCAAATTACTTTGAAGTTTTTTTGGTTAAAGTTTTTGGTTAAGTTTTGTCGCGGCCGCTTGCGGAAAGCGCGATATAGTCGGCACTTTGGCGTACGTACGTACGTACGTACGTATGTCCAGTTAAAGTTTTTTGGTTAAGTTGTTTGGTTAAGTTTTTTGGTTAAAGTTTTTGGTTGAGTTCTTTGGTTAAGTTTTTTGTAAATTTTTTTGGTTAAGTTTTTTGGTTATTTTTTAAATTTTTTTGTTTTTTATACTATATCTCTGCAACTGCTTTGGCCATTACCTTGAAACTTCACATGGGTGTTTATCATCATCTATATTTTCATTCTATTCCACCCCCCTCCCGTGCGGCCCCTGTGCCCAATGTCAAGGTCAAATTACTTTGAGTTTTTGGTTAAGTTTTTTTGTTTTTTGGTTAAAGTTTTTAGGTTAAGTTTTTTTGGTTAAGTTTTTTGGTTAAAGTTTTTCGTTATACTATATCTCTGCAACTGCTTTGCCCATTACCTTGAAACTTCATATGGGTGTTTATCATCATCATCATTTTCACTTCTACCCCCTCCTGTGCGGCCCCTGTGCCCAATGTCGAGGTCAAATTACTTTGAAATTTTTGGTTAAGTTCTTTGGTTAAAGTTTTGGGTTAAGTTTTTTGGTTAAAGTTTTTTGGTTAAGTTCTTTGGTTAATGTTTTTGGGTTAAGTTTTTTGGTTAAGTTTTTTGGTTAAGTTTTTCGTTATACTATATCTCTGCAACTGCTTTGCCCATTACCTTGAAACTTCATATGGGTGTCATCATCTATATTTTCATTCTACCCCCCTCCCGTGCGGCCCCTGTGCCCAATGTCAAGGTCAAATTACTTTGAAGTTTTAGGTTAAGTTGTTTGGTTAAGTTTTTTGGTTAAGTTTTTTGGTTAAAGTTTTTGGTTAAGTTTTTTGATATACTATATCTCTGCAACTGCTTTGCCCATTACCTTGAAACTTCATATGGGTGTTTATCATCATCTATATTTTCATTCTACCCCCCTCCCGTGCGGCCCCTGTGCCCAATGTCAAGGTCAAATTACTTTGAAGTTTTAGGTTAAGTTGTTTGGTTAAGTTTTTTGGTTAAGTTTTTTGGTTAAAGTTTTTCCCCTGTGCCCAATGTCAAGGTCAAATTACTTTGAAGTTTTTGGTTAAGTTTTTTGGTTAAGTTTTTTTGGTTAAAGTTTTTCGTTATACTATATCTCTGCAACTGCTTTGCCCATTACCTTGAAACTTCACATGGGTGTTTATCATCATCTATATTTTCATTCTACCCCCCTCCCGTGCGGCCCCTGTGCCCAATGTCAAGGTCAAATTACTTTGAAGTTTTTGGTTAAGTTTTTTTTGTTAAAGTTTTTGGTTAAGTTTTTTGGTTAAGTTTTTTGGTTAAACTTTTTTGTTATACTATATCTTTTTTTTTAGTGTCCATGCCTCGCCACAAGGCGCGACATGCAG
The DNA here is from genome assembly GCA_029237695.1 of Conchocele bisecta. Classification (NCBI taxonomy): domain Eukaryota; kingdom Metazoa; phylum Mollusca; class Bivalvia; order Lucinida; family Thyasiridae; genus Conchocele; species Conchocele bisecta. The sequence goes on from CM055272.1 coordinate 47,645,921, forward strand.
GCCGCGGCCATCTAGTTGGCTTCCGCTACCTGAGAGTTCAATCCGGTTATACCCATTATAAAAATAATAAGATTAGTACTTATCTTGTTACTTTTGGGGAGTGGGGCTAAGTGACTCTGGTGTGATGAGAACCTGTAATTTCTTCTCTCAATATTCAGTTCTGATTTTCGGATTTACCCTCCATCACAACAGGTAATATAATTATGGCATTAACCCGGACTAAAATGAGCTTATCTGTTGACAGGCCGTTAAACACCATTCAATCAAATCAAATCATATATTTTGTTCACGGTATGTATAACGTCTAGCATATCATAGTCGGGGCAACACCAGTAGCCTATTTCTATTTCTATTTCATCAACATTGCAAAGTATACTTTTCTAGCAAAGTATACTTTTGAGGGAGAAATCATTTATTTTTCCTGAAATGCATTATTTCATATAGAACTAACGACTCATATGATGATTAGAAGTATGATGAATAATTATACTGAATTTATTACATTATCACATCCAAAATGATAATGTTAATACATTCAGTATAATAAAAATTTATAAATTTATCCTAAAATTGAAAATTTCTCCCTCAAAGTATACTTTGCTAGAAAAGTATACTTTGCAATGTTGGTGAAATAGGCTACAGATAAAAAGGACCTTACGACCTGTGGCCAGTGTAGATCCTGACCATCATCTGTACACGTGTGATCATGAAGATTGATCAAAATTAATTGTCATTCAGCGGCATAAATCTGTTCAATTAATAAAACAACGACCCGTGTAGGCTCGGATCAGACTGCTTCGGATCAGTCTGATCAAATGCGCAGTCTGGTCCAAGGCTTCGGATCAGTCTGATCAAATGCGCAGTCTGGTCCAAGGCTTCGGATCAGTCTGATCAAATGCGCAGTCTGGTCCAAGGCTTCGGATCAGTCTGATCAAATGCGCAGTCTGGTCCAAGGCTTCGGATCAGTCTGATCAAATGCGCAGTCTGGTCCAAGGCTTCGGATCAGTCTGATCAAATGCGCAGTCTGGTCCAAGGCTTCGGATCAGTCTGATCAAATGCGCAGTCTGGTCCAAGGCTTCGGATCAGTCTGATCAAATGCGCAGTCTGGTCCAAGGCTTCGGATCAGTCTGATCAAATGCGCAGTCTGGTCCAAGGCTTCGGATCAGTCTGATCAAATGCGCAGTCTGGTCCAAGGCTTCGGATCAGTCTGATCAAATGCGCAGTCTGGTCCAAGGCTTCGGATCAGTCTGATCAAATGCGCAGTCTGGTCCAAGGCTTCGGATCAGTCTGATCGAATGCGCAGTCTGGTCTGAGGCTACACTGGTCGTATACATCGTAATATAAGGTAACTTTTCTGAGCCGAGAATTTCATATGTTATTTTATACTAATAAATGTTTCATTATTATTTATTTGACATTTATATCGTTTTGTTTAATATTTTGCCGCACAGCTTTGTATTTTTGTCGCGCCCGCTTGCGGAAAGCGCGATATAGTCGGCACTTTGGCGTACGTACGTAAAAGTTTTTGGGTTTTAGTATAAGTTGTTTGGTTAAGTTTTTTGGTTAAAGTTTTTGGTTAAGTTCTTTGGTTAAAGTTTTTGGTTAAGTTTTTTGGTTAAAGTTTTTGGTTAAAGATTTGGTTAAGTTCTTTGGTTAAATTTTTTGTTTTTTGGTTAAGTTTTTTGGTTAAAGTTTTTGGTTAAGTTTTTTGGTTAAGTTTTTTGGTTAAAGTTTTTGGTTAAGTTTTTTGGTTAAAGTTTTTGGTTAATGTTTTTGGTTTAAGTTTTTGGTTAAGTTTTTTGGTTAAGTTTTTTTCGTTAAAGTTTTTCGTTAAAGTTTTTTGTTATACTATATCTCTGCAACAACTGCTTGCCCATTACCCTGAAACTTCACATGGGTGTTTATCATCATCTATATTTTCATTCTACCCCCCTCCCGTGCGGCCCCTGTGCCCAATGTCAAGGTCAAATTACTTTGAAGTTTTTGGTTAAGTTTTTTGGTTAAAGTTTTTGGTTAAGTTTTTTGGTTAAACTTTTTCGTTATACTATATCTCTGCAACTGCTTTGCCCATTACCTTGAAACTTCACATGGGTGTTTATCATCATCTATATTTTCATTCTACCCCCCTTCCGTGCGGCCCCTGTGCCCAATGTCAAGGTCAAATTACTTTGAAGTTTTTGGTTAAAGTTTTTGGTTAAGTTTTGTCGCGGCCGCTTGCGGAAAGCGCGATATAGTCGGCACTTTGGCGTACGTACGTACGTACGTACGTATGTCCAGTTTAAAGTTTTTGTTAAGTTGTTTGGTTAAGTTTTTTGGTTGAAAGTTTTTGTTGAGTTCTTTGTTAAAGTTTTTTTGTAAAGTTTTTGGTTAAGTTTTTTGGTTTAAAGTTTTTTGTTATACTATATTCTCTGCAACTTGCTTTGGCCATTACCTTGAAACTCACATGGGTGTTTATCATCATCTATATTTTCATTCTAACCCCCCTCCCGTGCGGCCCCTGTGCCCAATGTCAAGGTCAAATTACTTTGAAGTTTTTGGTTAATTTTTTGGTTTAAGTTTTTTGTTTGGGTTAAAGTTTTTTGGTTTGGGTTAAGTTTTTTTGGTTTTAAAGTTTTTCGTTATACTATATCTCTGCAACTGCTTTGCCCATTACCTTGAAACTTCACATGGGTGTTTATCATCATCTGTATTTTCATTCTATCCCACTCCCGTGCGGCCCCTGTGCCCAATGTCAAGGTCAAATTACTTTGAAGTTTTTGGTTAAGTTTTTTGGTTAAAGTTTTTGGTTAAGTTTTTTGGTTAAAGTTTTTCGTTATACTATATCTTTTTTTTTGGTGTCCATGCCTCGCCACAAGGCGCGACATGCAGGCCGCGGCCATCTAGTATTATATAATAATTACATATTTTCACAGTTATCGGTACTTTATGATTTAATGTAAACTATTATATAGTTAACATATTGTAGTGTGAATGATTCATTTGCCAATACATGTAATAAGGTAAGTAAACATGTGTTATGTTGACCCTTTCAACCATAGTTATCTGGAATGGACTGTGATATGTTAATTTTTCAACCAATCCAGGCGTAAGAAAATGATTTTCAGACTAGTCCATTTATAAAAAGGGGTGTGTTTTTTTTTTTTTTTAAATGTAAATTACTTGTATAAAGTGCAGATCCTGATGAGACGGCTCGTCACGAGCCGGCTCATCTGGATCTACACTGTTTGCAAAGACGACTATAGAAAATGTAATAAATGGCATCTTTATTTGTCAAATGGCAACAATCTGAAAATGCTGATGGTTTTCAGCTTGAAAATGCCATTGTCCATAGACGAAAATGTTAACTTCAGACAAAATTGGAAACAATATACTTTAGTCTAAGTTTAAAATGGTACTGTTTTCAAACTAGTAGAACTATGATATGTATACATATTTCATAGGCGGCGGAAGCCGAACATTATTGGGGGGCCCAATAATGTTGAGGGCCCAAAGGGCCCGATAGCGCTAGGGGGGTCCGGGGGCATGCCCCCCCCCCCCATAAATTTACAGAATTATTGGGGGGGGCTAGGCTCCCCCGGCACCCCCCCCGCTTCCGCCGCCCCTGTATTTCTGTATTTACATTATTCTATTGAGAATGCGTTGGTTCTTAATTGAAGGATCAGTGAAAGAAGGGGGCTAACTCCTTCATGCAGTTAGCCCCTTTCTTTCACTGAGCCCTTTAATTGCCAATGATCCCTTCAGTAATTATATATTATACATACCAGTTTGAAAAATTCCACATGGTACATGTTAGTCTATGGGAATTTTGAGGTTCTTTTAATATTATAGAGTGGGTGGTTGGTCGGGAGCACTCTAAGTGTAATTTAACGATCGGGTTCATCCTTACTGGAATGCCGACTTGCATGGTTTGGCCCTCGTGTACATTTTCGGCCTTCTGATACTAGAGAGCTAAATCCTGTTATACCCCATTAAAAAAGTAATAATATTAGTGCTGATCATATTACATTGGTGGTTGGAGCTAAATGACCCTGGTGTGGAATTGATCTGGCACCAGGTCAGGATTTTCTAATTTCAGGGCTGAATATATATTTTTCTGTAAATATTGGGAATTCTGATTTTGGGAATTTCCCTCATTATGGACAGGTTAAATACGGGACAGTTCAATCAGTTGGCCCGGCCTTAAATGACCTTATCTGTTGATAGGCCGTTAAACATCAATAATCAATCAATATTATACTTTTAGCACCATCTTGTGGTTTAAATTTGATTTGTCATATAAATAGCTGGTGCTATCTTTGATCAGGAATTCCTTATGATTGTGTTCTTGTAAATATGTTGTTTATCAGGAAACCACAGGTTGAAGTAACGGACCGAGGTCTATATAAATACATTAAATATACCTAAAAGCATTAATAAGTGAAAAAGAAATAAGCAAAAAAAAATCTTTACTCCCTCCTATACACAGTACAATAATTCCAGCACAAAAATATTTACACAATTCCCTAACATTTGATTGGCTCGTAGCAAGTCTCTGTCCAAAATTTATATCCCAGTAAACTCCCACGCCGAACTACTTTCCGTAACCGTCAGGCGCAGTTAAAATAATTCTTAAGAAAACGGAAAATAAACACATTTTCGTGATGAATTTATTTCAAATGCTGGAATTATAAGGAATGAATGGCCTTTTTGTTGAATTTATCGGGGTATAAACTTGGAAAAGTCGCGGGAATACTGGACGAAGGCCGGAAGGCCTCGTCCAGTATTCCCGCGACTTTTCCAAGTTTATACCCCGATAAATTCCACAAAAAGGCCATTCATTCCTATAATAACCAATAGCCAATAGGTTAGAAGACACCAAATGGTGCGAAACCGCCCAGGGTGTATGCAAAAGTAGTCCGGTATAAAAAAATAGTGCGGGTGTTTTGAGGTCACAGACACCGTTTGCTTGCAAATCTTGATCCATTACTACCCAGTTTCACTTGAGGAACATTTTGGGGTGCCTTCAACACCAGTTTTCAGCATATTTGTAGCATTTAAAAGAAAACACTGACCCTGTTGGTCACTTGATGTAAACGGAGTTTCCGTGGCCAAAAAATGTACACAATATTGGAGGATATGACAAGGTTGGATTTTTCTTTCTTAGGAGTAAGTGAACCTATTGTTTAGTTCATGCAGAACCAGTACAGACTGGCTGCAGGTCATGTACAAGTGGGTCCCACAGCATCCATACGAATAGTGAAAGTAGGAGAGACTGGCCTTATTGGATGGCATTCGGTTAAATTATATAGTAAAACTATTTGGTGGTGTCTAACCAATAGGATATTTCGAAAATTGTAATTTTTTATCGCCAATTGTTTATTTTTATCGCCAATTGCAAAAGTGGCTTTTCCAAGTTTATACCCCGATAAATTCCACAAAAAGGCCATTCATTCCTATAATGGTACAATGGTACTGTGCATAGGAGGGAGTAAAGAATTTGTTTAGGTTATTTTTTGTTCACTGATTAATGCTTTTAAGTATATTTATAAGTGTATAGACCTCTGTCCGTTACTTCAACCTGTGCAAGAAACGAGATTTGTATTGGTTGAATATGTACCAACGTAATATAGTGTTGAATCGGGTATTGATCTGATACGAATATCCGGGTTACAACGATTTGAAACTGACGTTTCATTGGTCAAACGGCATCACATGATGTTGCCGTATGAAAGGAAATATATTTTGACCATCGACTAGCATAAAACGTTGCCTGATAAATAGAATACCAGCCTAGAGTCTGTTGATATCAAGTTTGTAAGGCTTGATTTGGAAACCAGTATGAATTCCTCGGCAAGCATCAGAATTCCTATCTATTTCCTAGCCTTGCCTGATAAACACGATATCAAATGACACATGACTGGTAGTCTCTATTTATTGCAGTGTATTAACATAGTGCAATAAAAATCATAATACACTAGTGTAATAAATATGCAAATTGAAAAAATCTCATTATTTTATTCATTCATCGATAAAGGTATATGTTGTTACCACTCATTTGAACCATCTCGTTGAGACGGTTCAAATGAGTGGTAACAACATATACTTTCGAAAGGAAATAAAGAAAATACGTATTTTTTTCTCTCAAAAGGTTCATACTACTAAAAGTGTATCCCGTTCTGTAATGGGTTAACTAAATATCATATTAAATCATCACTCATGTAAGATCCTCCATGTATAAGTTGGTGTATGAAATGTCACACATTAGTGCAATGGCTGCTGTGCTAATGTGTGACATTTCATAGTAGGTTTTCCTTAATCCTTAGACCGCTACTCACAACAATTGTCGTCTGCTGTCTGCTGTTGCTTTTATATCTTTCCTTATTTCTCAATAAAAACATGGTTTGACAGCACTTAATTCAGAATCATACTGCTTTTGGGAGGGGCTAAGTGATTCTGGTGTGGCGAGGACCTGGCATCAGATCAGGATTATTCTGATTTCAGGACTGAATATATAGTTTTGTTATTGTAAATATTCAGTTCTGATTTTGTGATTTTCCCCCCCATTTGTACAAGCATGTACTTGAACATGTACATGTACTTGTACAGGTAATATATGGGATTTAGTACTAAACCCATTGACCCGGCCTTAAATGACCTTAGCTGTTGATAGGCCGTTAAACCCCAACAAACAAACAAACAAACTCATTTGAGGCAGCTGCTTCTTGATTGCCATTGGCCGGGGCACCATAATGTAGCAAATGATTTTGGTTATAGAGCTCCAGATAAGGTGTGTATTTGCGTAAATACCCAATTAATATTGCTAAAAACCCAATTAAAATCAGAAGTATGGAGTATCAAAAAGCAATGAAAAATTTGTGGTATCTTTATCATGCTACACAATTCTAATGAAATACCAAGATGTCTTTTCATTTTGAAACTAATGAAAACGGAACACCATAATAACCCAAAGTATAATATGGAGTATGGTGGAGTAGGGCGTGTTGTCATTGTTCGTGAACAAGTGAATAACATTCACCATATCGTTTACGAAAACTGTATTTTGTTGATAAGACTTAACCCCTTCAACACCAAGTAACTTAATAGGATGTTCAATGCCAATGTTTCACGCTATTTCATTAATTTTGTTCATTCAAATTATCCCATTCTTCTAAAAGGGTAATCTGTACGACGTTTAAAATTATTAACAAACAGTGGAGATCCTGATGAGACGGCTCGTTACGAGCCGGCTCATCTGGATCTGCACTGTTTGCAAACATTGTCTCTATAGAGGTCTGTGGTGTTGAAAGGGTTAACATTATTATCTTGCATGTAATTTATTCCTGTATGTGTAATATTAATTTTATACTTGTACAGAATAAATCTATTTTAATTTTTAACAATCCTATATTTATTTTAATCCGATTCCATAAACATGGGGATGTATGTTTGTATGCCCCTCCATGGAGGGTGTGCCTAGTGTTACCCTTGTCCATCACACGTGACCTTGAGACTTCTGAACTGTAATATCTGGTGTGCTATGGACCTGGGGGCCGTTTCACTAAACTTCTTACGACTAAAATGTTCGTAAGTGCAAAATTATGATAGTCTGTAAATTTCACATTAACTATTTTCTTTTAAATAATTAATGGATTTACATTTATTGAGCATAGGCTGCATATGCAGCCTATGCTCAATAAATGTAAATCCATCAATTGAAATTTACAGACGATCTTAAATTTGCACTTACGAACATTTTAGTCGTAAGAAGTTTAGTGAAACGGCCCCCAGGTACCAGGTCAGGATATTCTAATTTCAGGGCGGAATATATATATTTCTGTTTTGCGGAATATATATATTTCTGTAAATATTGAGTTCTGATTTTGCGAATTTCCCTCTTTATGGACAGGTTAAATACTGGACAGTCCAATCCGTTGGCCCGGCCTTAAATGCTTTTGATAGGCCGTTAACAATTCGTTCCCACAAATTAACAATTTGTTCCCTCAATTGAACTGTTAATTCGTTGGAATGAATTGTTAATTCGTGGGAACGAATTGTTATTTTGTGGGAACGAATTGTTAATTCGAGGGAACGAATTGTTAAATTGAGGGAACAAATTAATAATAAACAAATATTTCTACAGGAATGTACCTGCATAGGGATAATACCATACTTTCGGCACTGAAATAAATAACAATAAAAACTTGGAGCATTGTAAGACAGTGTCCTGATCTGGTGCCAGGCACCCTTAACGTATGTCGGATCACATAGCCCGAGGTGTGAAACCCAGTGAGATATGGGGCAGATATGAATCCCTACTTAGAGATGGATACATCGTTGAGATACAAATGATGTCATCCTGTCAGCATCCTAGTTATTCCCCCATTTTAAATAACTATCTGACAATACCTTAAAAAGGCACATATTTTCTGGTCTGGATGTCTTTGTTTGCCAGTCCATTCATTTACTAACATAATTATGCTGCATTTTTCACTGTGTTTGGAGAAATGCGGCTTATGGGTTTGACGACCAGTGTACATCCAAATCAGCCCGTGCATCCGCACAAGCTGATCACGATCTGCACTGTTCACCATTCAATCGATGAATATGATGAAACCTGGCATATGCTTCTAACAAGCACTATTGATCGTTATCAGGCTACAAGGGCCTGTTTCACTAAACTTTGTACGATATGTTATTTGATCAGGAGCCAGCTACATAGGTCACAAAGTTCTGCAGCCACGGCTACATATATATGTTTCTAGCCACAAATTCAGCTGCAGAACACAGTGATCGTATATTGGTATAACTATAGCGAATCAGAGACAAACACCTTCAATTGACCTTTACCTACTTTTTCCGCTTCACTGACCATGACTCGTTGGACTTATATTGCCCCCTCTGCCACTCCAGTCTAGCAACCTGGGCCCAGTTGCTCAAAACCTCTGTTAGCTTAACAGACTGTTAAATCCTTAACAGTGTTAAGAATTTAACAGTCTGTTAAGCTCACAGAGGTTTTGAGCAACCAGGCCCTGTTTATCAAATCAGGGTCTACTAACAATTTAATTAAAGTGGCACCTCTCTAAACTGGACCCAGGGTCATATGATAACAATCAGGGCATATTGTGTTTCTCTTGAGGTTCCGTCCGTCCGTCTGTACGTCCGTCCGTGTACATTTACGTCGAAAAGTTTGTAAGAGTTTCTCCATGTAATATCTTCAATATTACTTGAAGGATTGCTTTAATATTTGGACACTTCATTCACCTGAACATGTGTGATGCACTCGCACCACCAGTGACATGACATTGACCTTGGTGATCTTCGAAATGATGCTGAAACACATAGCCATTTTCTGGTTTCTTAAATGACTCGAATGACTTTGAAATTTGTGTAAATTTGATTTTTTCTTATTTTTACACACATTCTCTAGTTAGAGTCCAGTATACCATGGCCCCATATCCATGTTTTGCAAACATAATGCACTATAGGTTTCGCCCTGTCCGTCTGTCTATCCGTCCATTTATTTTTTGAAAGTTTTTGTAAGAGTCTCAAATCACCTATGATTTCTGTTTGCCTTCAGCTAATACCTTCATATAGCGCGCACACATGCATTACTTAGTAACGATACATCTTTCCACATTAATAATACCCTCGCTTCTGATCGTACATAGGGGCCCTAAGTGCGTCGACAGACTACATTTTCTGGCTGTGCTTTGAAATTATGGAGATAAATTAACATTTGGAGATTAATTGCAGGAAAGACCATTGTTTACTATTTACAGTAAAAGCTATCAAAATTAGTTGCATATGTTGTTGGTGTGTCAGCTTTAGTGACGTTTCTCCGCACAAACACCATTATCATAACGTTTGCAAACGGTGTATATCCAGATGAGCCGGCTCGTAACGAGCCGTCTCATCTGGATCTACACCGTTTGTTGATACTTTCTGATTTCAAAAAACAATACCCCTTTCTGATAAATGGAATAGTCCCAGAAATAACATGGGAGTGTCCATTCCAGTTACGTAGGGATGGCAGGCCTAAATTGCGAGGGTATGTCTCCACATCCATCTCTTTTCTTGGTTCAAATTGACAAGTGTCCGCCAATCACAAACTGTGGGTAAAGTACAAACGGTTGTTGAACCGAGAAGAGATAATCCTCCCGTATAACATTTCCGCGTACTGTTTGTAAACATGGTAAACAGACACAGCTTAGTTGTGAGCTGTCTCGCATTTAACCTGTTACATGGAAAATACCCTCTATGTGTATAGTATAACAGATTGTATTGTCACATCTTTGATACATTTTCGAGTTTTGTTTCTGCATTTACACAGCACATGGACAATGTATGGACATGATGATGTGATAACACAGTTAGATCACGTTCGTCCGCATGTACGATCGATAATCCGCTCGCTAAACCGTGATCTAACAGGCTTATTTTCCAGAAATGTTTCTCGTATCTCGTCCAAAGTGTATGAGTTACTCACTAAATTGAACCATTTTCACTAGATGTACCAGTCGTGTATGGACACATTTGGGAAATATAATGATGTTCTTTTGTTGTGAAATGTTGGTAATATATGGCTGTGACTGGATAAATGGGGCTTATGAGTTTTGCGACCTGTGTAGATCCAAAACAGCCTGTGCATCCGCACAGTCTGATCAGGATCTGCACTATTCGCCATTCCATCAATGAACCACCTAAAAGTCAATATAGATCATTATCAGGCTGCAGATTTGTGATATATGATCAGGAGCTACACTGGTCAGAAATCCCATTTGCCCCATTTCTCCAGTCACAGCCACATATACATTACCAACCTTAGAAAGAAGTTTCAATTAAGGACACAATTTAAAACACAATTCCTTGGATATTTAATATGTATGATAACATTCGTAATCGACAAGTGCATGTAATGCACACTATTCTGCAAACAAAAGTACTAACCATGTTAGCTGCAAGTTTTCCGCTTTATAGACAACGGGTTGTACTATATATATCGCTACACCACGATACACAGTAAAAATATGCGTAATAGCATTTACACTTCGCGCACTAAGATATAGAATAAACCTGCAGAGTGTTGACGTTCAAACTTCGCTATGTTGTTATTGAGAGACAATTCTACAATATGACACAAATAGGCGAATACATGTAGTACGTATTAGACATCAAAATCGTCAAAGATCGGAAAAACATATATAAGCCAAAGCTGAATTTTTCAGTATAGGTCGAAATATCATTAGGAGAATCATATCAAAACTCCCCATGAATCCCACTGGACCGTAATCCACAATTCAAGATGGCGTCCAAGATGGCTGCCATAAATTTATTAAACACATAAAGGTGACATTAATGAACATATTCACACATATGGTGGCAACATATCACTGAACAATGCATATATTAACCTTTTCAATACTTATGAGTCGCTTAACCGTTCAAATATCCAAGATGACTATCAATAATGCCAACAAATTATGTAAAAGTTACATTTTCTTCACAACTTATATGAATTGATTATTCATTTTCTTGGAGTTACATTCACTATTATTAAAGCTTCAATAATTTTATATTTGAAATAATATGGCGTCCAATATGGCCACCAAAACTTGAAAACATTGTCCAATATGCATACAGAAGGGCACAGCCCGCATGTTGAGCCCGTCTATGCTGTTGCTAGTCCGATGGTGTATTGATAGTCCCAATATTTAATGATCGTATCAGGGTTTATTTATGTGGTTAGATATACATGTATACAGTACTTAAAACTTAAGTAAAATTTCGTAAAACCGTTAAAGGAATGTAATTTGATAATAATTCCAGCACAAAAATGTTTACACAATTCCCTAACATTTGATTGGCCCGTAGCACGTCTCTGTCCAAAATTTATATCCCAGTAAACTCCCACGCCGAACTACTTTCTACAGGTGCGCTGTCTGTGCTGTCAATGTAAACAAATGGCTGCCGTCTGTGAAAATAAACACATTTTCTTGATGAATTTATTTCAAATGCTTGAATTACAAGGAATGAATGGCCTTTTTGTGGAATTTATCGGGGATATAAACTTGGAAAAGTCGCGGGAATACTGGACGAGGCCTTCCGGCCTTCGTCCAGTATTCCCGCGACTTTTCCAAGTTTATACCCCGATAAATTCCACAAAAAGGCCATTCATTCCTATAATAGCCAATAGGATAAAAATAAACAATTGGGGATAAAAAATTACAATTTTCGGAAAAAAAATTGTAATTTTTTATCGCCAATTGTTTATTTTTATCGCCAATTGCAAAAGTGGCTTTTCCAAGTTTATACCCCGATAAATTCCACAAAAAGGCCATTTATTCCTATAATGTTGGTGAAATAGGCTACAGGTCTTATTCACTTGAAGTTTGCTGTTGACAACTGACATTTACAGAGTCTCCTGTCTGTGGGAACATGTTTACACTACTGTCTGTTTTACGAAACCTGCCCAAATTTTCCGGATATATAGACCATGCAAAAACAATATTTTTTTTTGATAATATTAAATTAAAGGAAAATTTAAGAATGAGCCTCCTTTTTATTTCGTGAAATTTGGTAAAATATTGATTTTATTACGAAAAATCAATTTCTCTATGGGAATTTAACATGGGGCGGGGGAGGAGGCAGAGGAGTTGTGAGAGGAGTCAAAAAACAAAAAAATTGAAATTGACTCCGAAACCTAGCTAGATACTTAGATAGCTTGGAAATGATCTAATTAAGAAAACAAAAGTTAAATTTTGAAAATCTGTCCGTATTTCTGAGTGAAGATGTCTATGGGGATTTAACATGGGGAAATTGTTTTTTGGCAATAAAATCAATATTTGACCAAATTTCACGAAATAAAAAGAAGGCTCATTCTTAACTTTTCCTTTACTTTAATATTATCGAGAAAAATATTGTTTTTGAATTGTTTATATGGCCGTCAAATTTGGGCAGCTTTCGTTAAACAGACAGTAACTGACAAGCTGTGGGTGGTTGGCTGGGCTGTAGCGGTGCGGGTGATCCTTACCAGAATCATGATATCCTTGATTTGGCCCTTACTATAGGAAGTAGTGTAATATAGGAATTAATGACCTTTTTGGTGGAATGTATCGGGGTATAAACTAGGAAAAGGCACTTTTGCAATTGGCGATAAAAAATTACAATTTTCGGGGTATTAACTTGGAAAAGTCGCGGGAATACTGGACGAAGGCCGGAAGGCCTCGTCCAGTATTCCCGCGACTTTTCCAAGTTTATATCCCCGATAAATTCCACAAAAAGGCCATTCATTCCTTTGGCGAGGGCCTGGCACCAGATCAGGTTGTTCTAATTTCAGGACTGAATATATATTTTGATTGTAAATATTGAGTTCTGAAGTTGGGATTTACCCCCCTCGGACAGGTGGATACGGGACACGACCCCGTTGACCCGTCTGCGTGTAGACTCCCTGAGGCTTGTACCTCTATGTCAGAAAAGCGGACGTTAAACCCTATTCACTCACTCACTCACTCCTTATAATTCCAGCATTTTAAATAAATTCATCAAGAAAATGTGTTTATTTTCCGTTTTCTTACGAATTATTTTAACTGCTCCTCGCGGTTACGGAAAGTAGTTCGGCGTGGGAGTTTACTGGGATATAATTTTGGACAGAGACTTGTTACGGGCCAATCAAATGTTAGTGAATTGTGTAAATATTTTTGTGCTGGAATTATTTACAATTTGGCTTTCTTGTTCGTGAGTGTTGAAGCCGGTTATCCCAGTTGTACGTGTAATAATATTAGTGTACTCCGATTACGTTTAGGCGCTGGGACTAGGTGATCGGTGCCTAAAATGACCATAGCTGCTGATGGCCCGTTAAACACAACTAATATAATAAATACAGCATGCATTAAATGTAGCGTAGTTCAGTAATTAGGGAAAATGTGATATTCTATTTCAAATTTACTTGTCATTTTCGACATTTCTCGCAATTTGGCGGCCATCTTGAATATCATTTTACATAACATAATATATAATATATGTATTCAATTTATTGTATAGTTGGAATGTCTCCCAATAAGCCCAATATTACAGTCGAATATAGTCATTCCAAATGTTCCACATGTTTGCTCAGTTAGAGAGTTAAGAGATGTTGGCGGCCATCTTGGAAGCCATTTTGATTGTATTGCATTTCACATTTAGGATTATTATGATTTTTTAGTTATATTCGGTATCTTTCGGCATATTCTTTTCCTGATTCGATTAGTTGATTTTGCACTAGTTATGATATTTTTGTCATTTCGGCGGCCATTTTGGATGCCATCTTGATTCCTGGATTAAGCTCCAGTGGGATTCATGGGGAGTTTTTATATGTTATTACTAATGATATTTTAGTCATTTTCTGAAAAATTCAGCTTGGCTTATTTTTTTCCGATCTCAACCTTAATACTCTTCGCCTAAAACATATTACAATACACTTACCTAATTGTGTGTGTATTAATTAGCACAATTCTCAGGTCACTCTCCACGAAGCAGAACATAAACAAAGAACGCTTCAAACGCACATTTTGGAAAGACTACTCCGTCATAACTATTATGTAATGCAGTGTAAGGAAATGTAATTAGAGTTATGTACTCGGAACAATAACCATGTGTGCAAAGTACGGGAAAGAGATACAGACGAATTGCACCTGCCTCGAAGAAGATATCAGGTTAGACAGGCCCCAGACTGACACAGTAGTCCACACAACCCTTACACAATACTCAGTCCCAGATCAGCATGCGCATCCGCGCAGTCTGGTAAGTTTCTGCATGTAATGCTTAGAGCGCGAGGAGATACTCCGTATATATACATGATATACATGCGTACACCCGCCCACCGACTCGGGAACCCTCGACCCATTCCATAAAATCGCGAATAGAGACTCTGGAGTGACTGGGAGGCTGCCATTTTTATTTTCAGCATTGCGTCTATGGTAATTCTAGAATGCATCCGTGTGGCCGAATCACCGGTTCATACGCCAGAACAGACCATCCGATATAAGCAAGCGGGTTCCCAGCCATAGCAACAGCGAAGCAGTAAGCCGGGAACCAATTACTCTGGTCTCGCTCCAGCAAAATAAATAAAGGAGGGAAGTAAATAGGGAACCAATTTGTGTATACTTTGCTGGAAAAGATCGTATTTTTTTTAAAATAATTTAACCCGACTCATTCCAGTAGATCTGATAGATCAACACTAAGAATTGTCATTAATTAGGAATAAATAAAGGTTGGTGGATTTTAAAACTTTAATCTGGAGCATGGCAACTCGTCCGATATATAACTTTAGTCGACCCGTCCACCATTTTCCTATAATTTGTTTTAACTCTTCAAACAAGATGATTTTGACCGTGCGGCGTGTGGAAAAGTTTAAGGGCATATATTTATATAAAGTTTGATAACCACTTGATATAATTAGATGCTCATCTAGTGTTCAAATCATTCTGTTTTATATATGAGCCGCGCCATCCGAAAACCGGGCTTAATGATAACATTTTCAGTTTTTATTTTTTCGCGTATTCTGAATTGTACATCTTTTAAAAGCCATATGCCGCCAAAATGATCAATGTATCCCAATTATGTTTCATTGTATAAGTAGTTTTATGACGCGTGGTAAAAACTTATATGACGTTTTAGATCAATGACGTCGAAATTACGACGTTTTTATCACCGGCGTATACAAGGGGTGTTGATCCGGACAAGTCCTATATATTTGTCATCTTTTATCGCATGTCAACCAAATTTGGATATCTCGTAGCCTGGCCAAGTGTTTCCCATTAGGCCAAGACAAAGTATGAAAATAATGTTCATGGCTCGTGTTGCAGTTGCTAATGTAACGTCATGTTTTGGATTGCGGCCCAAGTAACGTAATTTCGTATGAATAAATTTTCAAATAAGGCAGAGTGAGGCATTTCCCTGTTGTTTGCTGCTGTCTGAAATAATTTTGGGGAATAATAGCGACATCATTTAACATTTCGTATGCGACGACATATTTTAAAGTAGGCAGTAGGCCGCTTATAACATTAACTTTGTGACAAAACACGATATGGGCAGATTTGATAGCGTGGTAACTTTTAATTGGCGCCGTGTGTCTTTCTTGAGGATCGCATTACCATTGCCTGACATACATTATTATGCAGTCAAGTGATAAACTGATGAGTTGATACTACAAAAGCACTTTCGACTACAAAAGCAAGTTTATGACCATCACATTTCCAATTAATATGTTGATGCATTTATTTTAAATTCAATACAAACCCCGGATATTTATGTCATTATATAGATGCGTGTCTACCTCCATTTATGATAAAATGAGTGGCATTAAATGGCATATCATTCGCTAAGTACTGGATAGAATTGTTCAACAGTCTCAATTTACCAAGCTAATAGATGGTAATATCGTTGGCATACGATAGGTTGTTCATATTTAAGATTATTTAGGAATCAAAGTGCAGTGTAAGCGAAGACTTCGCTGATATGTAGCCAGTTAAATTATGCGTTCACCATTTTGAATTCATAAGGACAACCGACGAAAAAGAGTAAAAATGTCAAAGAACGACAGTTAGGCGACAATGTACAGCGCCTGAAGCATTTCTAAGTCATTGATGCTGCGAGGAACTCGTGCAAGTATCCTTGCTATAATATTTTGTCACGACACCATGGCCATAACATCAAACATGTATTCACGTTCAATGACGTCACAAGTACGTGACGTCAAGTCATGGCGTCATAATATGTGTACTGAGGTACAAGGTATCGCGTCTCATATTAGTGAAAGTTTCAGTAAGTTATCATTTTCCGTTTTCTGTTCCCACTTAATGTTAACTGACACCAGTAAACGTAAATGGGAGGGCAAACTGTGAACTTTTACGGCGACGCTAGACAATTTGAAACGTCGTTTTTCCGACGTCGTTTACCGCTTTTCATGACGTTGTCATTAAGTCCGGTTTTCGTATGGCGCGGCCCATATAATTAATCAAATCAATTTTGAAATGGCGGATATTGCCTGTGAGACGCAGCTATATAACGACAGAAAGTTGCGTTAATGTTTTTGGCTAAGTCATTTGACCATGAACACAGTAGGCTGCATGGATGGACTAAATAATAAATAAGTATATGAAGTTTCAAGCAAATTGGACCTGCAGAGATATACCAACAAGAGCGCCGGAAGTCACAATAAACGCCCACCGAGGCATGGTCAATGAAGCAAAAAAAACAACCTATGTCAATGTCACATTAAGGTCAAATGGTATACATGTACGTGTATATCGCTTGCTGATCTACACCATTAGCTGACTGTTATGTGCACGAGTATGAAGTAAATTGGTTTAACACGAGAAATAGTAGAAGACAAGCATAAAGTTGCATTTTCTGAGTCACAAATGGGGCATAAATCCATATGCTTTTAGGTAGAAATGTTTGTGTTACTAACTGCGGCACTTGATGGTAATCAGGTATGCAAAGTATATGATTTAGATCAGTGGAAAATGTAGAACTAGCTCACTACTGTCAAAAATAGGAAATTTGGATCTTAAAAAAGGGAATAATTATGTAAGGATTTGGGATGCAGTGAACAGTTTTGTGTTACACACTGTGGTGCTCGGTGGTGATCAGGTATGCAAGGTATGAATTGGATCAGTGGAAACAAATTTAGCTGTACAAGTCCAAAATACAAATTTCAGAGTCGAAAAGGGGAATAATTCCATAAGGATTTGAGGTGGAGTGAACATTTTTGTGTTGATTGATTGATTTCCTCTATATTGTGGTCAGGTATGCAAAGTATGAATTGGGTCGATGAAAATATTTAGGACTGTTTCATATAAGTAAAAAATGGGAATTTCAGAGTTGAAAAAGGGGGATAATTCCATAAGGATTTGAGGTAGTGATTTTTTTGTGTGTTACACACTTAAACATTTGATGGTGGTAAGGTATTTAAAGTATGAATTGGATCGGTGTAAAATGTAGGACTAGTTCGCTGTACGAGCCAAAAATGGGGATAATAAAATATACCTGAGACTCAAACCAGGGATATCGGGATTCCGGTAAGAATGAATCCCCCTGTTAAATGTACCCTTCGCATGCTGCCAACCAACTGCCCAAACAAGTACACGAAGTTTCAAGTCAATCGGACATAGGGTTGCAGAAATAATGGATAGTCCAAAACTTCCGCAATGCTGCCAAAACGTTAACACAATCTAAGTAATTTAACCTTGAGCATGTGGGCCTCATGGGTGGGCTGTGGAATGGTTTGATTTAATCGTGTTTACGGCCTGTCAACAGCTAAGGTAATTTTTGGCCGGATTAATGGGATTGAATCCCATAATGGCATACATGTACGTTACCTGCTGTGAGGGGGGGGGGGGGGGGGGGTGGGGGGGGGGGGGGGGGGTGGGGAGAATATATATATACGGTATATTCAGCCCTCAAATTAGAATAAGCTGACCTGGTCCTCACCACACTAGAGTCACTTAGCCCCACTCCCCAAAAGTAATAGGATTAGTACTAATATTATTACCGGTACTTTTATAATGGGTCATAAAAAGTTGTGTTTGTTTGATTATTGGTGTTTAACGGCCTATCAACAGCTAAGGCCATGTAAGGCCATAGTTTGTGCCATATTGAGCTTGAATTAGAGATTAGGCCATACAAAAGTACGTTGGTTCTCAAACATGGGGTTTGCAGAATGTGACGCGTGAGGGCAGATTTGTTATACATGTACATGTATATATATTTTATTTTTGTTTGAGATGTTTGTCTATGATTTTTTTTTAAGTTGTCAAATGCAGATACATGTAATTATGTTCTATAAAGTGACTATAACCACTTTAGACGTAAAAAATCAGCAGATTTCGTCACACTTCGGTTTGGATTTTAACCATGGTAGGTTTGTTTTCTATTTGATCCATGTGGCGAATTACAGTACAATTTTATTACTCCATGTCGATTATATCTGAGAACCAAAGTACATTTTTATGGCCTGAAGCTCGATTAACATGAATAATCAAAATGCTGTATTTCGAAACATGAAATTCGTGCTGAGAAATTTTATAATCATATTTTAATAAGAGTAAATAACTGCAAACAGTGTCACATAATTCAATTTATTTCATACATATTAAAAAAGTACATGTACATGTATCTGACATTGATTTATAGGGTGCATATAATATAAGCTGTCATGGATGGATATTCGGATGACCACATGGAATGATGAAAACTATACACCTAGTCAAACCGAGTAATTCTAACTCTATAGCATGAATATTTGACCACTTTGATAAAATTAATTCTCATCCCCCCTGATCCTAAAATAAATTGCTAAATTATTATTTTATTCATATATGTAAAACTAAATATAGAAATAATGTTTACACTAGTTTCACACCAATATTAAAACAAGAAATCAGTAAAACTGATGGAAGTACCCCTAAACAACTTAATGCAAAACAAATTTCAATCTGACTTATAATTATAGAGAAGAGTGGCCTCTTGGTGCGCAAATTCCCTCCGATGGCAGCCTAACAAAGCAATCTTTTAATTAATAATAAATCACGAAAATGTGGCCTGTTAGCACACAAAATCTGTGGCAAAGTTAATTAATCAAAAGTGATAAGTATTCATAAGCACATGTACAGTTATGAAGGTCAATATCATATTAAGGACAGCATGGATGAGCGACATTTGTGCACCAGTCTTATGTACACTCTGGTAAATTTCTTAATTAGTGAAAAGGTTTCAAAGCTGTAAAGGTCAAAAGGTCAAGGTCATATAAAGTGCAGCATGGATGTGTGGCATTTGTCCACAAGTATGATGTATTGAAATATTAAAGTAATCCTACACGGGATATAGAAGCTATAACAGAATTGAGACACCGGCAAACTTCCTAATGTGTGAAAAAGTTCAATGTTTCAAGGTCATATAATGCAGCTGGATCAGCGGATGGATAAACAAACAATAATGGTCCATATAGGCAGAGCTCTGTATATAGGCACTTTAAACTAGATTGGTCAGTAAGCGAGGTTTACGGAATACCCCCTCCCCGCCCCCCCCCCCCCCCCCCACCCCCCCCCCCCCCCCCGCGTGGGCCCAGGTACCCCTAAAATATGTAAAATTGATGTCCAAGTGTGGGGCTTGTAACCTTGACTCTGGGCTTAGCGGGAGGGCATGAACGTGACTTTCTCACAGGGTGGTAGAGGTCCATTGGAGCAATGCGTGTGTGAAATGTTAAACAGATCCGAGCAAGGACATAGAAGTTATAACCGATTTCTCTGATGTTAAGTTTTGTAAAGAGACTAAGCATGTGAGCTTGACCTCGAGATCAGCGGGAATTTGTCATGATAGTAGAGCCTTAGAGGAATGCATACATGAACTATTAAGAATTTTCGATGAAAGAAATAGAAGTTATAACATATTTCTCTGATGTTAAGTTTTGTAAAGTGACTAAGTATGTCACCTTGACCTTGGGATCAGCGGGGGTTTGACGGTCGTGGATTTGGTACAGCATGGTAATAGAGCCTTACAGGAATGCATGTGTGAAATAGTAAGCATTTTAGATGAAGGAAATAGAAGTTAAAACAATATTTCTCCGATGTTAAGTTTTGTAAAGAGACAAAGTATTTGACCTTGACCTTGGGATCAGCTGGGGTTGGACGGTCGTGAATTTGGTACAGCATGGTAATAGAGCCTTACAGGAATGCATGTGTGAAATATTAAGCATTTTAGATGAAGGAAATAGAAGTTATAACAATATTTCTCTGATGTTAAGTTTTGTAAAGAGACTAAGTATTTGACATTGACCTTGCGATCAGCGGGGGTTGGACGGTCGTGGATTTGGCGCAGCATGGTAGTAGAGCCTTACAGGAATGCATGTGTGAAATATTAAGCATTTTGGATGAAGGAAATAGAAGTTAGAACAATATTTCTCCGATGTTAAGTTCACGGACGAACGGACGGACGGACGGACAACCTGACTCCAGTATATACCCCCCCCCACCCACAACACATTGCGTGGGATATAATGAATGTAGCTGTCAGTAGCCAATTTAGACAACATAGCTGCCACGTAGCCAACTTAGAGCATCTCCTGTGATGTGAAATATACATGTATACCTGTACTTACACATTATCTATGTTCTTCTTAGAAACACATGTACATGTATTAAAAAAAATCAGACTTTTATCAATTAACAAGTTTTGTATTGACCCATTACGTACTGACTGATAACATAATGTCGCAGCAGGCATTTACATGATCAGTGGAATGACACAACGTGAAATAGTCCGAGTTCTTTTCAACAAAAATATCGCCTAACATATTTAACACGATACCTGATAACGTTCGGCTCGGAAATGGCAGGAATTCCTCAGCGAGCCTCGGAATTCCTACGCACTTCCTAGCCTTGATAACTTGATATCTCTATTTACCAGGGTGATAATATGAAGCATATTATGAGATCAAAGGTCAATCTTAAACAAATGTTTGTTTCCTGTAACACGACTCGGAATGTTAGGATTGGTTTAGGCATGAAACGTGAACTCAACATTTATTTTCTGTTTTAATGGTGCATGGACCAGTGTTGAATATGTATCGTAAAACATTTTTACTTAACAAGGTATTAAAATATCAATAAACAAGTGTCGGCACACAAATACCCCCGGTGGCAGATTGGAGAAACGGTTAATTAACCAAAGTGATACGTATTCACAAGCACAGTTATGAATGTCAAAAGGTCATGGTAATATTAAGGGAAATGTTGATGTGTGGCATTTGTCCACAACTATGATGTATTGAAATATTAAAGTAATCCATCAAGGGTTATAGAAGTTCTGACAGAAATGAGAAGCTCCGGCGAACTTATGTGTGAAAAAGTTCAAAGTTGTCATGGTCAAAAGGTCAAGGTCATATTAAAGCGGCTCCACTCCAGATGGGATTACAGTGTACTGTACTTTTTTCACGCGATGTTTACCTGCATTTGCTATATATCTACACATTGCGAGCTCATTTTCGGTTGGTGGATGTTTATATTCGCGTTAAATCGTACTTTATACGTCCCTATACGAAAGGGCTTTTCCGTTTCCAATTCTATTTTTACTTACGACCTGCTTGCCGTACGTAATCCCACGTGACACAAATGGCCCACAAATCATACTTCCAGGCATGCGCACATCGCGTCCAGCTATATCAACAACAAAGTGTCCGACTCTGAGGTAAGTCGTACATATTAGCGTTATACACAGGCGTTCTATATGAAACGAATGTGTTTCAACATCAATACATTTCCAAATAACTTACTTTTACCTAGGGCAGACCACAGATGTTGTTTAAATATGTAGAAAGTATGTATTCTGAACATGTCAAACCATGCTCGTCTCATCTTCCGCTCTGCGAGTCGCCATTTTGGTGGCCAAGACAGTCAACTGCGCATGTGCATGATACCACGTGACGGGCAATATCAGTTTAGCGCGAATTATAAAAATAAATGGGAGTAACGCGCGCCACTCCCAACAAATTAATTAATATTAAATAAATAAATATCTATACTGGCCACTTATAATTTTTAAACCTGTCGCAATAGTTACATCATTAGGTACTTATTTATTTAAAATAGTATCCGTTTTACCCCTCATCTGGAGTGGAGTCGCTTTAAAGGCAGCATGGATGTATGTCATTTGTCCACAAGTATGCTGTGTTGAAATATTTAAGTATTCCTTCAAGGAATATAGAAGTTATAGCAGAATTTCTAAACTCCGTCAAACTTCTTAATGTGCCGGACACAGACGGACGGACGGACAGACACACGGAGACACAGTCCAAATACTATATGCCTACGGCTCCACCAAGACGGGGGCATAAATATAGGTTTGTCGTGTTACAACAACGAAACACAATTTTATTTTAGTTCTAACATGGCCCCTCAGGGCTCCAGATCAGCATATTTTCAGGGTAAATCAGCATTGAAAATCAAGAATTCAGCATTGAAATACATCTGAGGGAGTACAAATCAGCATTGACATTTCAGCATTAGAAAATTGCAGCAAAATATATGTTGTCCTACACCACACTTTTCTACCTATAAGTATCAAGAACAGATGGAGATAGTTGTGTATGTCTGTTCTGAAATGAAGTACTTACAGTTGAAGTTAGTGGTGAAATACTGTATGATACGGAGCCCCACAGGGGACGTAGAATTTTTTTTTTTTTATTACTTCGTTTTTATTACCCCTCAATATAACAATTCGTTCCGACGAATTAACAATTTGTTCCCTCAATTTAACAATTCGTTCCCACGCTAACGAATTGTTAATTCGAGGGAACGAATTGTTAAATTGAGGGAACAAATTGTCAATTCGTGAGAATTAATTGTTAATTCGAGGGAACGAATTGTTATATCGTGGGAACGAATTGTTAATTCGAGGGAACTAATTGTTAAATTGAGGGAAATAATTTTTATTTCATGGGAACAAATTAATAAAAAAAATCCATTTCCGTACTGTACTATGAGAATTTCATCACTGACAAATATGTTTGGGGGTAAACTACTCTTGAAGGCTACACCGTATTGTAGCTCTGGTCCCTAGCATGCACTAAAAGTACATGTACTTCAACCTTTGGATGCACACTTTTGGATGGCTCTGTGTCTCAGTCGTTCTTAAACCAAAGATGACCAGAATCTCTCGCAACTCAACACCATACAGCTCCATTGTCACTGTGGATGATCATTGGCACTGTACATGCTCACTAACATCACCACAAATTTCACAATTATTGCTGGAGATGCAATGAAGTTGGTTCCCATCCAGTACATGTAGGTGGCACACAGGGCACTAATGTGGCTCCCAGTCTTTGGCTGGTTGTCCATTTCTGCTATCATTTGCAGCATTTGTTGTGTTTGCTACCTTTACCAGGTTGGGTGACACAATGTACAGCTAGATTAATTAACATAGCTGGCCTCCTAAACTTCCAAGTAGTCCGAGCGATGATCTTCTGTCCTGTAATATAAACACATTGTGTGTTAGAGCAGAGCTTTACCATAGTGTTGTAGTGGCATAGAGCATACCAGACTATAGTGTCTTTTGATATCTAGTTTACCAGGCAAGGCTAGGAAGCACGTAGGAATTACGATGCTTGCCAATACATTTCTACAGTTTCCGAGCCGAGCCTGATAAACATGATATCAAAAGGCACTAACATATTCTATTTAGCAGGTAACGTCTTTAGGTACATAATGAGCAATTGTGACTTTATTTTCGTTGAAAAGAATGTGGACTTGTTTCTGTGACGTCAAGGCTAGGAAACACGTAGGAATTTTGAAGCTTACCGAGTAATTCCTACCGTTTCCGAGACGAACTTGATATCAAAGACAGTAGCCTATTTTATTTATCAGGTAACGTTTTATGCTAAAAAATAACCACAAAATGTCGGACGATGTCGTAATCTATGGACAGAACGCAGACTTGTTTACATTGTGTCATTACACTGACGTCATTCGGTAACGTCACGTGACGTCATCCGACCAATGGAACATCAGTTTTCACTTTATTGTATTAACCTGGATGTTTGTATCAAGTCAATGCCTGATACAACAATATGTTATCAGTCATTACGTATTCGGTCAATACAGCGCAGGTTACCTGATAAATATAGAATACCAGGGTAGTGTCTTTTGATATCAAGCTTATCAGGCAAGGCTAGGAAACGCGTAGGAATTCCGAGGCTTGCCGAGGAATTTCTACCGTTTCCGAGCCAAGCCTGATAAACTGGATATCAAAAGACACTAGCATGCTATTCTATTTATCAGGTAACGTTTTACATGTACGCTACAAAATGACGTCATTATCTATGGACAGAACGCGGACTTGTTTATGTTGCGTCATTACACTGACGTCATTCGGTAACGTCATTTGGATGTGATCCGACCAATCGAAGGTTAGTTTTCACTTTTTTTGTAACGCGGTTGTTTGTATCAGGTCAATGCCTGATACAACAATATGTTATCAGTTTGTACGTATTCGGCCAACACGAAGCTCGTTACCTGATAAAGTGTCATCTTAACACTTTGACTGTATTTATTTCCAAATGAAAAGCCAATGTGTCTCAAATGATCACAAGCACAAGTTGATTTTCATGTAGGTCATCTGCAGTATATCAAGTTAAAAATCACACATAATATGTTATTACAATTTTATCAAATACAAGAAGTCGGAACGTCATGAAAATAAATCAGAGCGGCACGAAAATGCTTCCAATAAAATGGTTCGAAGCGGTATGAAATGGTCTGGATCGTAATGAAAATAGTTCAGATCGGCATAAAAATGATTATGAAAATGGCTCAAATCAACATGAAAATGTTTCGGACGGGCATTTTCAGATTTTGGTTGATTTTCTAGAAGTTTTCAAAATGCTCTAGAAGTTAACTTAATACATTACAGCACTAATTATAATGTTCCAACATGATCCAGACTTATTAATCTGAAAGAACTGGCCAAGGTCTGAACAATTTTCATGCCAATTCTGAACCATTTTCATGCAGATCTGAATCACACAATTTTCATGCTGGTCCGACCCATTTCCATGCCGATCCAAATAATTTTCATGTTGATATGAACCATTTTCATGTCGATCCAAACCATTTTCATGCACGAACCAGTTTCATACAAACATTTTCATGCCAACCAAACCATTTTCATACCGACCGAACCAGTTTCATGCCCGAACCATTTTCATGCCGACCGAACCATTTTCATTCTGATCCGAGTTCCCTCTGGAAGCCACCCGCTAAGCGCGGTGACTCCCACAGGAATGTGGTATCATTGTTGACTCTCATATACTACTTGGATTTCCCCCACTGTTATCACGGTATGGATGAGAAGAGTGGAAAATATTTTTAATCAACCGCGAGACCATATACTTCCTCGAGTGGTCGGATAGGAACGCCGTTGACGCTCAGTTTTAACGCTCAGTTTATGCTTTAATAATACATGCATTTGTAACAACATCCCGCATCATTCTACAGAAAGCCCATGGTGCCCGCAAACCCCAAAGGTCAAGGTCGCTGACTTAGAAATTTCCGTGTTTGGAAAAGTTAACGCTGAGTTTATGCTTTAATATTCCATACATGCATTTGTAACAACATCCCGCATCATTTTACAGAAAGTTCGTCATGTAGTTTTTTACCATAGCGATTTCATTTGTAAGGATACAAGTTAAAAAAAAGGAAAAAGTTATAGGTCCAGCCGCGGCGCCATAGAGTGGCGCCTTAGCCCACACGACCACGAAGGCTGTTATGAAATATAAACCTGAAGATAAACACTACCTAGTGTTGTGCAATAATCGATAAAGTGAAATACACCCTATTAGAGATAAGAAATCCATTGGTTATACTCAGTATATGTATTCACACAATGGTTCTAGTTAATTGTGCGTGGTTGAAGACAATGTAGTCACGAGAGGTGTCATCGTAACGGTATTTACGAGTATTGCAAGCATCACCGGGCATGAATGAGAAGAAGGTCCGTTTCGCCTCGCCCATGTCGGCATTGCGGGGTAGGGACCAAAGCCGAGTCACTGCTATGTCCACCATGCGGTGGTAATGGCGCTAGTCATCTACTGGCTAACAAGGGATTACGTGCTCGCAAGTATTATTGTTTAGTAATAATTAAAATCAGACAGTCAGTTAGAAAGATAGAACCGATCTGATGTGTAGTTTTGATAAGTCCCGTAAGTCTATTTTGCCGAGGTTATTTGTCGGGTATTGTCATTACTGTTCACAAACCGCTGGTGTATTTGTTTTGTGTATTGGTTTAACCATATGCACCAAAGTATCGAGGGGCGCTATATATGATAGAGGTGACTGCGACACACGGTAACACGATTACTTCCCGGTATGGACAGTTTGCGGTTATCGATAAGTATGGTGGCCGGTGGGTGACATAATCACGGTGGTGTAACGGGACCCGAACAAGTTTTATGTTCCGTATGGTGGGGCCATCGGAACAGATGGACTGTATGGTGGAGGGGATCCCCTGCCGCTGCAGACACGCGAATAAGCATATCACGTCCCGAGACGGGCGAGGAGATTTTTTCTCTCGTCGGCCCTCCCCTCCGTGACGTGTTTGTTTACGTCTTCGTCTGTGAGAGGTTCAACTTTGTTGAGGGCGCGCGCCTTAGTCCGAATAGTATTTTTTAAATCCTGATATCTAGACATCTCCTCCACTACCAATTCAAATTAAGCGTCTGATATATTATTATCGGCTAAAGCTTTAGACACCATAACGTCGATGCTGTTTTTCTTAGACCTCGCGAGAACCGCTATTCGATCGTGCTTTCTGCTCTTAGTTTCTAGTTTTCTACCCACTAATATGGCAGTCATACAGAGCAGCCCAGCCACAGTGGCTACCCCGCTCAAAGCTCCAGCGACAGGCACAGCCACGACTGTGGACAACAAGGCCACGCTTCCAGCCCCACCCATTATAGAAATGGACGATAGCAAGGTGCTCACCCCCTCCGCTATATTTGCAGCTCGTCTACATTTTTTAGCATTTACCATCCGAGTTTCCCCCTCTTGTTTTAGAATCTGCTGTATCTCGACGATATTTTCCAACCTGAAGTTTGACGGGGTCAAACTCCTATCCCCCAATTACAATGCTCGATTGGGTGTTGAAACAGGATCGGCAGGTTTTGGTTGTAGGTTCAACGGTATTAAATGTTCACTCATCATAAATCAAGTTCAATTAACAATGTCACAATAGTGGAAGAACTCGCTGGGTCAGCGATTTTCGTAACAAAGTTAATAACTCTATCTTCGGAAACTCTAATTGGATTGTCACCAGCGAACAAAACCACCGCTGACCTCTGTCCAGCGAGTTTAGTGACTCCAATCGCCCGTTCTTCCCCATCCAGAACGAGATTTACGGTGACCGCGCCCACAGATTTACCCTTAAAATTAACCGAGTAGACCGCCATTCGTAGAAGCGTACCGGGAGTTGTCATGACGTATCCCCCATATCTATTGCTCGCGTTGGCGCCAAATGAATATTCATAGGTCCCCTCATTCAATGGGCCCCGCTCCTCAGCCCAAACTGTTATGACACGTTTTTGTGGTTGCAATAGACGTACCTGCTCAACCACTGCACCCAGGCCTTCACCAACTTCCGCAATCGCTGTATGGGCCTCAGAGAAAACCCTCACAGAGACTTCCTCAAGGGTTTTATGAGCGTCTTTACGAACTCGGTTTAGTTCATCGGAAACTTCCATAAGCTCTGTATGGGTCTCTTCCCGAAATTCGGTTATTTTTCAACCTAGTTCAGTAAGTGCTGCATGATCCTCTTCCCCAATTTGGATTATTTTTCCGCTGAGATCCTTAAGTCCTGTATGTGCCTCTTCGCGAACTTGTGCAGTCGCCGTCAGGACGTCTACTCTAAGCTGTGCAATACTCATGTGAATCTCGTCCGCAGTCGCCGACATAGTTATATTCCCGGTACGGACAGTTTGCGGTTATCGATAAGTATGGTGGCCGGTGGGTGACATAATCACGGTGGTGTAACGGGACCCGAACAAGTTTTATGTTCCGTATGGTGGGGCCATCGGAACAGATGAACTGTATGGTGGAGGAGATCCCCTGCCGCTGCAGACACGCGAATAAGCATATCACGTCCCGAGTCGGGCGAGGAGATTTTTTCTCTCGTCGGCCCTCCCCTCCGTGACGAGTTTGTTTACGTCTTCGTCTGTGAGAGTTTCAACTTTGTTGAGGGCGCGCACCTTAGTCCGAATAGTATTTTTTGAATCCTGATATCTAGACATCTCCTCCACTACCAATTCAAATTCAGCGTCTGATATATTGTTATCGGCTAAAGTTTCAGACACGATAACGTCGATGCTGTTTTTCTTAGACCTCGCGAGAACCGCTATTCGATCGTGCTTTCTGCTGTTAGTTTCTAGTTTTCTACCCACTAATATGGCAGTCATACAGAGCAGCCCAGCCACAGTGGCTACCCCGCTCAAAGCTCCAGCGACAGGCACAGCCACGAATGTGGACAACAAGGCCACGCTTCCAGCCCCATGCATTATAGAAATGGACGATAGCAAGGTGCTCACCCCTCCGCTATATTTGCAGCTCGTCTATATATTTTAGCATTTGCCCTCCCCCTCTTGTTTTAGAATCTGCTGCTCAACGATATTTTCCAACCTGAAGTTTGACAGGGTCAAACTCCTATCCCCCAATTCCAATGTTCGATTGGGTGTTGAAACAGGACTATGTATTTGGAATAGGTCTTTATATGGCGCCGAGCAATATGATACTACGAAACGACCCGGTTGACAATAATCAAATCTTAATCGCCACCGCCAAACAAAAGATCGTCCACAACGGGAACGTGAACGTGGGTATCATCAAGCTCCTCCCCCCCCCAACATGGTCGGGAGCGAAGTTGTAAGTGGAACCTATTTCGTAAAACCGCAAGCACCCACCCCAGTACAAAGCACACCATCAAGTTACACCAGTTCCTTAGGAACTAGTGTTTCATCAAGTTCCACCAGTTCCTTAGGAACTAGTGTCTCATCAAGTTCCAAAGGAACTAGTGTCTCATCAAGTTCCACCTCCGCACCCGAGCATGTTCCAAAATGACTTGATGCACCTGGAAGTTCCAAAGGAACTAGTGTCACAACCCACGAGGAGGAGAAATTAGGGCTCGTCGTCGCCCTCGTGGCGATCGGACCATTCGCGCTTTGGTTTTAAGAACTCTCGGGCGGCTAAAAGTAGAAGACCGGCGATCGCCACGATTAAAGCCCAAGCAGTCTCGGCGAGCCATCCAGCTGTTTCTGATAATATAGATAACAAGTAGGAGACGAGACCCCCGATCAGTCCAGGCAGCGCGGCAGCCACCTTTTCGGCTAATTTAGCCAGGAGACTGGCGAGGGCTTTTAGATGTTTTTTTGCCCACTTCTTGGCTCCGCCGGATGGCGAAGGTGTTGGCGCGGGTGCTGCCGCGGGTGCAGCCGCCGCGCCACCACCAGTGATAGCTACAACTATGGTTAATATAGATAGCGTCGGTGGCTACACGAGGGACCTCGCTGAGCTCGACAGTTTCTATCACGGCGGCCGTCTTCGCCATCGTTTCGTCGGTAGACTGTAGGGCCTCTACAGAGCGGGCCGGCATAATTATTGTACCTCTCTTCCAATCTGTGAAGAAGCCTAGTTCGCTCTTTATGATTGAGCCAGCGCCCCGGTCTTTGGCAACGTAGCTCAGTGCTAGGGGTTTTCCGGTCTTCATGTTGATGATTGGGGCATTTGATGCTTTTAGTCGCAACCTACCGCGCATATCCAATTCGAACTTGGAGTAGTCGCGGCCGACAGATGGGACCATACCTTGTTCTGCCAAACTGTTGTAGTAGTCGTCTACAGCCGACTTGAGTAATTGCTGACTTAGACCAGCGGTGCTGGTAGCGCCACCTATTTCCTCGCCGGCTGAAGTTCCTGGTGTCTCTATGAAGGGCGTTTCGTTATCATCATCGATGTCATCACCATCGATGTCATTATCATCGAGGTAATCTTCTCGATCACCCGTAGTGTGATCTAATTCGTCCATGCCAATATCGTAGCCAGCCATCTTTAACGATGTATTAAAGAAAAAACCATACTGGTTTAATAGAGTTATTTAGTTTCACTGAATTATGTCTTCAAGTCAATACGGTCCCAAACTCAATCCACACCGCAGACTGCGGGACCCCCTTGTGGCGAAAGGCGTGAGGCAGAGCGTCGTTATTACGAACAACCCATCGAATATCGACCAGAACCAGCAACGCTTGGTCCGCTTCTCCAACCTCGGAGCTAGCGACGTCATTGTGCCGGGTACTGTTCGCCTCACTATTTCGCTGACGTCGACAGACGTGGACCGAACCGTCGTTCAGAACCTGTGTCGCGCCATCGTCAAGAAGACCATGATAAAGATTTCTGGTAATGAGGTGATGTGGATCGACGACAGCGACGTCTACCATTGCACAGGACCTGTGGAAGACGGCACAAGAGCGCGAAAACGCGGTCTATCAGGGTATTGACACCAGCAAAAATAAGAACGTAACCAGACTTAGAATCAGGGCTGGTAACAAGGTAGATAACAACGCGAACGACAACGCGATCGCGGCCGCTTACGGCAACCGCTTCTACATCCCGCTTGACTTTGAGTTGCTGGAGAGTCACATGCCCTACTATCAGAACGCTTTGGCTGACCGCCTCGAATACGAACTAACGTGAACGACTACGGCCGAGTTCTCATAGCCACTGATATGGCATCGACGTATACGATCGACAATGTTTCGCTGGAGTACGACATGGTCACGATGCCCGAACTCGCGCGATTGATCAGAACCCAGTACGCCGGGCGCGTTGCCATACTTTACGACCGAGTTCTTCGCCACCGCAAGATGACGAAAGACAAAAGCGACACATTGTGGAATATTAATGTCAACGTACCCGCCCGCTCGATGAAAGGTATACTGATTCTGTTCGAGGAGGGTCGGTTCACGCTCGGGGTTAGAAAAACCGACACATTCTATAACCCCAAAATCACAAAGGTAGAGGTGACGACCGAGGGAGTCCCCAATCAACTTTACAGCGCGGGCCTTCGCGTGCACCAGCAGTGGGACGAAGCCAGAAAGCAGTTTGCTGCCGGCTCTAAGCGCTCCCCAGAGGTTGCCGCGGTTGCCAAAGACCTGCAGCTCTCGGATGTCTCCCTCGCGCAGTTCCTGACTTCCAAGTACGCATTATGGCCAGACATGCGAGCCAGCGACGACGACCAAA
This sequence comes from Conchocele bisecta, assembly GCA_029237695.1. Lineage (NCBI taxonomy): Eukaryota > Metazoa > Mollusca > Bivalvia > Lucinida > Thyasiridae > Conchocele > Conchocele bisecta. The sequence goes on from CM055272.1 coordinate 47,677,711, forward strand.
TGCACGGTAGTGGACGCCAAGTTGAGAACGCTAGCGAGGGTGTGACGATCCAGATAACCAAAGAGGCGGATGGAGCTGGGCCATTGAACGTGTACTTATATATAATCACAGACGCACAACTCAACATCGAAGATGGCCGATACGTCTCAGCACTCTACTGAATCTAAATCTAAAGATTTAAAACCTCTGGGTTTTACATCAAATAAAGTTTGTGATGCCCACTCTGCCATAATATGTGGGCAGACAGGATGCGGAAAAACGGTTTTCATCCTGGACTTGCTCCAGGGGTCCTATCGCGATGCCTTTCGACACATTGTGATCCTGTGTCCCACTGTGCGGCACAACGAGACTTATCAGCGGCGCCCGTGGATATGGACCGACCCTGAGGTATACGTTGTTGACCCCGGCGACAGGCTTCACGATTGGGTGCGTGGTTTATAACAAAGATTCCAGGGTGAGTCCACCCTATACGTGATTGACGACTGCTCGGCCAAGGCGGCGATGACCAAAAAGAAGGACATGCTCTCCGAGCTCGCATTTTCTGGCCGGCATGCGGGGCAAAGCGTATGGATCTCCATTCAGCTGAATAATGTTAACAATGCTGAACAAATGTTGAACAAATGCTGAACAATGGTTAACAAATGCTGAACAATATTAAGAATTTGTTGCTCCGCTTAGTAATTGTTTAACAATTATTGCTTTGTTGCGAACATAACGGTGATCATAAGTATCGGATGGTGCGCTTGGCAATATGTTAGACTTATGAGACTAGTCAGAATAGTACACCCAACACTGTTGGAATAATGAACTGCGACGAACTTCTCGATCAGCTAATGAAAGAAACAGTCGCTCCGACTGCCGAGACGGTATCTTTGCTGAAGGAAAATGGAACTGTAGGAACATCTGTCGGCACGACTGGCGACACGATATCTTTCCTGAAAGATGGCACGACAGCCGATACGGTATCTTTCCTGAAATAAAATGAAAACGCGACGCGACACGAGAGGCTAGCTGCGCTGGTTGCTGGGGGATAATCGGAGCAGTGTTTCGGTAGGCGTCTCTCAGTTTGTCAGGTGGATAAAATGTCAGATGTCGAGGTTGATAAAATGTATGCGCGATACGAATCTAAATTGGGGGCAGAGATGACGAAAACTCTTGGGTCGGCGGCTATTCATTTGTACGCTACCGCTGTCAGTGCAGTTCTCCCTATATCTGACACCGCGGGGTTGATTGGCGATTTAGAGACTGACCCTTTTGTAGGACACACTCTTAGAACAGCCTTCTGCTCAATTTATCACAAGTTTGGAATGTACTTAGCTCCGCTGACAACCGCGTTGACCACGGATAAGCACTGTAAATTTGGACATATATGCCCACGAACTATAAGCTCAGAAAATGATGACACAAGACGCACCTGTGCAAGCATCTGCGAGAGTGACGGAGCAGCAATCCCCGATTGCAGCACTTCCAACTCCGCTCCAGCTCAGGAGCGGCATGTTGGAAGAATTATCCCCGATTGCACGACCCAAACCCCAAAAAGACAGGCAGCTGGGCGGGCAGCGGCTGCCACCCGAAAAGCTAAACAAGATAAAATACTCGCCGAGCTTCGAGAGGTCAAACAGTCGTTATTTGTTCCAGCTCAAACCGCACCCAATTCACGAATTTGAACAGGAGCGGCAGTTGGGGGCAGCAATCGGAGATTGCACAACAGCAAAACATCCGAAGGCAGCTGCGGTTCAATCTCCTGCGGAGCAATCGGAGATTGTAGCTCCTACCTGGATCATCCCGTGGGTTGTTGGTGGTGGCCTGGCAGTTGTGGGCACTGTGTGTGTGTGGAACTACCTTTCGAAACAACCAGCCGCGGTTTCGAAACCGATTGCACCCCATTTAAACATTGATCGCGATCCCTTTTATATGCAATAATCACTATATGTAATGGCTGAATACAATGGTAAAATGATAGTGAATGCGGTTTATCACGCCGTGGTGATATCAGTATCTGGTTTGCTCGACTATCAAAGATGGCCTTCTGAGGGCCCGCTCCCAAATTGGACATGACCGCGCGAGACGTAGGTCTCGTGACCTTAGATGTAGCGGCCGCAGTTGGGACCCGAGATTATCTAGTTAAAGCTGGAATTCTACCTGCTAATATATGGAAATAATGGCTTCGATCGCAATACTGATATGTGGTGTAATCGTGAGCGCAGCGGCGTTCGGCGGTAGCAACTATTTATTCTCGCTACTGGGAAACTCGGACGCGGATGAGGAGCGCAAGCGTCACGATTTAGGTGTAGAACAATTTAATAGCGCAAATGAAGCACGGTCGGAAACACGAACAGCCCGTCTGGACTGGATCAACGAAGAGTTTCGCCGCGAAAATAACGCCGTGCAAATTTTCCGGAGCGTTACAATATTGGCATGGACGAATTAGATCACACTACGGGTGTTCGAGAAGATTACCTCGATGATGATGACATCGATGATGAATACATCGATGATGATAACGAAACACCCTTCATAGAGACACCAGGAACTTCAGCCGGCGAGGAAATAGGTGGCGCTACCAGCACCGCTGGTCTAAGTCAGCAATTACTCAAGTCAGCTGTAGACGACTACTACAACAGTTTGGCAGAAAAAGGTATGGTCCCATCTGTCGGCCGCGACTATTCCAAGTTCGAATTGGATATGCGCGGTAGGTTGCGACTAAAAGCATCAAATGCCCCAATCATCAACATGGAGACCGGAAAACCCCTAGCACTGAGCTACGTTGCCAAAGACCGGATCGCTGGCTCAATCATAAAGAGCGAACTAGGCTTCACAGATTGGAAGAGGGGTAAAATAATTATGCCAGCCCGCGCTGTAGAGGCCCTACAGTCTACCGACGAAACGATGGCGAAGACGGCCGCCGTGATAGAAACTGTCGAGCTCAGCGACGTACCTCGTGTAGCCACCGACGGTATTCGCACAATGGAGATCAGCGAAAGCGAAATACTCAGCACGATGGATGACCCACCGTTACCTCTTCGCGAACTCCGGGGACTCGATAAGGCTCTGCAAACGGTCCAGGGCGAACTGGTCCTTCACCTCTCCAAACTCGCTGGATGAACATAGCGCGCTAGAAGAAAGAAAACTTGTGGAAGCCCGTGGCGATAGAGAATCTATCGAGCGGATCACCGAACGCATACGGTCGTTGCGGGATTAAAGAGAAGCTCGCTTGGAGGCTGCATCGGCTTGCCGTGAGGGTCTCCGCACCCAATTAAGTCGGATCCGCGAAACAATCTCGAAGGTCCTGCATGAGGAGACGACACTCGGTGAGCGTCTTCGCACTCTGTTCAGAGAGCAGGGCGTCACAATAGTAAGCATCCTCACAGCTCTCGGCATGACTATATCAACCATAGTTCTAGCTATCACTGGTGGTGGCGCGGCGGCGGCTGCACCCACGGCAGCACCCGCGGCAGCACCCGCACCAGCACCCGCGCCATCCGGCGGAGCCAAGGAGTAGGCAAAAAACCATATAAAAGCCCTCGCCAGTCTCCTGGCTAAATTAGCCTAAAAGGCGGCTGCCGCGCTGCCTGGACTGATCGGGGGTCTCGTCTCCTACTTGTTATCTATATTATCAAAAACGGCCGGATGGCTCGCCGAGACTGCTTGGGCTTTAATCGTGGCGATCGCCGGTCTCCTACTTTTAGCCGCCCGAGAGTTCCTAAAACCAAAGCGCGAATAGTCCGATCGCCACGAGGGCGATGACGAGCCATAATTTCTCCTCCTCGTGGGTTGTGACACTGGTTCCTTTGGAACTTACTGGTGCATCAAGTCATTCTGAATCATTGTCATGCCTGTCCGAACCATTTTCATGCTGATCCGAAACATTTTCATGTCGATAAGAAATATTTTAATGCCCAAACCATTTTCATTCCGGTCCGAACCATTTTCATAAAGCATTTTCATGCCGATGCGACCCATTTTCATGCTGGTCATAACCATTTTCATGCCAATTCTGAACCATTTTCATGCAGATCTGAATCAAACCATTTTTATGCTGGTCTGAACATGAATGTTGATATGAACCATTTTCATGTTCGGCTGGGTGAACTATAACTATAAAGCAAATTCAAGGGTAGTAGCTTAGATAATCTCACCTCTACGGATGTCTTTTACTATTTCATCTGTCTTTTATATTTTCTGTATCCGTTACATCTAACGAATTTAAGACAGAAAATACAAAAGACAGATGAAATAGTAGAAGACATCCGTAGAGCTGAGATTATCTATTTTCTGTATCCGTTTGATCTAACGGATACAGAAAATATAAAAGACAGATGAAAATTAAAAGACATACGTATAGCTGAGATTATTTAAGCTACAACTACAAGGGCAGTTGCAGGCACGTTAAGCCTCCCGTACATTTGACAGCATATATGCTGCGGACGGTACTGCAGTACAGGTTTTGCACAGTTACGTTCCTACAACTAATGCACAGGGGTCACCCGTGGGGTGGTGGTGTCTTTTTGATAGTTGCGAAGGTAACTCTATGGACGGTACGGCAGTAGATTGCAAGAGTTACTGTTCGCAACTATCTTTTTGACAGACCTCTGAAATATAGTTTTGATTTCTCCCTCTTTTTATGAATTTACTGCCGCCATTTGTTGGATGGGAATGTTCAAGATCCATTATATGACACCAGCACCAAACAAGATCCATTACAAGTGGGGACATATCGGAATACCAGCTATTAAAACTGCCAAAATATTGACTGTAAACAACCTTGTCGACTTCTCTTCTTGTCGGATATAGATTCATATCGTACTATTTTTTCCGCAATAAACGTTCCGTAAACGCTTCCGACAAATACTTGGCAACAGTAATTACGTAAATGTATTACCTTTGTGTTTGATATCGTTCATTTATCTGTCAATCGCTGAATTTCTGTGAAAATCCATCTCGTGTTTTGGAATCGATAAATTCTTCCATATATTATTTTCGTTAGTATTTTATGTGTTTATCTAAATTAAATTCATTTAAATATACTGGTTGCAGGAAAAGCAGACATAATAATGGAATAAGTGTGCGAATTCTTTCGTGCGCATGTACGTTTTCGACCTCATTTTTGTAGCAAAAACGGTACAAAAGTAGTGTCTAGTGGCGACGGAGCCGTTGTGGTCGACATATTTTTCTATAAAGCTTACAACAGGGACCCTGTAACTCCGGAACGATGGACGAAAGCCGGAACACAGGCTCCGTGAAACAGAATGCCGCCCACACTATACAGGACAATGGCTGCTTCCCATCATAACACGGGGTCAAATAGCGTCGATGGAAATATACATTAATGAGAGTCCCACGTCAGCCTACGACCCGAATACTCTGGTCAGGGTATACGATAGTCAAATAAGTATTTGTTTCGATTGATAAAGCTGGTGCACACGAACAACAATGCCAAAATACTTTCAAGCATGCACAGCTAACGCCGTCCTCTTAACTTTTTTTTATTACATGCATAAATGTTTTTTTTCTCGAAATCAGTCGCAACCGGCTGTAGCTCTGATGATGGTGATGCCGTCGACACATGCAATATTATGTTCCTCTGTATACAGGGTGTGGGATCACGTGGTTTCCGAACGGCGTGAATTCATGCTGTGAGGTGCATCTACAGTAAATTTCCATAATATCTTTCTAACGGGTCTATGGTTTTTTAGGCAAATATTTATTAAATATCTTGTGCAATTGCATAACAGTAAACAATAATAATGGTATGTCTGGAAATTATGTTGAAGCCTGGGCTTCCAGGCCTCAGCATGGCGCCTTGCATGACATGTATGTATGTCTTCGCCGCCAGTGTTGAAGGGATGTTTGGGTAAACGGCAGGGATTAAACAAATTAAAAAAATACCATCTAATTCCCATATATAGAAATTACATGTATACATGTCTAATTCATGGTGGCCAGGGCAGAGTTGTACTATAAAACTGATATGACAAACGTAAATAAGTCCGTGTCCTTGTCAATGAAAACCACATTATAGTTACTCATTCTGCAACATAAACGTTACCTAATAAATAGAATACCATTCTACTGTCTGCTCATTGTTTTGCTGCCGACAAACTTTTAGCTATTAAACATATTACATCTAAAACAATAAAAATAAACTAAGTACTTTTTCATCAATAACAAAAAAGTCACAGTAGTGTGTTTTGATACTAAATTTACCGGGCTCGGCTCGGAAACGGTAGGAATTCCGAGACGAGCCTCGAATTCCTACGCGTTTCCGAGCCGTGCCTGACAAAACATGCTTTCAAAGCCATCTATCATGGTCACATGCAATGATATATACCGTCTCCCCATATCTCATGGTATGAAGTAACTTGTGTGGGCGGCAAATTCTCGACTAGAGTTTGCAGAGCTCGTTATTTGTAGAAATCAATAGGAGTAATAAAACGCTGAAGGAAAGCCTATCCCACACGCAGTCTTAGCTGGCAAGTTTGCGGCATTGCATGCGATGGTGGGCATCTTCTGCGTTGCTGTGCCTGGAGAAATGGGGCCTATGACATTTACGACCCGTCTAGCCCCTGATTTACGAACACGTTCAGCCTATCCCACACGCAGACTTAGGCGGCATGTTTGCGGCATTGCATGCAATGGTGGGCATCTTCTAGTGGCTGTGACTGGAGAAATGGGGCTTATTGGTTTTGCGACCAGTGTAGATCCAGATCAGCCTGTGCATCCGCACAGTCTGATCAGGATCGGCTCTGTTCGTAAGTCCATCAATGAAACACGTGAATGCCTCTAACAAGCAATAGACACGTAGATAGTTATCTGGCTACATGAGTGTGCTATTTAATCAGGAGCTACACTGGTTATAAATCGCATAAGCCCAATTTCTCCAGTCACAGCCACATGTTGCTGTGCCTGGAGAAATGGGGCTTATGCGATTTATGACCAGTGTAGCTCCTGATTAAATAGCACACTTGTGGCATGTATTTCCAATCTAGCTCCTGGTTTGAAAACCCGCTCCTCCTCCTCATATCCCACACACAGTCTTGGAACTTTGAGGTGGGTATCTTATATATGGTTGTGACGTGATAAATGGGGCCTATGACATTTATGACCAGTCTAGCCCCTGATTTACGAACACGTTCAGCCTATCCCACACGCAATCTTAGTTGGCATGTTTGCGGCATTGCATGCAATGGTGGGCATCTTATAATGAACGTGACTGGAGAAATGGGGCTTATGACATGCATGACCAGTCTAGCCACCCCACCTCCCCGCTTGACTAACATATTCAGCGTATCACACAGGGAGTCTGAGAACGTCGAGGTGGGCATCTTATATGTGGCTGTGACTGGAGAAATGGGGCTTATGACATGCATGACCAGTCTAGCTGTGACTGGAGAAATGGGGCTTATCGGTTTTGCGACCAGTGTAGATCCAGATCAGCCTGTGCTTCCGCACAGTCTGATCAGGATCTGCACTGCTCACTGCCATGAAACACCCTGTCATGCTAAGCAATATACATGTATACAGTTATCAGGATACACAAGTGTGCTATTTAATCAGGAGCTATACTGGTCATAAATTACATAAGCCCAATTTATCCAGTGACAGCCACTCATGGATATGACTGGAGAAATTGGTGTTATGTCATCTATGGCCAGTCTAGTTCCTGATTGCCAGTCCTTTCAGATTATCCAACATGCAGTATTGAAACGTTGAGGTGGGCAGTTGGGCATCTAATATGTGGCTGTGACTGGAGGAATGGGGCGTATGGCATTTGTGACCATTGTACCTCCTGATCAAATATCATACTCATGAAGCCAGATACCGAGCCATATTGCCTGGTGAGTGTCTCATTGATGGAATGGCGAACAGTGCAGATCCTGATCAGACTGCGCGGATGCGCAGGCTGATCTGGATCTACACTGATCGCAAAACCCATAAGCTCCATTTCTCCAGTCACAGACACAAACATGGCCAGTATATCACCCGATCTATTTGTGAGTTCTGCCTATCCCAAATGCAGAATTAGAATCTGCGGGTGTGTATCTTGTATGTGGCAGTAACTGATTACATGGGAATTATGTCAACTATGGCCAGTATAGCGTTCACTCTATCTCAAATGCAGTCTTAGCTTTTTCAGGTGACATGTTATAATTGAGACACGCAATGCGATTTTGTACCTTCCGACATCTGCGTAATTTCATGAAATACGTTTACAAAAGTTACAATGTTTTCCGTAAATGGCGTCGGAAAGAGACACAATTTTCAGAGTACATGCGGAATTATATTCCGCATGTACTTTGAAAGTTTTGTCAACATTCAGACTTTATTTATGAAAAATATTGTAAATTCTGTAAACGTACTTAATGAAATTACGCAGATGTTCGAAGGTGTGGCAGGACTTATGTCAAATATGGCCAGTATAGCGTTCAGCCTATCCCAAATGCAGACTTAGAATTCCACGTGGGCATCTTATGTGTGATGTGACTGGAGAATGGGGATTATGACATTCATGGCCAGTCTAGCTCTTGATCAGCTTGCCCATTAATTAAGCTTGGAGGAATTATTGTGTCGACTGCAATGCACATGCATTGACTGACTGGCGATCTATGTACGTCTAAGAAGTTCGTAAGTACACATTTAAAATTAACGATATCATTTTCTCTGACAGGCGATGTTGGCAAACTGTTCGTGGATGGGCTACACTTAATGTCATATGTGGCATTTCGGAACCAAGCAAATGAGAGATGCAAATTCATAAAAATCTTCGTACGGACTTTTGCATCGTACGAACCTGAGTGAAACGTGCCCATAGTTAGCATGCGCATTTCTGACCAGGCATCCTATAGGGCACATGGGGTGGCCAGCTCGGCCATCTTTGTGTGTTCAAGCCATCATCAAATTTCACCTAGTGTGGCGTTTGACAAAGAACGGAAAATGTGAATTACAACCGGGATACACGGGTCCTTAACACTTCAAATACTACAGACACCAATCCAAATGTTATTACATGTACATAACAGTCCATATCCAGATGAGCCGGCTCGTGACGAAATTCCCGGTTTTGTGATAAATGAAATAGTCTAAAATTTAATAAGTAATGAAAGACCCATATTGATGGAATATAACCTGCCTTCAGCTTACCACGTACATGAAAGGTGCAGCCGCCGGCTACGTCATTCACACCTCCGGTAGTCACCGACTGATAATAGGTTTTATGGCATCTATAGTGGTATATGTCTGACATCAAACATAGCTTGGTAGCTAACTCATCTGTACACTACGGAGTCCCGCAGGGGACATGCTTTTTTTTTATTAATTCGTTTCCACGAAATAACAATTCGTTCCCTCAATTTAGCAATTCGTTCTTGCGAATTAACAATTCGTACTCACGAAATGACAATTCGTTCCCACGAAATGACAATTCGTTCCCTAAATTTAACAATTCGTTCCCACGAAATAACAATTCGTTCCCACTGGGAACGAATTGTTAATTCGAGGGAACGAATTGTCATTTTGTGGGAACGAATTGTTAATTCGAGGGAACGAATTGTTATATCGTGGGAATTAATTGTTAATTCGAGGGAACGAATTGTTAACTTGAGGGAACGAATTGTTATTTCGTGGGAACGAATTAATAAACTCATTAGTATACACCGTATACGGCGCCTTAATTACATAACGGATACTGTCCAGATGTGAACTGACGCCCTGGCTAAACAAATCGTTGTTCCAAACTCACCAGGAAAATGTTTGACATGTTTTCCATGTAATTATTTAAGAAATAAAAGCATGGGTTGTTGTGTTTACTGGGGTGCATAATACATTTGGTCCGAAGAACTCCTCGCCAACTTTAAACATACCAAATGTATTATACACCCCAGTAAAAGTAAAAGCAAAAATGTAAATAAACAAATAAAGCGTTACAATTAAGAATAATATTTGTTTACGTCAATTTGTCGCAATTCCTGGAACAGCCACGTTGACGGTAAATAGGGTGCAGTTATTGACAACCTCGTGGAATTTATGGACGTCAACAGAACTTTAACCGTTTCAACACCACAGACCTCTATAGAGACAATGTTTGCAAACAGTGCAGATCCAGATGAGCCGGCTCGTAACGAGCCGTCTCATCAGGATCTCCACTGTTTGTTAACAATTTTAAACGTCGTACAGATTACCGTTTTAGACGAATGGGATAATTTGAATGAACAAACTTAATGAAATAGCGTGAAACATTGGCATGGAACATCCTATTAAGTTACTTGGTGTTGAAAGGGTTAAAAACCAATCTACAGCATGGCGCGACGCACGTGGGTCTAATGTATTGTATTGAGATGTAAACGCAGTTCGATTTACATATAGTCGCAGTGGCGGCAGGTGGGAATGGAGACCTGGGGCCCGTTTCACTAAACTTCGTATGACTAAAATGTTCGTAAATACAAGATTATGATAGTCTATAAATTACACATTAACAATGTTTTCTTGTAAGCAATTATTGGATGGATTTACATGTATTGAGCAGAGGCTGCATAGGCAGCCTATGCTCAATAAATGTAAATCCATCAATTGAAATTTCCAGACGATCCTAAATTTGCACTTACGAACATTTTAGTCGTACAAAGTTTAGTGAAACGGGCCCCAGCATTTTAGTCGTACAAAGTTTAGTGAAGTGGGCCCCCGGGGCCCGTTTCACTAAACTTCGTACGACTAAAATGTTCGTAAGTGTCAATTTAAGATCGTCTGGAAATCTTAATTGATGGATTTCCATTTACTGAGCATATACTGCTATATCCTATGCTCAATAAATGGAAATCCAATAATTATTTACAAGAAAACCTTGTTAATGTGAAATTTACAGACTATCATAATTTTTCACTTACGAACATTTTAGTCGTAAGAGGTTTAGTGAAACGGGTCCCTGGTTTGGCCCTCTAACGTCATTGGCATTTTGTATGTGACAGTTGAATCTGGTTATACCCCTTATGTGAACATTACGATTATTCGTAATCCTATTTTATGGGAAGGGGCCAAGTGACTTGGTGTGGTATGGACCTGGCACCAGGTCAGGTTATTCTAATTTCAGGGCTGAATATATTTTGTCTCGATGTAAATATTCCGTTCTTATTTTTGTAATAATCCACCACACCCCCCCCCCCCCCCCCAATGCAGCAGGTTAAAACGGGATCGAACCCGTTTGCCCGGTCTGACATGACTTTAGCTGTTGATAGGCCGTTAAACACCAACAAACAAACATATAGTCGCCAGCTTTTCTGTCCATCTGTCTGTCTGTCTGTCCGCGTGTCTGTCTGTCTGTCCGTCATTTGTGTTTTCAGCTACATATGATCTCTGTGACATTACGGTGGATTGGTTTGAAACTTCATATGTGTATTTGTTATCATCAATATTTTCATTCTATCCCCGCCATGTGACCCTTGTGCTCAACTGAAGGACAAGGTCAAATTCCTTGGAATAAAGAACATTTTGTGCCTACTGAGTGGGCATCTACCTTTAATATTAAGTGTTCTCTAATAAGCCAGGCGCATGATTACGTGGTTATAACAACAACAACAGTGGCTGAAAGTGTTGAAATCTTGAAATTATTATTCGGATTTTGATGAAATATGGCACAGCAAACGCGTCTTCATGAGCTGCATTTGGTGGTCCAGGGAGTATGGCACAGACTTATGTCGTTTTTGCGAAGAATCGATGTCCGTGTCAGAGAAAATACACCAAATGCAGCTTAACAAGACGCGTTTGATGCGCCATATTTCATCAAAATCCGTTACGTAATAAGGACACTATTAAAGAATACGTACTTTCAATCGGATGGATTCTGGAAATTTCAGTACTTGTTGTTGTTGTTAGTACGACGTGATCATACACCTTGATAAGGTGTTCCGCCAGTAATACAGGTGTGGTCCACAGACACTGAGCTATAATAATCAAACAGACAATACAGTCATATAATGAAAGGTCAAGGTCAAAGGCATGATCAAAGTTCACATATTCGTAAAATTTGACCATTATACCGTCAGAAACTGGATTTGTGAACAAATACTTCTCTGAAACGAGGACCACTAATACACAAATCAATATTACATGTATATGCGAACTTGGGCTAACTTTACGGACGGTTTAATGCCATTAATTGTGTTACCATGGAAACAAAACGTGATATCCAGTATGGTCATGGGCAGTGTGGAAAATATCATTAATCACTAAAGTGGCATCGACCTGTGTATGATTTACCGGGTCTCCACCACTGTATTAACCCGTAGACCGCTACACACAACAATTGTAGTCTGCTGTTGCTTGTATATCTTGCCTTATTTCTCAATAAAAAAAAAAGATTTGACAGCACTTCAGAATCATTTCCAATGGAAATGATTCTGAAGTGCTGTCAAAGCATATTGTAAATTATTCTAAAGTTCAGTCAAAGCATGTTTTTGATGATAAAAATGGAAAATAGATGATACACAGCAGACGAAAAAGAATTAAGATAACGGTGTAAGGGTTTCGATGGCGCGTCATCGCAATATACGTACTTTTTCCCAATGCTAAGTCGAAAATGGGGAGATAATCCATGACCGGTGTTCACATCAAAAATAGAAATTCACTGTGCGCATGTACACCTATTACGGTTAAAAAATGTTACTTCTTATAAGACAAAATTGGGAAATTCTAAGTCGAAATGGGGGATATAATCCATGACATGGGCTCGAATGTAAACCTTTTACTTCTTACAAGAAACGTGACGGACGGACGGACGAACGGACACCCGTGACAAAAACATTATACCCCGTCAACACAGTGCGTATGTGCCGTGAAACACAGTGCCGTGAAACATTTTTGATATCCAGTCAATACTATTTTTGCATTTTAAAGCCATTTTTAGGTGTGAATGGGAAAACATATCTGGCGCGGCACGGAAACGGGATGTGCTCGACAGAGCCTCGCCCATCCAGTTTCCTGAGCCTTGCCAGATATTTTTACCATTCACGGCACTAACCTACAATTCTCTATATACCCATTTTTTTCTTCAAAAAGTGGGTATAATAATAAATATAAGGTTCGACCTTGTCCAGCCGTGGGTAAGTATTTGCCGTGGCACGAGGGAACTGTTTGAACCCCAAGGCCGTAGGCCGCAGGTTCAAACAGTTCCCGAGTGCCACGGCAAACCTTTACCCAGGCCATGGCTCGACATGGTCGAACGTTATTGTTACATTTCCGTCGCAAATATCGTGTAATTTGAGCATATATGCAGTACTTTCGCTACTTTGATAATCTGCTCCATTCAAACAGCTGATTTACACATGCATATTCCGGGGCCGCAGTACACGTCGCGCGATACAGCCGTACCAATTTCAAAATTTCAGCGCTACCGTTGTGAACTAGTTTGGTGACGTAGGTGCCTTCTAGTAACGTCATGAGACACATGCATTACGTAGATGTTGGCTTTGCCCCGGAATGAGCATTGTCTACATTTTTTTTTTTCGAAAATTGTAATTTTTTATCGCCAATTGTTTATTTTTATCGCCAATTGCGAAAGTGGCTTTTCCAAGTTTACACCCCGATAAATTCCACAAAAAGGCAATCCATTCCTACAGTGAAGCTTTACAGACCAACATGTCTTCTGTAGCGGTATGATGTATATATTTATTAACTAGTGTAGTATTATGTGTACTACATAGAGGATCTCAAAAGAGTTTCCATTTGATATGGTATTTATGAAACGAGTCACGAACAATTCATGCACCGAGCCTCTGGCGAGGTTCATAAAATTGCGGTTGAGTTTCATAAATCTCATATCAAAGGGAAACGAGTTTTGGATTCTGTTTATCACATGACTTCAGACTGTAAATATCAGAACACTTGTAGATATCCAATACGTTTCAGTGAGCAGACGCCATTGACTATTTTCCAGTCTAGTTAATAATCTCCACAGAGAAAAATAGTTTTAATCCCTGCATGAAAAGTATTATAAATATGCCATATAATAGGTTCCTGTAAACACTTCATTTTACCAAACAGGAGCACATTCGAACAATTTCAGTAATTTTAACGAGTCACTGACGCTTCTAATGATGTTTCAAACATGATGCCGTCAACGTCAAAACATCATTGCTTTGGCGGGCTATTACGGACGTCGTTTGCAACGTCTACATTTTGTTTGTTAGCATAAAGTTAGCACATAACACAAATACGTAATTAAGGTGATGCGGCTAGCCAATAACAAGGTTTTCATGTGATAAACATGTGTTATTACACTGTCAACGGACATTTTAACTTTAATTATAGTTGACCCTACTTTCTAAGCCAATCGCTGGACAGTTTTGTGCTCCACTTATTTCCCATATTGCAAAGTTTAGCCCCAATAAGTTGTGTATTAACTGTTCGAAAGGAAATGGAAAATCAATACTCGGATTAGAAATTTCATTTTACACTTGGATGAACTATACGTCAGTTATTGTTCACATATTGGATTTTTCAGGAACTAAATGCTGCGGTCGCTAGCGCTCCCTCGCATTTAATTCCTTAAACATCCAATATGTGAACAATAACTTGTACTAATTTGGACTGTCTGACTCATATACAGGTTGAAGTGAAGAATATAAGTCAATAAGTGCATTAAATATACGTAAAAGCATCAGGAATTAAAACAAAAATTACACTTTGTTTTGTTTTTAAACCTAGATGGCCTGAAATGCACTCTCCTGCATTTTAAGTCATTTAAATTCGGATTTCAACGGTGGTAAATTGTGACATTTTCATGCAAATTACCTGTATATTAATGCATTTCAAGATTTGTTGAGATTACTGTTTGAAAAATAGCGGACCTCCGCGAATTTAGGGGTGTGCGTACGCACCCGTCGCACCCCCCCCACCCCCCCCCACTCCACCCCACTGCGTACGGGCCTGGTTAATGCATGTATATACTTTTATCCCGTCAACACAGTGCGTATGTGCCATGAAACACGGTGCCGTGAAACATTTTTGATATCCAGTCAATACAATTTTTGCATTTTACAGCCATTTGTAGGTGTTGACGGGATAAATAGAATAGTAGGTTAGTGCCGTGAATGGGAAAAAATATCTGGCGCGGCACGGAAACGGGATGTGCTCGGCAGAGCCTCGCCCATCCCGTTTCCTGAGCCTTGCCAGATATCTTTTCCCATTCACGGCACTAACCTACTATTCTCTATATAGACTTTCCGTGAACCTGTGTGTCTGACGTCTCAATATAGCTGACACAGCAATCAATGTACAAATGTTTTTCGTCTAAATGTGCAGTCATAAAAGTTGTCGTCTGCGAGATTTGCATGCCGTTTGAGGGAGATAAAGACGGCAGCTATAATAAATAAGTCACGGCGCTCCTACAAACTTGACCGTTTTTATCGTCTGCTGACTGCCACATGAAGCAATACGACACGCAAATGAAGTAAACAGAAAACAGACAGTAAACAGGTTAGTTGATTAGCTGTTACAAAGTTGAATTCAAATTGTCGTCTGTTGTTTATTTTTTAACTTCCATTTTCTCAAGAAAAACATGGCTTGGCAGCACTTTATAATTATTTCCAATGGAAATAATTCTAAAGTACATGTACTGTCAAATAATGCTTTTATTGAGAAAAAATACGAAATATGAAACAACTGCAGACGATAATTTTTCACTCGCGCTTTGTAAGCGTTGGTCAACAAATGCAACATGTTTCAGATTGTAAAGTACCGTCAAACCATGCCTGTTGTTGAGAAAACAGACGAAATATAAAACAGCAGCAGACAGCACTTTTTGTTTCCCACATTCAAACGGTTATAAATCAACAAATGCGACAGGTTTGGGATTTCAGAGTCTGAGAGTGATTTTTGACGGTTTCAGAATACATGTTGCGCTGGGATTGATTGTCCTTTTATTATTTTGATATGTTGGTTTGTTTCCTTAACCCTTTCAATACTACATACCTGTATAGTGAATGGTATTGGCAAACAGTGTAGATCCAGATGAGCCGGCTCGTGAAGAGCCGTCCCATCAGGATCTGCATTTTTTTCATATTTTTGAGAGCAACGCGCCACCCCCCTTTTCATAAATGGACTAGTCTGAAAATCATTTTCTGATGGTTGTTTGGTTGCAATATCAAATATAAAAATTAATTCTAGTTACTTAGGGGTGAAAGGGTTAAGGTACTCGTACATTACGATTCGCATAAGCATGCTTCGTTTCGTTTTGTTGTGTTTATTTGATACATGCTACATTTGTTCATAATACATGTATGTCCAGCTTTGTTTATGCCGCATATAGAGGTTAGAGGATACCAAATGGTGCGAAATCGCCCAGGGTGTATGCAAAAATAGTCCGGTATAAAAAAATAGTGCGGGTGTTTTGAGGTCACAGACACCGTTTGCTTGCAAATCTTAATCCATTACTACCCAATTTCACTTGAGGAACATTTTGGGGTGCTCTTAACACCAGTGTTCAGCATATTAGTAGCATTTAAAAGAAAACACTGAACCTGTTGGTCACGTGATGTAAACAGAGTTTCCGTGGCCAAAAAATGTAAACAATATTGGAGGATATGACAAGGTTGGATTTTTCTTTCTTAGGAGTAAGTTAACCTATTGTTTAGTTCATGCAGAACCAGTACAGACTGGCTGCAGGTCATGTACAAGTGGGTCCCACAGCATCCATACGAATAGTGAAAGTAGGAGAGACTGGCCTTATTGGATGGAAATTGGTTAAATTATATAGTAAAACTATTTGGAGGTGGCTAACCTATAAGGTGGGCATAGGCCCTATGTGAGATATGTTTTTTTTGTAGAATTTGAAGTTGGAAGTGTATGTTTCTTGTAGCTATGTGTCTGGGAACATAATTTAAAGTTACTGCGACTAGAGTAATCGAGCGAACTCCGCGATGCAACACATTTGTTCTTTTCGTATCGCAGACGGACAGTTATCGGCTTCAAAATCTTGTAAAATCTTGATATCTCAGCTTTATTTGTCAAATATAATAACCCAGTGTATGTAAAGTACCTGTAGGTGATTGGGCTTGGAATGTGACAGTAATATACACACAAAACAGTCATTATAGTGTGTTTTTCTTTCTTTTTTTCATTGATATTGGCTTCCTGATGGACAATTAAGAAGTTCGGAAAGTGGCGCACATCGCGACGCTGTTCCAAAATTTACCAAAATTAGGCGTAAGTGTATTGTTTTCGCATATCGGGATAGTACCAATACACTAGTACTCAGCACACATTGTTTTTCCTTTCCTCCTGTGTCATAAAGCAAATTTCTGGACTGACCGTTCCAAGCCAGTACCCTTTTGTCTGTCGACCATTCCAGAGTGGCATACATGTTGGTATAGTTTGTGTGATGAGTCTTTATATGTAGAATGCTTAGCTATACCACTATTTAGGGTAATGTTATGTGATTTTATGGACTTGTGCTTTTAATTCATTATCTATTAAAATTCTCCATAGTTATGTAGTAGCTCAATTTAAGGCAGAATCTGGAAAGTCAAAGCATAGAGGTGGAGTTACACAGCTGCTGTGTGACAAACATTTGTAATGTTTGCTCCAAACTTGGTACTGTATCAAGGAATAGAACCTAGTTTTGAATAGTGAATATTGTAGAATGATTTGTAGTGAGCCTGGTACACTTATAGGTTAGAGGATACCAAATGGTGCGAAATCGCACAGGGTGTATGCAAAAATAGTCTGGTATAAAAAAATAGTGCGGGTGTTTTGAGGTCACAGACACCGTTTGCTTGCAAATCTTGATCCATTACTACCCAGTTTCACTTGAGGAACATTTTGGGGTGCTCTTAACACCAGTGTTCAGCATATTTGTAGTATTTAAAAGAAACACTGTACCTGTTGGTCACGTGATGTAAACAATATTGGAGGATATGAAGGTTGGATTTTTATTTCCTATAGACGCATCGAGGTGCTCTGTGCGTTAGGCTACAACACACATAGAGATCCCAGTGAGCGCTTTATGCGTCAGGCCACAACAAATATAGCTCACAGGGAGCGCTTTATGCGTTAGGCCACAATGGCTAGAGCTCCCAGTGAGCGCTTTATGCGTTAGGCCACAACAAATATAGCTCACATGGATCGATTTATGCGTTAGGCCACAATGGATAGAGCTCCCAGTGAGCGCTTTATGCGTTAGGCCACAACAAATATAGCTCACAGGGAGCGCTTTATGCGTTAGGCCACAATGGATATAGCTCCCAGTGAGCGCTTTATGCGTTAGGCCACAACAAATATAGCTCACAGGGATCGCTTTATGCGTTAGGCCACAATGGATAGAGCTCCCAGTGAGCGCTTTATGCGTTAGGACACAACAAATATAGCTCACAGGGAGCGCTTTATGCGTTAGGCCACAATGGATAGAGCTCCCAGTGAGCGCTGTATGCGTTAGGCGACAACAAATATAGCTCACAGGGAGCGCTTTATGCGTTAGGCCACTACACATAGAGCTATATGCACGTTAGGAACTCTATGCGGCGCTACACAGCTTGTTGTTTAACTACATGTAGATGGAATATTACCCACGGGAAATATGACAAATAACTCGCTGGGAACTAAATATAATTTTGCGTGAAGGAGGACTAAATATTTATCTGGCAAAGGCACTGGATCTCAGAAATGCGCAGAAAGCGATGAAACAGATTAGTCAAAAATATTTTGATTGTAGATTTGTCCAGTGGAACCCCTCTAAACCGGACAGTCAGGAAAACGGGATTTTTGCCATAGATATGTTTCACTGTTATCTATCTATCTCTGATTACGATGACATTTTATGATTGCAAAATACTAGAATGTGTCATGAAGTGCTCACATGTCTGACTTACAGTGGACCATCTCCAAATCGGACACCCTGGGGGACCTCCCAGGGTGTCCGGTTTGGAGAGGTTCCACTGTATTGTATTTCTGATACGTATGAGTAACCTGCAACAACTCGGAATTCTGTAAAAAACTGCTTATACATTGAAACCTCTCTAAACCGGATACCCTGGGAAGTCCCCATGGTGTCCGATTTAGATCGGTTTCACTGTGAAGTTCGTCGGCTATGAAGTGACTGAGGAATGCAAATGGCAAATTTAGGTATCAGGGGAGGTAACTATGTATTTATTGGAATATATATATGGTATTTTGGATTCAACAATAACAAAACAAACTTCAATATACTCGCAAACATTGTTCTGGTAGTGTTCCTCCGATTGTTGCTATTGCATCACACTTTCGCTGGAGAGTGCCTCACTATCATGAGTAGGGTTATTGTTGTGCCTCGATACATAACTTGTTTATTACCTTTATATGTATCATACATTAACAATGGATATGTATATATAAAAACAGTATTCATGTTCCAAAACAGACATTCATTGAAATTTTCAGCAGCGAAAAGTAACAGGTGCATCCGATATTCGACATTTGACCTTGACCTTGGTCTCATTAGCTGACCTTGAAGCATTTGAACAATAATGCAGTCACCAAAGTACTACCTTACATCCCAAAACCGGATATTAGAGGTAAATTATGCATTGTTTTATGAATATACATTAATCTTGGATTTCTCAGCGAGCTCAAATTGTTCAGATGATAACTTTTGCCAATCAATTAAAAAATATGCAAGCTACCACTGGTGAAAAAATCAGCTTTCTGCATTTTTTTTCTCCAGGATCTGGTGTAAAAATCTATGCCGAAAACCCACCTCAAACAGCAGTTAGGACACTCTGTAATGCGTTGTATAGGCGAGTTCCAGATGACTACATCGCGTGGCTTTTTGTTTCAATGGTGGCGAATGGGAGTTTTGTACCTTTCTAAGTACTATTATATTTACACCCAGTCGCATTTGAATTGTTTTGCACATTGTTTAGAAAGTTGTTTCATGTATATGCAAACAATAATTTACCATCCAAGACACGCTAGAATCACCTTTGCATGAGATAAGTGGGTAACCATATGTACGTTTGAAGTCACTACAGACCTAGACTCATATAAGACAAGCCATGTGATTTTGTACCTAAGAACATGTACCTAAGAACATATATTCTGTAGACGACGTCGAATGTTAACGAAACTACCATTTCCAAATTCTACAAAAATCATTTGTGATCCATGCAAATTTGTAAATCCTAGTTTAGCTGATTATTAGATAAGTTTCAAGTTGAAGATGGTGTAATATCATTTATAATATATGAATTAAAGTGACTGTCTCAGATGGTACCTCCTAAGTCTGCATTGTAGTTCACAAAAACAGATGAGATATTTCAATGACGCTCATTAAATTTGTCACACGTCACAACTTGTCCCTGGTCACACACGTGCGTTTGTCAGCTAGCTAATGCATTTGCTTTCAGCTTTCGATGTCGTAATTAGAAAGATCATGCTAAACTTAACATATCGGCAAAGACACGCTAGTAGTGACGTAATTCCTTTTACTGATTCGTAGATACCATTTGACTACCATTTTACTGAATATACGTCGCAAAGACAACCCCGCTTGAAACGCCTTTCAAAACCGTTATTACAACATTTTTTTAACAATAAAGTATTTATTTTTGCCCTGTCAATGATGTTATTCATTAGTAAACAATCATTAAGTCCAATTATGTCTCAATATTTACTGGGGCTTATTACACGTCTTGCGCACTACCGAAATACGCCCCATTGCTCCTTTATCAAGGTGTATGATCACGTGGTACTAACAACAACAACAAGTACCGATTCAAAGTACGTATTCTTTTATAGTGTCCTTATTACGTAACGGATTTTGATGAAATATGGCGCATCAAATGAGTCTTGTTAAGCTGCATTTGGTGGTCTCTGTATTTTCGCCCAAACTTCTGTCGTTTTTGCGAAGAATCGATTTCCGTGTCTCCGACACGGAAATCGATTCTTCGCAAAAACGACATAAGTCTGTGCCAAACTCCCTAGACCACCAAATGCAGCTCATGAAAACGCGTTTGCTGCGCCATATTTCATCAAAATCCGTTGCATATTAAGGAAAATATCAAATAATACTTACTTTGGAGTGGGCGGCGTTGTTGTTGTTGTAACCACGTGATCATGCACCTTGTGTTACGGCGTAACATTCGTATGATCCTTGAATAATGTCCACCCGCAAGATAATTTGTGTCTGTGACTGGAGAAATATAGCTTATGAGATTTGTAACAAACCAATGTAGATCCTGATCAAATAGCACACTCATGTAGCCTGCAAACTGTCTGATTACCTTGTTAGCAGCATGGCTGGTGTTTCATATGGAATAGCGACCATTGTAGATCCTGATCAGCCTGTGCGGATGCACAGGCTGATCTGGATATACACTGGTCGCAAAACCCATGTTCGTATGAACAATACAAAACCCAAAACACATTTCTCCAGACAATACAATATATAACTATCAACAGAGAAGGGTTCGTCCTAAATTATATTATCACGTCTGTTAGCATCGTAATGTGGGAACATATCTTCCACAAACGTCATTACGGATACCGTACTACGCGTAACCATGGTTATATAGTAGCGGATGACATAGAGGAGCATGTGCATTGTACGGTGACTCATTCGGAACACGTCGTCTTTTCGTCTTATAACACGTAGAGATGGTTCGTGCGGCGTATATGTATTGGCTCGAACACTTTCCATACACGTAGAGATGGTGGTCGGGCGAACGAGACGGCGTAAATTAACGGTATGGGTTCCTCCTTATAGGAATCACGATTTGCCTGATTTGACCCTCAGGTACGTTTTTATATTTTGCTCTCTTGTTACCTGGGAGTTGAATTGGGTTATTGCCCATTATAAAAGTAGTACGATTATTACTGATGCTACTGCATTTGGAAGAGGGCCAAGTGATTCTGGTGTAGCGAGGACCTGGCATGAGATCAGGATTGTTCTGATTTCAGGGCTGAATATATAGATTTTCATTGTAAATATTCAGTTCTCATTTTGGGACTTTCCTCCCATTTGTACAGGTAATATATGGGATTTAGTACTAAACCCATGGACCCGTCCTTAAATGACCTTAGCTGTTGATAGGCCGTTAAGCCCCAACAAACAAACAAACAAACAAACAAACAAACAAACAAACAAACAAACAAACAAACAAACAAACAAACAAACAAACAAACAAACAAACAAACAAACAAACAAACACAGAGATGGTGAGGAAGAACCTTACTGATAGTGAGCCATACTTTCTAAGCCAATTGCTGGGTTGCATTGTGTAAATATCAATACGCGGATGGGACATTGCATTGTAGACTTGGTTGAACTTTAAGTATGTTGTTGTTCACATATTGGAAATTTCATGCCACGAAACATAAACAAGTTAGTATTTAAAAGGAAATAGCATGATAATTAGCCCTACTTTCTAAACCAATCGCTGGTCAGTATCGCGCCACCCTTATTTCACAGATTGCAAGATTTAACCAAAATAAGTTAAATATTATCAGCTGTAATGACTGCCTGTTCGACAGGACAGTCAGTAGTCGGGTGGGAGACTGCGTTATAAGCATGGCTAATTATAAGTATGTTATTGTTCACATATAGGAACGCTCACTCGCATTTAATTCCTTATATGAAATCCAATATGTGAACAACTTACAAATGTTGGTTTTTGTAATAGAAAATTCACAGTTTACGTTGGTTTCTTACCAATAAACCATAAATAATCGAATAATTGCATTAGAAACACGAAAGGCCCGATGTATTCGTGCCACGGCCCATTCATTCGTAGTCACGTGACAAGCTTGTTTCCGCATAGCTGCATGTTTTCCGCTTTATCATGTTTATAGGCAACAGGTTGCACTATATCGCTACACTACACTCCACAGTGTAATAGCATTTACACTTCGCGCACTAAAATATAGAAATAACTTACAGGGCGTTGATGCTCAGCCTTCGCTATATTGTTATTGAGAGAAAATTCTACAATACGACACAAAAATATTACCATAAACGTACCTAGTAAAGTGTATAATATACTTCGTGGAGAGTGACCTAAGAATTTTGCTAATATTATTAGCAAAATTCTTAGGTCACTCTCCACGAAGTAGAAAGTAAACAAAGAACGCTTCAAATTTTGGAAAGACTACTACGTACTTATGCAATGCAGTGTAATGAAATGCAATTAGAGTTAAGTACTCAGAACTACTGTTCGTTTCACGAAAACTGACCAAATTGTATGGCTATATAAATAATGCAAACACAATATATTTTTCGATAATATTATAAAGTTATTGTGATTCTACACAAGCTATATGGTGTAATATTGCCCGTCTGGAGGTATGTTCACCCGAGGCGATAGCGCCTCTAGAAGAATGCGACTGGTTCCCAAATATTCGCTGTCATTGCTACGTCGCGTTTCGTGCGTGGAACCCATAGTTTATGACCTAAATATAGCCGTGTCACGAAGCCTATTGTGTTGAGATTTGAAAAAACTAAACGGGACAGTTTGTGGCATTTTTCGCTCATATTTTGATGAGCGAAGAATATTTATGGAAAAATAAACAATAAAGACTGGTTTTGAGTGTACAATTTGTTACTTTTATTGATCAATTCGGGGTTTTATTGTGTTTAGTGAGGAATATACAATTCGCAATCGGTAGACGCTTGCAAAATGTGTCTTCATTGGACGCGAGGCGCCAGAGGGGAATCGCAATTCCTGTATGTCCGACGGCCTTGGCAGGTCATATAATATATATGACCAGGCAAGCTAGCCAATCAAAAGCCGAGAAACTTATCTGCGGTGTGACAATAAATTATAGCAAACTAGAAGAATGAGCCTACTTTTTATTTCGTGAAATTTTGTCCAATATTGATTTTATTGCGAAAAAACAATTTCCACATGTTAAATCTTCAAGATCTCTTGAAGATGTCTATGGGGATTTAACATGGGGAAAATTTTCGACTTTCAGAAATAATGGACTGATTTTCAAAATGTAACTTTTGTTTTCTTAGTTATATCATTTCAAAGCTATCTATCTAGATTTCAGAATCATTTCCAATTTCTTTCGTTTTTCGACTCCTCCTCCAGGTTCTACACCTCTTTTTTCCCCATGTTAAATTCCCATAGAGAACTCATTTTTCGTAACAAAATCAATATTTGACAAACTTTCACGAAATAAAAAGGCACATTCTTAAATTATGATAAAATTTAATATCATCGAAAAAAAAGATAAGTTTTTGCATTGTTTATAAAGCCGTAACATTTGGGCAGGTTTCGTGAAACAGACAGTATTTTTCACTACAGTGTTAACTGTATTGTAATTTTGAAATTTGCGGCGTGTATTAGAAAATGAAAGGTTTGGAAAATCTGTTTAATGGCGACGCGCTAGCGGAGCCATTAAACATGTTTTCCGACCTATAATTTTCTGATATACGCCGCAAATTTCAAAATTACAATGCGGTTAACCTATTTCTAATGCATTCCTTTACTGTTTTGCAAACTTTATCGATTCTAGTTGGAAAATCGTACCGGATTGCAAGCTGGTTGAGCAGGTCATACCGGACGGATCACACAAATAATATGTGTTACGAAGAAAATAGTTCCAACACAATTACAAGATATAAGCAATTTTTGCATGAATGTATATACGTTTATGTTGCTGATTTCATTATATTTCAATAATAAAACCAATAAATTCGTCGTTAGAATTATAATTGCCTTATTTACTACTTAGCGCTTTTAATGTTACTCCAGTGCGAATCTCTTAGCAACACTATTTCAATGGCGGCTGCCTGTCAACCTTCCTGATGTTGATAAACATTACGCAAACACGTCTTATTTGTAATTAATAAATCACTGAACTACTTTCGGCAAGGGAGATAATCAATATACACCACTACCACGTACGGGAACTATTTTCATACAATCCAGTATGAGCCAAGCGGATCGTTCTGTTTATTAGTTTATATAGTTTTAATTTATCTCCTGTGATATATAATGATACATTACTTTGTTATGTTATGGGTACTAATACATGTTGTTTCAATATCGTATCGCTGTAACGGTATCGTTATATACGGAGTTGCAACTAATTTAATAAGTATTACGTTCAAATGTTTGCGTAATACTGATAGTACTTCTGTACAAATGTAATCATCGTAATTGGTACAATCATTGCTTATTGGCATTACATTTTGCCAGACGGGTTTTAACCAATCGAACTAGACAGTTCAGACAGGAAACAGAGCCTATGCTACGTCTTATTTTGGTTCTTAAGTGCAATTTACTGTAATTCCGAAAATCTGTGTCGACAATTTGCCTGTTTCAGATAAATAGTATTACACTTGAACGGGTCACTGGATGAAGGGGTTCTGCCTGTTTTAGATACATATCGGTACAGTGGAAGGGGTCATAGAAGAAAAAGGCTAAGTCCATTAAGGACTTAGCCTTCTTTTTTCATGACCCCTTCAATGTGGCTTTGCCTGTTTCAGATAAATGAGGTACCATTGAAGGAGTCATGAAAGAAGAAGGCTAAGTCCATGAAGGACTTAGCCTTTTTCTTTCATGACCCTTTCAATCTGGATTTGCCTGTTTCACATACATTTGGTACCATTGAAGGGGTCAATGAGAGAAGAAGGCTAAGTCTATGAAGGATTTAGCCTTCTTATTTCATGAGCCCTTCAATGTGGCTTTGCCTGTTTCAGATAAATGTGGTACCATTGAAGGGATCGATGAGAGAAGAAGGCTAAGTCTATGAAGGACTTGGCTTTCTTTTTTCATGACCCCTTCAATCTGGAACTGCCTGTTTCATATAAATTTGGTACCATTGAAGGGATCGATGAGAGAAAAAGGTTAAGTCTATGACGGACTTAGCCTTCTTCTTTCATGACCCCTTCAATCTCGTCTGTTTCAGATATATGTGGTACCATTAAAGGGATCGATGAGAGAAAAAGGCTAAGTCTATGAAGGACTTAGCCTTATTTTTCATGACCGCTTCAATCTGGATCTGCCTGTTTCGGATAAATTTCGTACCAGTGAAGGGGTCAATGATCGACACCTTCAATTAAGTATCGCTTACGTCGTTGCTAGGTGTACGTATGTATAGTTGACAGTTGTAGCGTTCTTGTGATCAACACCCGGTCCATGGAACCTCTCTAAGAAGAACAACGTTGTTTTTCAATCATACTTATTGGCACACACTCGATCGTATAGTGGATTTTATTTAAGCTAGCCTAAATATCAGAGTCACGCGTTGGCACAGGTGCCCAGACAATCAAAATGGCGCCACAAGGCGACCCAGCATCGGTCCAACCTTCTAAACAGCATAAATCGTTACGAGCCGGCTCAACTGGATCTACACTTTCGGGTTTAAAGGGTTAACATATATTTTGTAAACTGGTAGATAATGACAATACAAACGACGTACAGAAAATCCCATGCAAAAATTATAATCCAATCAAAAGTTATGCAAGTTTTCATAATTGTACATTTATTCAAATTTATGCAATTTTTTAATTTTGAAAATTCCAATAAAAAGTTTTAATATTTGTTTTACATCTTTCATTTATTTCATCATAAACTATCAAGTCATGTAATGAAATAATGAGAAAAAATCTCTTAATATAAGCTTATAGGTTAGACACCACCAAATAGTTTTACTATATAATTTAACCGAATGCCATCCAATAAGGCCAGTCTCTCCTACTTTCACTATTCGTATGGATGTTGTGGGACCCACTTGTACATGACCTGCAGCCAGTATGTACTGGTTCTGCATGAACTAAACAATAGGTTCACTTACTCCTAAGAAAGAAAAATCCAACCTTGTCATATCCTCCAATATTGTGTACATTTGTTGGCCACGGAAACTCCGTGTACATCAAGTGACCAACAGGTTCAGTGTTTTCTTTTAAATGCTACAAATATGTTAGAAAACTGGTGTTAAAGGCACACCCCAAAATGTTCCTCAAGTGAAACTGGGTAGTAATGGATCAAGATTTGCAAGCAAACGGTGTCTGTGACCTCAAAACACCCGCACCATTTTTTTATACCGGACTACTTTTGCATACACCCTGGGCGGTTTCGCACCATTTGGTGTCTTCTAACCTATAAGTGTACCGGTCCCACTACAACTCATTCTACAATATTCACTATTCAAAACTAGCTTCTATTCCTGGATACAGTACCAAGTTTGGAGCAAATATCTCAAATGGTTGTCACACAGCAGCTATGTAACTCCACCATGTGACTGTCCACATTCTGCCTTAAATTGAGCTACTACAGAACTATGGGGAATTTTAATAGATGATGAATTAAAAGCACAAATCTCCATAAAATCACATAACATTACCATAAATAGTGTTATAGCTAACCATTCTACATATAAAGACTCATCACTGAAACTATACCAACATGTATGCCACTCTGGAATGGTCGACAGACAAAAGGGTACTGCTTGGAACGGTCAGTCAAGAAATTTGCTTTATGACGCAGGAGGAAAGGAAAAACAATGTTTTTTGAGTACTAGTGTATTGGTACTATACCGATATGCGAAAACAATACACTTACGCCTAATTTTGGCAAATTTTGGAACAGCGTCGCGATGTCGCGCCACTTTCCCGAACTTCTTAATTTTCCACAGGAAGCCAATATCAATGAAAAAAAAAAAGAGAAAAACACACTATAATGACTGTTTTGGTGTATATTACTGTCACATTCCAAGCCCAATCACCTACAGGTAATTTGCATACACTGGTTTATTATATTTCACTAAATAAAGCTGAGAAATCAAGATTTTAGAAGATTTTGAAGCCGATAACTGTCCGTCTGCGATACAAAAAGAACAAATGTGTTGCATCGCGGATTCCGCTCGATTACTCTTGTCGCAGTAACTTTAAATTATGTTCCCAGAGACATAGCTACAAGAAACATAAACTTCCAACTTCAAATTCTACAAAAAAACATATCTCACATAGGGCCTAGGCACACCTTATAGGTTAGACACCACCAAATAGTTTTACTATATAATTTAACCGAATGCCATCCAATAAGGCCAGTCTCTCCTACTTTCACTATTCGTATGGATGTTGTGGGACCCACTTGTACATGACCTGCAGCCAGTATGTACTGGTTCTGCATGAACTAAACAATAGGTTCACTTACTCCTAAGAAAGAAAAATCCAACCTTGTCATATCCTCCAATATTGTGTACATTTGTTGGCCACGGAAACTCCGTGTACATCAAGTGACCAACAGGTTCAGTGTTTTCTTTTAAATGCTACAAATATGTTGAAAACTGGTGTTAAAGGTACCCCAAAATGTTCCTCAAGTGAAACTGGGTAGTAATGGATCAAGATTTGCAAGCAAACGGTGTCTGTGACCTCAAAACACCCGCACTATTTTTTTATACCGGACTACTTTTGCATACACCCTGGGCGGTTTCGCACCATTTGGTGTCTTCTAACCTATATAAACAGTAATTGTTCTTCTGTGACCTCATAGTGGAACACGCATATTTCAACTAATTAAAATGTTCAAACCTTTGTAACTTTTCTTAATATTTGTTATTTTTTACATGTGCATTTCAGAATTTATTTCCTATTATCAAATTGTATAATTTAAAAAAATAAAAAAAATTAAATCATTTAAAAATGCCAAATTTATGCTCTGCTATGAAACAAATGTGGAAAGGCAAAATTCCTTTTACGCAATCTGACCTTGACGGGGACATATTAAAGGTCATCTGGGACTGAAAATTTGAGTGGCAGGATTAGCTCAGTAAATGTGAAAATGTGTGATAATTTTGTCACAAAGGCACACTCTATTGCTTGAACAGTAGATGCCGATATATAGGTAGACAGTGTGTGTGGCTGATCTGGTTCTACACTGGTCGCAGAACCCGTAAGCCACATTTCTCCAGCCAAAGCCAAATATTATAGTTATCAGGGCCCGGTTGTTCAAAACATCAGTTAGCTTAACGGACTGTTAAATCCTTAACTGAATGGTTAAAATCTCTGTTAAAACACAACAGAGATTTTAACCATTCAGTTAAGGATTTAACAGTCCGTTAAGCTAACTGATGTTTTGAACAACCGGGCCCAGGTAACGTTTACAGCAACAATATTGACACATGCAGTTTGGCGTTCGCTGAATTGAACGCTTACTTGTTTGCATTGAGCCATTACACTGAATTCGTTCAGTAACTTCACGTGGCGTCGTTCGACCAATGAAACGTCAGTTAACTCTGTTGCGACCGGATATGCGTACCTAGGGCCTAAACATTACAGGTGGAGCGCATGGGCGTCGCGAGCGTTTTTGAAAAAGGGGGTTCGACTTTCAACCGAAATATGTAAGTATACGATGAAATTCCATCAAATATTGATTTTATTGCGAAAAAACGATTTTCCTATGAGAATTTAACATGGGGCTAAAAATAGATTTGTTTTAAATATTTATTTTATTTGTGGACCGATATTCAAAATGTAACTTTTGTTTTCTTAATTACATAATTTTCAAGCTATCTCGCCATGTTTCGGAGTCCAAAATGTTTCGTGTTTGATCCTTCAGGATCAAAATACGAAAAATTTGGGAAATTGACTCCCCATGTTAAATTCCCATAGGAATTTCATCAAATAATTTTTTTGGGGGAGGGTGACATTTTTGTTATTGATAAAAAAGTACTTGCTTTTAAACATTTTTTAGATTTAATGTGTTTAATAGCCAATTGTTCGTCGGCAGCAAAACGTGGAACAGACACTAGTATGTAGCTCCTGGGCAAAAGTTTTGCGTCAATTTAAGAAGAGTATGTCCGAAAATTGGCATATTGCAATACGTTTGGCGTCGCTTGATTGTGTTTTGTTAGTAGGGAATTTGCATAATAAAATGTCTCCTGATACAAACACTGAAAATGGCATCGCGGACCTCATTTATATAAAGAAAATACTGCTGGTTCCAAAAAGGGGGGTTCGTACGAACTCATCGAATCTCCCCTGATGACGCCCTTGGTGCGGGCTACGGTCCAGAATAAATGCTAGGTGAGGATAGGGTACATGGGAGGATCCCCCCCCCCCCCCCTCTAAAATTCGCCAAGTAAAGATTTTGTACAAGTTACAAGGCACGTTTATACGGTCGTTGTCTTATTGTTTCAAAATTAAACGTTTTCAATCAAAAATCATGTCTAAACATACTCTGACGGTGTCAATAATTTTGCTCCAAAATGCGCCAGAACGCAGGAAATGCGATGTAGATTTCAAATAATTTCCGTGGGGGAATGCCCCGGACCCCCCGCCCCCACCCCCTAGCGCTATCACGAGCTCTACTCGGTCGACTATTTTGCAATACTATTTTGCAATACTTGACTATATTATCGATAGCTCGTTCGATAATATAGTCAAGTATTTCAAAATAGTTACGCCCCCCTAACCCGAAATCCTGGATCCTGGAGTAGGTTTTTTAAAACAATTCTACTAGACAGTCGTACGTGCCATAGTGGATCTTACATGAGTATAATTTAATATGATATATATTAAACGCGTTTACTGATTTCATAAGAAACGAGGCTATGCCTATGTGTTTTAGCCACGTTGTTCCACGTTTGCTGACGTTGTAGCCACGCTCTACCACGTTTCCCAACGTAGCTAAACGTGGTTGCCAAAACGTGACACTATGACTGGGGTTTTACTGGTTACGTGACTCCCCAGCGTGATACCATTTTCCAGTCTCCTACACTACTTATGCCCGCCACTTGCGTAGGCGTCCTGCGCATGATCGATCGATCCTGTCAATTCCAGCCGCAAGAACTTGGAGAGCAACTACCCGCCATAGGAAATACGGCCTACGGCGCACATGCGCAGCGGAGAGACGCGCACGCGTATTTGATTTTGCGCAGCGTCTGCTGCGCATTGATGGCGTTTACATATTTCTGGCGGGCTATAAACACGTCACTGCACGTGATCGTTACTAAGATATGGCAGCCAAGTGACGAAACCTCTCTCTTGATCCAAATAAACAACACAGACGATAGTGGCATACTCTCACAGGGAGAATATTTGTAAAGTGCTTCGTCTTTAAAAGGACAGTAATTCCATATAGGCCTAGTGGTTTAGAGTGGGGAACCCGCAAACGGGCGGAATTGTATTGCATTTGCGCGGATGAATATTTGTCTTGTAAATCGCTGTGATTTTATTGTCAACGCCCGTAAACTAATCATATTCGTGACTGTGACTGGAGAAATGGGGCGTATGGATTTTGCGAACAGTGAAGATCCAGATCAGACTGTGCATTCGCACAGTCTGATCAAGATCTGCACTGTTCGCCATTTCATCCATGAAACACCCGTCATGTTTCTAACAAGAAATGCAGATACTTAACCGGTTACATGAGTGTGTTATTTGATCAGGAGCTAAACTGGTCATAAATCCTATAAGCCATAGTTCTCCAGTCACAGCCACATTTATTGAACTCAAGTTGTCACCTTGTGGCGTCGTCGTATTAAAGATTCTGTTCCACCGACGCATGTGGGCTTTCATGATTGTCAATGTAGGCTATTTCTTCTACTAATAACACGCGCTGGCAAATAATATGACACTGACTGGAGATATGACGCGTATGTCATTTCTGCCAGCCTAGCTATTGGTCTGCTAACACACTCGTGTTGCTTGACATTTGTGTTATCAGGTAACCTGCCCTGCATTGACTGAATACATTGGCCTGCTACAAACATCCGGGTTACAACGAAGTGAAAACTGACGTTCCATTGATCGGATGACATCACGTGACGTTACCGAATGACGTCTGTGTAATGACGCAACGTAAACGAGTCCTCGTTATGTCCATAGATCATGTGTGGTCATTTTCGAGCATAACACGTTACCTGATAAATAGAATACCAGGTTACTGTTTTTTGTATCAAGTTAATCAGGCTCGACTTGGAAACGGTAGGAATTCCTCGGCAAGCCTCGAAATTCCTACGCGTTTCCTAGCCTTGCATGATAAACTTGATATCAAAGAACACTAGCCTAGTTTTCTCTCTATATCAGCATGACCCGTTGTACACAGACAAAATGGCGGATAATGCTGATACAGATCTGGGTCTACACTGGTCGCAAAGGTCAAGTGTCCCATCTCTCCAGTCACATGGACATTTATCTGGAGAAACGACATACTTACAGAGCACATACGACCGATATTCCATTTCGGTCCGCTCAACTCAAGGTCAAACTAGTGGTAAAGCTGCTGGCGTACATACGCCATGTAGCATAATTATATTACAAGGTGCATGAGCACGTGGTTACAATAACAACAACGTCGCCCACTCCAAAGTAAGTATTGTTTGATATTTTCCTTAATATGCAACGAATTTTGATGAAATATGGCGCAGCAAACGCGTCTTCATGAGCTGCATTTGGTGGTCCAGGGAGTCCGGCACAGACTTATGTCGTTTTTGCGAAGAATCGATTTCCGTATCGGTAGACACGGAAATTAATTCTTCGCAAAAACGACAAACGTTTGGGCGAAAATACAGAGACCACCAAAGACAGCTTAACAAGACATTATACATCATATTAATATGAATGCTCATTCCAAGGCCACAATTGTGACAACATATAATCAAAACAACATATTTGTATGGGAGTTTCAAACAGTAATTTATTCAAGAGTTGCACCATCACAGTACAGTTGCCCCTGAATGATGATTGAGAAAATATGCAACTTTCAGCCTCTAGTACCGCAAGTGACGTGGCACGGCATGGTCTGAAAGTGGAATGTTCACCTCAAATTTTGATAATTTTAACCCTTTCAACCCTAAGGAACTGGAATGGACTGTGATATGCTAATGTTTCGACCAATCCAATGGTCACAAAATGATTTTCAGATTCGTCCATTTATGAAAAGGGGGTGTTTTTGTTTTCAAATGGTTAAAGAGGCTGCACCGAGATATTTCACATTCCTGCATAGATCAACAAATTTATCTTGTAACCTGACCTGTATTGACCGAATACGTACTGATTGATAAACTTGTGTTGTATCATACACACATCCGGGTTACAACAACGTGTAAACTGACATTCCGTTGGTCGGGTGACGTCACGTGACGTTACCGAATGACGTCATGGTAATGACGCAATGTAAACATGTCCGAGTTCTGTCAACAGATAACGGCGTCATCTGTGGTCATTTTCCAGCATAGAACGTTACCTGATAAATAGCATACCATGTTACTGTCTTTCGATATCAAGTTAATCAGGATTTATTAGTAACAACAATAAGCCTCGGAATTCCTACACGTTTCATAGCATTGCCTGATTCTTTCTCTGTGTAGCCTATTATGTGATCAATGCAGCTTCGATGCATGTGCATGCGAAAAACATGGTATTGTTTTTTGCAGTTAACAATTCGGAAAACAGATTACGTGATAACATAATTCCAGAGCCGGAGGTGACATGCGATATACAAATTGTGTTTGTAATGTAATGAGAAATAATGGACTTGAAGGCTGACTTAGAACACAAAAATGGTGGCCACGATAACGTTTCCATATATATTCTCGGTTAATACAATATTACGTGCATGTGCCCGTAGTTCAAAAAATATAATTATGAATAGCTATACTCCTAGATAGCTAACATATAACGCAGAGTGGCGGCCATATTGGATTTCCAAATTGTGCAAAAGCGGCGAAAGTCCACGCCATCACTTTGCCAGTGTTGGACATCGGTCTATTTCTGTCGCGCTCGCTTGCGGAAACGCGATATGGTCGGCACATTGGCGTGCGTCCGGATTTAAGGTTTTAGTTTAAATGTTTCGTTAACTTTTTTCGGTATAATATCAAAGACTCGGCGGGCGCAACATGCGGGGCGCGGCACATCTAGTATTGCTGATTAATGACAACCCATACGTCTCCATCTGTGCCAACAAAACAATTTGTTTAAGTGCTCTCGAGCTTATTTGTATTCGCTGTAAAAGAAATAAAAATAATTCTACTTTGTCTTTACTTTGTTTTCATACGAAACGTCTTTCATTATTATATGTATTCTATGGTGGATATGTCCTTCCATTTTTACTTTTTAGCCGTTTTATATATAAAGATCATAGCTTGAAAATAGATGTTAGCATCGCTCCAGTGTTCTTCCTTTCGCCTTTTTAGAAAGTCGAAATTCGCAGCACGAAAACACGAACTGTTCGTGCTTTCGCTTTGCGACTTTCGACTTTCAAAATGCAAAATGTCGAAGGACACAATTTCCCACCATAGTTTTCAATGCGTTTTCCTGTGAGCAATTTAGCATTCGCCGATTTCATCCGATGATTGCCGAAGACATCTGAGACAAGCCATGTGATTTAGTACCAAAGAAAATGTGCGATGGTTTTTCATGAAACAATTTTACAGAAACTGTGAATGACGTCGAAAGTTGACGAAAATTAGATTATATTATTATACTATCCGCATTTGCTCTGAACATTTCATCAACTTTCGACGTCATTTACGGGAAATATCGCCCATCTCGTTTCCTAAGCCTTGCCAGATATTTGGTCCCATTCACGGCACTAACCTACTATTCTCTATTTATCCCGTCAACACAGTGCGTATATGCCGTGAAACACCTATTTTGAGGATGCGACTGGGGTTACCTTTTTTGCATTTTAAAGCTATTTGTAGTGTTGACGGGATAAGTAGAATACACTTGTAGTAGGTTAGTGCCGTGAATGGGAAAAATATCTGGCGCGGCACGGAAACGGGATGTGCTCGGCAGAGCCTCGCCCATCCCGTTTCCTAAGCCTTGCCAGATATTTTTTTCCCATTCACGGCACTAACCTACTATTCTCTATCTATTTTCCTTATTTCTGAACCAAAGTATATGTTGTGACCACTCATTTGAACCGTCTCGACGGTTCAAATGGGTGGTCACAACATATACTTCTGATGAGAAATAAAGAAATTCATTAGCGTTGCCGGATATTTTTCCCCATTCACGGCACTAACCTACTATTCTCTATTTTTGTAACTAGTTTTCATGAGATATCTTCTTAGGAACAAAACCACGTGGCGTGTCACATCTATGCCCTTATTGTGCTTCACTGAATCCGCCTAATAGAGCCAGATTTTTCACGATCGATTTCGCCGACCTGTTTCCAAGGAATTGCAAATTGACAAAGATTGGGTCCCGCTAAAATCGCATTGAGGCTGCCTCGGAGAATTGTCCGAGAAATGGAAACGTAAACAATAAGGACGATTGATTCGGTAACCGCGCCAGTGCAATACTAATATTGATGGTGTACGGCGAATGTCGAAGCGACGTGAAATTGTACGCTGTACATATCATTCGGCAGTGTCTTCTAGCATCATTATTATTCGAGCGCTCGCGAAGATTTTACAACCAACATCCAAATTTGAGGTCTGACCGATTATATGCAAATGAGCAGATCTATGTCGGTCGCAGCGCATATTTTGTGTGTTGAACGTTTTAAAAACACGGGTCTTACGCCATAAACTAGTTCCAACAGCTTGATCGCATTTTCTGTGTGATAAATGTGTTGTTTGTTTGTTTTTGTGATAAAATTATGTTATTGCAAATGTTTCCGTAGGCTAAATGTGCGACGATTAACCGTCATACTCGATTATTCGCGATTCGTAACACCATGATTCGGTGCACGAATACAGTCTTAGGTTTCGGTTTCCATTTTTTTGTTGTCGTTATTGTTGGTGTTGCTGCTGTGAAATTCCGCGCTTATTTTTCGCGAAACGCTTTCCACTCTAGATTAATTATTAATATATTTGTCATCCATTGTTTTTCGATAATATTAACTTTATCAACATTTAAGAATGAGCCTTCTTTTTATTTCGTGAAATTTGATCCAATATTGATTTATTTTATTACGAAAAATGCAAAAATCAGAACGGAATATTTACATAACATTGCAAAGTATACTTATCTAGCAAAGTATACTTTGAGGAAGAAATTTTCAATTTAAGGATAAATTAATTAATTTTTATTATGCTGAATTTATTACATTATCACAGCCATTTTGGCTGTGATAATGTAATACATTCAGTATAATAATTATGCATACTTTCAATCATCAAATATATGCAGTGGTTAGTTCTATATGAAATAATGCATTTTGGAAAAAAATAAATGATTACTCCCTCAAAGTATACTTTGCAATTTTGATGAAATCGGCTACTGATAAAGACCACGTGGTCGAAAATTAACTGATACAAATAGTGACAATTAAAATAATATGTATTTTGAAATGAGCAGTCAATAAGACATTTAAAGAAAATGTTTCCCAACCTATCCACCCAAAACGTGTACAGTCGCCCGGTGTTGCCCTTTCGATGAGTATGTATTGTAAACATTACAATTAAGAGGGGTAGCAATGTATTAATTGCTGCAGTCTAATCATGCCATGTTTTGTTGCGAGTACAAGGTGTACGATCACGTGGTTACAACAACAGCAACAAGTACTGAAGAACATATTGTTTTATTTTGTCCTTATTACGTAACGGATTTTTATGAAATCTAGCGCATCAAACGCGTCTTGTTAAGCTGCATTTGTCGGTCTCTGTACTTTGGCCCAAACATCTGTCGTTTTTGCGAAGAATCGATGTCCGTGTCTACCGACACGGAAATCGATTCTTCGCAAAAACGACATAAGTATGTGCCGAACTCCCGGGACGACCAAATGCAACTCATGAAGACGCGTTTACTGCGCCATGTTTCATAAAATTCCGTTGCATATTAATGAAAATATCAAATAATACTTACTTTGGAGTGGGCAAGATTTCAACTCTTTCAGCCACTGTTGTTGTTGTTGTAACCACGTGATCATACACCTTTGAATATCTTATGCAAAATACGTGTTCTAGTTGCAAACAGTAACTCTTGCAATCTACTCCCGTCGTACCGTCCGTAGCAGCGGGAGTATATTTCAAGAAACATTGGAAAAATGGGTTCCTAGTTTTTGCAGAATTGTTCAATATATTTCATGAGTTGCGGTTTGCAACTAGACGTTTTCATGCCAGGATGAGATACGCTGTAAATTGGCACCGTATGTAAATGTTCATTGCGGAGGTGGACTAAAGTAAACACGTGACCTGCCAGCCTCGTCTTGGCCCGGAGCGGTAATACCGTTTTTGCGAATCGGAAACGAGTTTAGCCTGGCGAGCGATCACTCGCGAGAAGTCGCTTATCACGGGTTATACACCACCAGACTGCTGTTACTGTTGTCGTCGTCGTGCACCACGGGACTGATGCTATTATTGTTGTTGTTGTTGTTGTTGTTGCTATTATGCACCGCGGGAAGTTGTTCTTGTTGTAATCTTTGATCGCTCCCTGACGAACGTGAATGTCCAACTACGGTTGAACCTCTATAAACCGACAACCTTGCGACATCAATGTGTTATGCTTTGGTCACAATACCTTCCGATTAGGCTTAGGATGTACTCCCGGCATGATTTTTTGCCATTTTGGCCTGGTCCCCGGCCGGACACCAGACATGGCCGGCCGGTGGCCGGGTCTCTCAGGCATAATCGGGGAGGTGCCCGAAGAGTTTTAACTCGAAGTTAAAATTGTCCGGTGTCCCGTAGATTTTCATAATCGGCCACATATCCTTCACACATCGTTTAAGTATCGTCCGATATCCTGCCGGGAATCGAGCGGTAATCGGCCGGTGTATGTAGCCTCAAAGGAGAATTTCTTGGGACCGGACATGGGCCGATATCCGGCCAATGTGTGTTTACACATTGGGAAGTAACCCACCGATGTCCGATCGGACATCGGCCGGGCATCGGGTGGACTATATAAACCCCCGTCAGTCGTCGTGTACAACATTATAGCGCGTTCCTACACAAGACACAACACACACACGACAAGAAGATGCCTCCCAAAGGAAAACAAGGAGAATGTGGCAAGGGCAAGGGCAAGGGCAAGTGCAAGCAGAAGAAGGCACCCGCAGCTCCTCGGAGAACCTCCCCCAGGAAGAAGAAGGCTGCCCCCGCCGAGGACCACAGCAGTGACGAGGAGAGCACCCATGGAGCCGGAGCTGAGTCAGATGCGTCGCAGGAGTCTGTGGCCCAGTCGCAGTCAGGGTCGCAGTCCCAGTCGCTGCCCCAGTCACAGTCTGAGTCGCAGTCGCTGTCCAAGGTGTCCAAGAGGCGCCGCAAGGAGCCAGAGTTCCCCATCGACATAATGAGGAAGATAGCGTCTTTTTACGAGGGGAACCCTATGTTTTACGATGTGTCACACGAGAGCCACAAGGACACCCACCTCAAGGACACGAAGCTGCTCGAGTTGAGCGCCGAGATCAACGTTCAAGGTGAGAGCAATATTTATTGTGAAATATTGAATGTTTTTGGAATTTTGTGAAAATTTTACTTAAAAAATGTATTACAATTTAAAGGCACACAATGCATAACTCATCGAATATGATCGCCTGTTGGGTTTTTGTATATATAAATCAAGTAAGTATCCATTTAGACATCATTCCAATGTGGTTACATACATTTTAGGACACAATTGACTTTGTAGCCGATAAACGTATCAACATTTGTTGATATTCAAACCGCGTGGATGCCCCAATAGCGGATAGCTTATTCGGCCTTTAAAAATGTCCTAATGTTTTTCCTTTTTCTGTGTGTTACAGTGGAAGACATCATGCGCCACATCACGAACATGTGAACAGACCACTTCAAGCTCAAGAATGCGGTCAAGACGACACCGAGCGGGTCTGGTGCAGCCAAGGTCCTGACGCCCCTCCAGCATCTGAAGGTGCACGGATACTCGTTCTTGGACCCCTTCTACAGGCCCCGTACTTCCAAGACAGACACGTGCGGAAAGGTAAGCATCTGCAAGCAGAATTTGTCGACTTTACCTCTTTTATAAATATTTCAATATTTCACAATATATAATTAAGAATTGAATGGCTATTTTTCAATGTTCATGGGGTCATGAACACAGTGGGAGAAGCTAAAATTCAATGAAGCGCGAAGCGAAGCTTCATGTGGAATTTTAGCTACTCACACTGTGTTCATGACCCCATGAACATTGGAAAATAGCCATTCAATACTTATATTTTCACATTATTCTTATACATATTTTATCATACTTCAAACATGTTTATATCCAAATATCGCTTTAAAATACGACATTTTATGTGACTTTACGTGAAGTTTTCGCAATTCTTGGAACAGCGATGTTGCAACAGTGGCGTGATCGGGGATAGAGAAACCAGAAATATAAATATGTTATTAACTGACAATTTGTGGAACGACTGTTTGGTCTGGTGTGAGCCACCACATTCATTGTCAAATGAACCAGATTTTCTTTCTATGTGTTATGGAAAATTCTTGGAAGGTGTAAATATTACTGAATGGACAATTGGTATTAACTCATTTTCATTTTTTGCTTGCTGATGTTTCAGATTGCCGGGGCTGAGGGCGGTGACGAGTCTGGGTCGGACGTGGAGTCTGAGTCGGTGTCGGTGGCGACAGATGAGGGAGCTCCCAGCACTTCCAGGGGTACTTCAAAGTACAAGTCCTCAGCCAAGCCATCAGCGAAGTCCTCGGGTGTGCAAGAAGTGCTTCTTAGGTTTCTGGAGAAGAGTGCCGAGTCAGCCAAGCAGGCGGATGAGAAGGTAAATACATGATAAAATTGCCACATTGAGCATTGTCTTGTACTTACATCCCATTACTTTTGAATGTACCCTTCTTGTTTTGTTTGTGTTTACTATTAAATGCAATACTCATGTTCTGTTCACAGGTGCAGGCTATGCGGGAGGCATCCCAGAAGCCAGAGAGTGCGGCGTGGGCTGACTGGCTAGTCAGCATACAGTCGGAGATCCCCGAGAACCTGTACCGCCAGTATCAGGCCGACAGTTTCGCGCTGGGCATGCGGTACCTCTCGGGGCATGTCCAGCCCACGCCGCAGCCGCAGCCGCAGCCGCAGCCGCAGCCACAGCCGTTAGCACAGCCGCAGCAACAGTACATCACCCTCTCTGCCATCCCTCCACGGGTCCACCAGCAGCAGCAGCCGCAGTTTGCCACACAACTACAGGTATGTTTGTGTAAGCTCTTTACATTGTACAGTACATCTCATTGCAGTTATTTTACAATATGAACATTTTATGCCTAGCACTTATAGTCTTATTTTGCACTGTAGTAATGTTTTTATGTTACTATGTTTCAGTATCCAGCTCGTGCACTCTCGGCCCCTGCGCCAGCTGCCACCTCCTTTGACAGTCTGCTGAAACAGGCATGGGACGTAGCTGACACCATGACGTCACCATTGGGCAGCTCGCTCCCGACGCGTACTTCAATGGTGGACACGCCCCCCGCTCAGCAGTCCACACAGTCCACTGAGTCCCTGTCACAGTTACTTCAGGATACGCAGAGTACACTCCACCCCTCCGACTCGGATAACGATATGGACAGGGATATGGCCAGGGATCTGTGACTTTTGAGATTACTTTATATGTGCATCTATTGATGTGATTACCATTGACGTTGGATATGTTTATGTTATATTGCCATGTGACTGTGCATATTAAAAGAATGTGCTTTCAGTTTTAATAAAAAATCCTGGGTCTTAAAATAATTTATGTGTGTGTTTTGCCTTGTATAAAATAAAGTTGTTATAAACGGTCCAATAACAAAGGAAAAAAAGCAAATAGTAAGGTCAATTTTACAATAGAAATAATAAAGGTCATCTAAAAAAACAAAGGTGAAATGTGTTAAAGGTCAAATTCGTACAAAGTCTAAAATAATAACTGAAAAGACTTTGCTTTATGTATTTGGCTCTTCTTTTTGAAAAATGTAATGACAGTCAAAGTCTGCGGATTGCTCTATATGTATATATAGATATGTCCCCCAAATTTAACTATTGAAATTACTTTTTATTAGGACAATCACAATGATTGATATTAGAATTATGCTGTTTTATTTCTCAGTCCATATTTTTATACCCCTCGCAACGATAGTTGTGTGTGTGGGGGGGGGGGGGGGTATACTGGTTTCACCTTGTCCGTCCGTCCGTGACGAACGTTGGTTCGTCCGTTCGTCCGTCCGTCCGTAACATTTTGGTTTCCGCACGATAACTTTAGTTCTCTTCCTCCGATCTTTATGAGACTTCACATGTGCACTTATCTCACTGACGGCAAGACACCCATTGAATATGGGTTACGTCCGACCAAGGTCAAGGTCACTGTTGCTAAAAATAGATTGATATTTATATAACAATTTGGTTTCCGCACGATAACTTGAGTTCTGTGTGTCCGATCTTCATAAAACTTCACATGTGCTTTGATATCAATGATGGCAAGACACCTATTGAATATGGGTTTTTTTCATCCAAGGTCAAGGTCACTATTGCTAAAACTTGATAGTTCAGTGGTGGTCAGGGTTCAAACGGGGGTATATCCGTAAGCCCTCGCTTACTGACAAATCTAGTTATTTTTATTTTTCAAACCATTATATTTCTTTATTACAAGCATGGGACATAGTAAAATACGAATGTAATGAAAGTGTCTGTCACAATGAAAGTAATACACAAAGTCATTGTTGTATCGCCACATGCTGCCACGGGACACTGCCGGCCGGACTCATGAAATATTTTTTAAAGTACGCGCGCTGCTCCTTGCCAGCCTGGGTCGTCCTGGGGCCCCGTCCTTCTGCCTCGACATGACGCATCACAGCGTCGTCCCGCCACGCCCCGGGCACGAGTTGCACCTGGTCGTCTTCCCGGTCGAGGTCCGGGTTCTGCAGGCCGGGGTAGCGGGTCCTCATAATGTTGTGTAGCGTCATGCAGGCCTTTGCAACCTTGGCGACGTTGCGGGGCTTGAGTTGGATGGTGGTCAGCAGGCATCTGAAGCGGCGGGCCAGGATGCCGAACGCGTTCTCCACAACACGCCGGGCCCGCGACAACCTGTAGCTGTAGATGCGCTCGGGGATTGTCTGGTAGCGGTGGGAGTACGGTTTCATCATGTACGTCCTCAGCGGGAACGCGTCATCCCCGATCATGAAGAAGGGCATGTCTCTGTCGTCGATGGGAATGGGTTCGGGCAGGGGTAGACCCAGGGTACCCAGGCGAAGAGCCGGCTCCAGGCGGGATCGGTTGAATATCCCGGCGTCCGAAGATGAGCCGGGGGCCCCCACGTCGGCCCAGATGAACTTGTAATTAGCGTCTACAACAGCCAGCATGACGATGGAGAAGAAGCCTTTAAAGTTGTAGTACAGCGACCCAGTCTTGCCCGGCTTCGTGATAGCGATGTGCTTGCCGTCGATGGCCCCGCAGGCGTGTGGGAAGTTCCACTTGTCTCGGAACCCTTCGGCCACTGGTCGCCACTCATCTGGGGTCTGGGGAGTGTTCCACATCTCGGCCTGGTACTCTTCAAAGATCGCCTGGCACACCTCAGGGATGAAGAGCGATATGGTATTGTGGGCGACGCGGAACGCGAACGCCAAGTCTCGGTAGCTGGCTCCCGTGGCAAGGTATCTCAGTGTGATGGCGAGCTTGAGGCCAGGGTCCAAAGGGGCTCGGTACCTGCAACACATGAAGGTGGTAAAATATAATTAGAATCATCCATAATGAAATATGTTTTAAACCACATGTTTGCAAAAATAGGTACAAGTCACAAGGATTTCACAATTTCACAGTATAATTACTTTTGGCACTTGGTAATCCGGGGCCCCACTCTGTCGAGGAGCTCGTGCCAAAGTGCCGGCTCCACACGTAGGTATGACTTGAAGTCGCTGGCGTGTTCGTTCTCGAGCTCCCGCATCAACGTCTCGTACTGGCCGAACAGCGGTCTACGCAGGATCCAGTGGCGGACCCACCACCTCCGTCTTCTCCTCGGGGCCCTCTGTCGCTCCCTCTCGGCCTCGTCTAACAGCGCCGCCAGTATCATGTTGTGTTGAAGTCTTGCTTGCGCCAATTCCTGTTCCAGCATCGCCAGTCGTAGTCTTCTTGGTGCAGCCATCGTAACGTTTTGACCATGCCAGGTAGAGCGGCCATTATATACCTCTTGACCGATGACGTAGCCATCGGCCATCACACCCCCCGACAATCGCCCGACATTCGACCGGGCCTGGTACAAGCATCGTTCGTTGTCCGTAGGATACTCGGGCAATATTCGTACGATGTCGGGTGAATAGGCCGGTTATCGTCCGGATATCATAGGATAATCGGCCGATTAGTATTAGATGTTCGGTCGGTATTCACTGCCTCGCCGGCCCCAAAAAGAATTATCTTTGGAAACAGACGCCGGACGATTACCAGACGGTGTTCGGACGGCCTCCACACGTCCTCCGGACGGTGCCATTTATGTAAATGAGGTGTGACAATTTTTTTGACCGGTGTTGTCCGATGTCGGGAAAATGGTCAAAACCAGCGGTGTACTCCCGATTACCCCATATCTCCGTATACCGGCCGATC
Source organism: Conchocele bisecta (assembly GCA_029237695.1). Classification (NCBI taxonomy): domain Eukaryota; kingdom Metazoa; phylum Mollusca; class Bivalvia; order Lucinida; family Thyasiridae; genus Conchocele; species Conchocele bisecta. Next base: position 47,721,098 of record CM055272.1, read on the forward strand.
ATTGTGACCAAAGCATAATTTAAACGGTGAAACATCTCTAAACCGGACGCCCTGTGGACCTCCCAGGGTGTCCGGTTTATAGAGGTTTCACTGTATTAGTATAATGGAGAGTCGTAGGAACGTTTATATGACGAGTATGGAATTATTTTTGATATCTGTTTTCGTGGCACATATCATTTAGTTGCCATTATGCATGTAAGGCAGGTGTAGTATGAAGGCGCATGGCAAATGTCATTCATCCCGCATCGTAGGCCAATGGAGAATACGCACACACAACGTATTAGTATTATTATTATTATGTATAGCTACTAAAACAGTAACACGTTTTGTCCTCCTTGGCAGTTTGTACATATACAAACTAAGCACAATTAGCCTGAGATGACGTCATGAAAAACTGCTGTTAATACAGACATTGCTCCCATGGCACATGATACGGATCACGTGAGCGGGTAATTTCATATACGAACTCAACTAATTTCAATTTAAACAAACTGCATTATTTCATAGACCTTAGTGTAATTGACTATGATATGTTTGAGGCTTCTTCGTATAACTTACACTTATATATTATTGTGGTGCTGACTTTGCCATTTATCGTATAAATATACATTTAAAGGTACATGCCCATTCAGCAGGCACATAGAGAATAGTAGGTTAGTGCCGTGAATGGGAAAAAATATCCGGCAACTCTAATGAATTTCTTTATTTCTCATCAGTAGTAAATGTTGTGACCACTCATTTGAACCGTCTCGGCGAGACGGTTCAAATGAGTGGTCACAACATATACTTTGGTTCAGAAATAAGGAAATTAGATAGAGAATAGTAGGTTAGTGCCGTGAATGGGACAAAACTATCTGGCAAGGCTCAGGAAACGGGATGGGCGAGGCTCTGCCGAGCACATCCCGTTTCCGTGCCGCGCCAGATATTTTTTCCCATTCACGGTACTAACCTACTATTCTATTTATCCCGTCAACACCTACAAATGGCTGTAAAATGCAAAACTAGTATTGACTGGATAACAAAACTGTTTCACGGCACCGTGTTTCACGGCACATACGCACTGTGTTGACGGGATAAAACATGTTCTTTATAACAGAGACATCATCCGGGACATTTTCTGGCAAAATAAACATTCATTCACCATTGCCCCACGTATTGATTGGTATTATAATATATTTTATAGCACACGTACATTTCCACACTGATATCAGGGGCGATAACCGTGTTTCATTAAAATGTTAACGGTCATTACTATTTATTATCTGTATTTATTTGTTGATGTGCGATGATCATACTTTATAATCTGTCGAAAATGTTATATTTTTCAGGGGACGCATTTAATTAGTATAAATAATTAAAAAATATCATGCCTCATTTGCATATGAAAATAGCCTGATACCACCACGTGTCACTACCAGTAAAATAAACATTACTAAATCATTATATATGTATAGCGGGTTCTCGTATTTTTTAGAACTGGTGGAATATTGACACCATTGTACACTTACTATTTAATTCCTACACAGGATATTTTGTGTCTCTATACTGAGTGGGCATGTACCTTTAATAAACCATGTGCTCATGAATATGTCGAACTGACACGTTACTTCGAATTGAACGAAACAAATAGATTACTTGAATTTATCTTCGTTGACTTGCTAATGTGTTTGTTCGCGCATTTACGACGTCGTCTCGCATTCACATTTGTTCCCATAAATTGGTTGATGATTCTTCTTGGAAGTAAACATTATGTTTCTATGGCAACACGAACATGGCAACCAATCACGTTTCCGTTACAGTGTGAATACCGCCTACGTCAATTCTCGGTTTACATCCGGAATATATAGACATACTGCAAAGATGTATGTATACACGTGCTATGCGTTTATCATGGCTGTTAATGAGTCTCCGGCTGGCAAAATCGACCTTACGACATGTGCGGCCAGCGTAGCCCCAGATCAGCCTGCGCATCCGCGCAGTCTGATCAGGGCCAACACTGCTCGCCATTGAGTCAATCTAGATAGGGGATCTTAAAGGGGCATTTCAGGATCTTTTTTGAAAATAAAATACTATAAAAAATAAAAACGTGTTTTCATCATGGAATTGTATGTGTGTAAAGTGGTTTAATTGAAGATATATGATGATACTAGGATTGCTGGGTTGTTTGAATTTTCACCGATATCGGTACATAAGTATCAGATTTCCTATCTTGTTGAACGCAACATGAACGCAACATGATAGGAAATCCTATATGTATAATTCATCTTCAATTAATTCATCTTCAATTAATTCATCTTCAATTAAACCGCTTTACACAGGGCCATGATGGCCCTGTGTAAAGTGGTTTAATTGAAGATATATTACGATACTAGGACTGCTGGAATTTTCACCGGTATCGGTACATACGTATCATATTTTCTGACTTGTTGAACGCAAAAAATCCTGATATGCCCCTTCAAAATGTGATGATTTAATATCATATTTTAAACGGGTTTACTGATTTTAAAAAGCTATGCCGAGTTTCTAATACAATCAGTCAACGAGTTTAATAAATCTCATAGTATATCACAGCAATATTAGATTAGTTTATTGCATAAGCGCGCCATCATAAATTGAAGATGTACTGATCATATCACCAATTAACGCGTTTTCCGTTGCTATCTAATTTTCATATGTATTACACAACTGTATTATGATTTGTATGGTGGCATTTCTACCATCTACTTAACGTGATGACGTGATAGTTAAGTCGTCTTAATACACCGTATAAGTCGTCTTAACTACATAATTATCGCGTCCAGACTAGATACATTGGACGCGATAACTAACACAAAATTTCGTCAGAAACGTGATACTGTCGACTAGCAAGGATTTTACTCTCTCTCTCCATGTCTCTGCCACTAGGGACATTGGTTTCATGACATTTTATCTCGTCTTTGTCAGTCAGTAAGTCGTCTTGACGCGATACTTATCGCGCTAACGCGTCAAGACGTCTTACTAACTTGTCCAGACGAGATAAACTGTATTAAGTCGTCATATTGTATTTAGTCGACGAGAAAATATGTGGAAATTGAAGTAAAAATGTATCTCAGCTGTGGACAGTATCACGTTCATGACAAAATTTCGTGATAGTTATCGCGTCTGATTTATCTCCTCCTGACCAGTTAGTCTTGACGCGATATATACATGTATGTAGTTAAGACGACTTATACTGTTCAGTTAGATGACTTAGCTATTACGTTATCACATTATGTCGATGGCAGAAATACGCCACCATATCGATGGTCTAGTAACATAAGCTTTAGCATAGCAGTTACGACCTTATGTTACTAGACCATCGATATAGGTGTAGCACACTATGTGTTAATACACTTGGAAAGCATATTGATTATATCACTGAATAACAACATAATTCTAATAAATGTCAGTGTAATACGCTGATCAGGCTTGTGTCCGAACCGCAATCTGACAATACCGGGCATTATCTGCATCATTTTTGCCCCATTATAAATGCCCATAGGAAAATTATTTGTTGTTTTGTTTTTCGCATTAAAATCAATATTTATATTATGTGAAATTTCATCAAATATTTGTTTCGGGGGAGGGGGGTCTATTTAATTATTGATGAAAAAATACTTACATTTAAATATTGTTTAGATTTAATGTGTTTAATCTCCAAAACTTCGTCGGCAGCAAAACGTGGAACAGACAGTAGTTTTATTTATAATAATTTTATATTTAACATTCTGTCTTAAATAATTTCATATATTGATCATGTATACAGAAACATACATTTCAAAGAAAAAATACATTTTTATTCACAATAATATTGATATTAATGAAAAAAACAAATATCGTATGCATGTATTTGGATTATTTAAATGAACGTACTGTGATGTCACAGCTCATTTGCATAACACATGCAGAAATTAAAACCTGAATAACTTGTGGCAGACATGGAATATTTGCATAACACATGCAGAAATTAAAACCTGAATAACTTGTGTCAGACATGGAATATTCGCATGCGGTTTTCACCAGTCTTGTAAAATTGCTAAGGACTATACACTACCACAATATACATACGAAACACAACTGCGTCCCAGGGGCCCTTTAATGATTCCAAATACAGTGTCTTTTATTCGTGCGGACAACTGTGCAAAAATAACTCACAGCTACATTTAGACGGTCTGTTTATAGAACTATGATCATGGCTGCAAATCACGATCGTTTTTTAATTTTTGGCTGTGACTGAGTAAATGGGGCGTATGTGTTTTGCGACCAGTGTAGATCCTGATCAGCCTGCGCATTCGCGCAGTCTGATCAGGATCTGCACTGTTCGCCATTACATCATTGAAACGCCCAACATGTTTCTAGCAGCATATGTTGTTATCAGGCTATATGAGTGTGATATTTGATCAGGAGCTGCATTGGTCACAAATCCCATTAACCCCATTTCTCCAGTCACAGCCACAATTTAGTTGATTGCCCAATGTATAAGCGACTGTACATAGTAATTATCATTGCTTAGCCGTTTAAGTATCCGTGGATGTGGTCCACATGGAAACGGTAAATTGCCAGATTAAAGCATTTAAGAAACAGGCTAGAATGATTACAGGGCAATTGGAAAGACGTGTTTGGCTTTCCCCGCCTACACCCGGATCTTAAAGGCACAGGTGGCCGTTTCACCAAACTTCGTACGACTAAAATGTTCGTAAGTGCAAATTTAGGATCGTCTGGAAAGTTCAATTGATGGATTTATCTTTATTGAATAAATGTAAATCCAATAATTGTTCAAAAGAAAACATTGTTAGTGTGAATTTACAAACTATCATAATGTTGCACTTACAAACATTATAGACGTAAGAAGTTTAGTGAACCGGCTCCCTGGTTGCCAGATTGGGAAACATAGTTTAACCCTCTCAACCCTGGATATCCTACATGAACATTGGAGTTTGCATAGCACTTTTTGGACTATTCCATTAACGACAAAATATGGATTTTTCACAGGTGAATACTAGTAACAGATGCTGCAGATCCTGATGAGACGGCTCGTTACGAGCCGGCTCATCTGGATATACAGTGTTTGTACATGTTGGCGTTCTGGGGTGCTTTTCACTAAACTTCGTACGACTAAAATGTTCGTAAGTGCAAATTTAGGATCGTCTGTAAATTTCAATTGATGGATTTACATTTATTGAGCATAGGCTGCATATGCAGCCTACGCTCAATAAATGTAAATCCAATAATTGTTTACAAGATAACAGTGTTAATGTGAAATTTACAGACTATCATAATTTTGGACTTACGAACATTTTAGTCGTAAGAAGTTTAGTGAAACGGGCCCCAGGCCTCTAACGTGAAAGTGTTAATTGCGGAGTTGTATCGAATTTCCGAATCTAAATTTACCTATAAGTTGCCTGGATAAAAATCAGGGATTGGTAAAAAAAACAACAATTTACCAATTTCACAACGCTAGCTATTTTTCAGTATTACAAACATGTATGATAATGGATATTGATGGGATTTCTGACCAGTGTAGCTCCTTATCGAATAGCACACTCCTGCAGCCTGATACCGATACATATTTACGACTGGTCATACTTCTACTGACTTTGCGAACAATTTACGACTGGCCATGCTTCTACAGGCTGTGCGAACAACATACCACTGTCATATTTATGCAGTCTGTGCGAACGACTTACGACTGTCATACTTCTACAGGCTGTGTGAACGACTTACGACTGGCCATATTTCTAGAAACTTACGACTGACCATACTTCTACAGGTTGCGCGAACGACTTACGAATGGTCATATTTTCACAGGCTCTGCGAACGACTTACGATTGGTCATACTTCTACAGGCTGTGTGAACGACTTACGACTGGTCATACTTTTGCAGGCTGTGCGAACTTATTATGACTGATCATGCTTCTAGAGGCTGTGCGAACGGACTTACGACTGGTCATATTTCTACAGGTTGTGCGAACGAATTACGACAGGTCATATTTCTAAAGGCTGTGTGAACAAATGATGACATATATGTGGCTGTGACTGGAGAAATAGAGCTTATGATTATGCGACTAGGTGTAGATCCAGATCAGCGTGTGCATCCGCATAGTCTGATCTGGATCTGCACTGTTCGCCACTCCATCAATGAAACATACGTCATGCTTGTAACAAGAAATATATATCAGGCTATATGAGTGTGCTATTTGATTCAGGAGCTACACTGGTCACAAACCCCATAAGCCCCATTTCTCCAGTTTCAGTCACATATCGATGGTCTAGTAACTGCTATGCTTTATGTGTCACCATTTAGCATAGCAGTTACGACCTTATGTTACTAGACCATCGATATATGAAACATTTAATGTCAGGTAGAATTTCTACAGTTCTAGTGGGTACGGTGGGGGTGGGGGGGGGGGGGTATGTGATATATGAGCTGGTAGAGAATAAAAACAAAAGGCGATTAATATAACGATAGCACAGTTTATTATTTGATTCTATGCTAGTATTTATAATTCTCAGTATATAACACAGTCTTCTAACATATAAATACATAATAGATACATGTACATACTATATTATACACAATCATCACAATAATCATCGTTAATAATGCCTTTGTGAAAAGTTAATATTGTCAAATATGCGGCGCACTAGCACTATATCATATAGACACGCCATGTGAGTTTGTAGATATTTTAGACATCTGCGTAATTTCATTAAATACGTTTATAAAATTTACAATAGTTTTCATAAATAAAGTCAAAAGTTGACACAACTTTCAGAGTACATGCGGAATTATATTCCGCATGTACTCCGAACGTTTTGACACTTTTTGACGGAAAATATTGTAAATTTTGCAACGTATTTCACGATATTACGCAGATGTCCGAAGGTACAAAATCACATGGCGTGCCTCATATGTGTCACGCTATCTATACCATACGAGACAAGTCATGTGATGCTGTACTTGAGAAGATGTGCGATGTTTCATGAACAAACATTTACAGAAATATTTTTTACTTTCGCGTGCGTACGCGGTAGTCTTTGCGTGCGCACGCGATATGGCTTTGCTAGTATCGCCAGTCACCAGTATGAATACACACTAGAGTGGCATGTCACCAGCATGTATACAAATCAGTATGGGATGTCATCAGCATGTATACAAATCAGTATGGGATGTCATCAGTATGTATAAAACCAGTATGGGATGTCATCAGTACGTATGCAAAGCAGTATGATAGTCTGTGCGTGCGCACGCAAAGACTATCGCTTGTGCACGCAATGAATATCGCTTGCGCACGCAATGACTATCGCGTGCGAACGCAATTACTATCGCATGCGAACGCAATGACTATCGCGTGTGCACGCAAATACTATCGCTTGCGCACGCAATAACTATCGCGTGCGAACGCAATTACTATTGCATGCGAACGCAATGACTATCGCGTGTGCACGCAATGACTATCGCGGGCGCACGTGAAATTAAAAAGTATTTCCATGTCCCCTCTGTGCCACCGTAGAAAGTTGATGAAGTTTTCAGAGCAATAGCGGAATTCTATTCTCTCTAGAACATTCCCACTAGAACTGAAGAAGTCATGTTTGGTTTTTTGGCATTGGCATTGACATTTCGTCAACTTTCGACGTCATTTATGGGAAATACGTAACTTTTATACATACAATGGAACCTCTCTAAACGGGAATTTTGATGGGTTTCATTGCCATTTAACTCCGATGGTGCTGTCTATTGGCGATCGCAAAACACGAACGGCTGTATTGGTCATGTGCCTGATTTACAATGCAGCATCTCTAAATCGGACACCCTGGGGACTTCCCAGGATGTCCGGTTTAGAGAGGTTCCACTGTGTTTTCATGAGATACCGCACATCTTCATAGGTATAAAATACATTAAAGGTACATGCCCACTCAGTAGGCACAAAATGTTCTTTATATCAGCGACATCATCTGAGACATTTTCTGGAAAAAGAAACATTCATTCACCATTACCCCACGTATTGATTGGCGTTCTTATACATTGTATATCAGACGTAACTTTCCACACTGATATCAGGGGCGATAACCGTGTTTCCTTAAAATGTTAACGGACATTACTATTTATACTCTGTATTTATGTTTTAATGTACACATATCATACTTATAATTTGTAAACAATATTATTTGTTCAGGTGACGCATTTCATTAGTATAAATAATTAAAAAATGCCACATTTGCGTATGAAAATAGCCTGATACCAACGCGCGTCACTGTAAAATATTAGTAAATGATTATACCTGTATAGCGGCGACTCGTAATCGTTGGAACTGGTGGAATGGTGACACAATTATACACTTATTTAATTCCTATAAAGAACATTGTGTGCCTGCTGAGTGGGCATGTACCTTTAACATGTATATACAATTTAAATATCCATCGTTTGGAAGACCATGGGTTTGAAACTAAGTATATATACACGTCGATCACCGTCAGACTGAAATGTTGCTGTGACTGGAGAAATGTTTGTTTGTTTATTGGTGTTTAACGGCCTACCAACAGCTAAGGTAATTTAAGGCCTGGCCAATGGGTTCGATGCCGCATTTAACCTGCTGCATTGGGGGTAGGGAGGGGGGGGGATATCCCGAAATCAGAACGGAATATTTACATCGAAAATATATTCAGTCCTGACAACAGGATAACCTGACCTGGTGCCAGGTCCATACCACACCAGTCACTTGGCTCTTCCCCTAAAAGTAATAGGATTACGAATAATCGAAATAGTAATGAGATTTGCGACTAGTGTAGATCAAGATCAGCCTGTGCATCCGCACAGTCTGATCAGGATCTGCACTGGTCGCAATTATATCAATGAAACACACGTTATAATAGTAACAAGCAATATACAGGTAGTGTGTTATGTGATCAGGCACTACACTGGTCACAAATCCCATAAGCCCCATTTCTCCAGTCACAATCACATATGAAATACGCCATGCGATGTTGTACCTTCGGACAGCTGCGTAATTTCATGAAATACGTTTACAAAAATATACAATATTTTCCGTAAATGGCGTTAAGAGTTGACACAGTGTTATTATATTCTGCATGTAATCTGAAAATGATGTCATCTCTTTATTTTATGTATGAAGAATAAAATGTAAATTTTGTAAGCATCTTTAATAAAATTACGCAGATGTCTGAAGGTACAAAATGGCATGGCGTGTCTGAATGATAACCATAGGTCTCGTGGTGGATCGCGTACGTAATGGGCACCCAGGGCCAGTTCATAAGTGCAAATTTAGGATCGTCTGTAAATTTCAATTGATGGATTTACATTTATTGAGCATAGGCTGCAAATGCAGCCTATGCTCAATAAATATAAATCCAATAATTGTTCACAAGAAAACAGTGTTAATGTGAAATTTACAGACTATCATAATTTTGCACTTACGAATATCTTAGTCGTACGAAGTTTTGTGAAACGGCTCCCTGCTATTTTGGCTCGCGACTCCCACATTTTTTTCTAAATATCTCAGTACAATTTATGTATTTTAAAATTAGTTAAAATTAGTTGATTGTGTTTAACGGCCTGTCAATAGCTACTATTGTTTTAGGCCGTGCTAACTGGGTCGAGTCCCATATTTTACCTGTACGGATGGGGAAAAATACCAAAATCAGAATTGAATATATGTCTGTATAAAAATATATATTCAGCCCTGAAATTAAAATAACCTGATTTGGTTGCAGATCTTCGTCGCACGTGAGTTAATTAGTCCCGCTCCTGAAAAGTAAAAGGATTAGTACTAATCTTACTTCTTTTATAATGTGTATAACCGGATTCAACTCTCAACTAACCAGAAAGTCAATAACGTATCTGAGGGCTAAACCATATGGGATTCCAGGAGGATGGACACCATCGTTAAATTACCGCATCGTTAATTACTATCGTTAAATAACCCCATCGTTAAATTACTGTCGTTAAATTACCCCCATCGTTAAATTACCATTCGCATGCTCCCCACCAGCCACCCGATGCGATTAACATGATCTAAGCGAATATGCCTCAGATAATCATATGATACAGCCTGTCGATGACGGTGTCCTTATAGCAGTATGCGTTATGTCGATACACTTACATTTGTGTCTGTGACTTGAGGAATTGGGCTTATGGGTTTTGCGACCAGTGTAGATCCAGATCAGCCTGTTCGTCTCTTTTGTAGAAAGCAAACTATATTGTTTTCAGGCTACTTATAGGGAGTGTGCTATTTCATCAGGAGCCACACTGGTCACAAATCCCATAAGCCACATTTCTCCAGTTTCACATTTATGTAAGTTTTCTCGAAATAACTTCCTAACGGCTACAGCTACTAAAGCTTCATCGTTCCGTCATCTGTTAGCGGTCATCATAATATATTCTAATCGTCTACATAATATTTATCCATATAGTTGAATCACCATCTCTGCTCGTGATCAGAGTTTCTGACAACATATTCTGACACTCGGGTGGAATATCCTCATCCCACACTAACGCATAGACTTATAATGGATTCTTTTTATCGTCCCTATATAGATGATATCTGACCCAGAATAAGACTCCACTTTTTATTCGCTGAATTTATACGACATTTTATAGAATAGAATGTTTTTATTAACTTAAACTATTACATAGTTTCTCGTCATATAAACACAATATACATCCAGCGTGTTCGCCATATCAACAAATTGGACGCTAATGCCAGATCATTTCCAAATTATTATCAAATTAATGTGCAATGCCGTCACCTAATATTTTCAAACGTATTCCCCACCACTACCCGGGAGCGATGTTGGCCAAATGTCACACGGATATATATGGGTAAAACCTTTTCAGATTTGATAAAATGGGGGTTGTCGCATAATCAAAGATGGTCGCGTTAAATATATAGATCATATTCTTCAAACAACATCTCCTCATGAACCGCTGGACTATTTTGACAAAACAAACTAGAATCACTATGATTCACAAATAGAATCACTATGATTCACAAATGTTACCATGTTGCACAAACATAGACTGGGATGACAATACATTTGGTCTGTTTAAAGTGCGTGCAGTACGAAGAACACCTCGCAAAGTTTAAACAGACCAAATGTATTGAACCCGCAGTAAACGCAACAGACCATGTTATTGTTACTTATATTTACACCTTATTTATTTATGGTTTCAAATATGTAAATAACCAAATATGGCGTTAAAATTAAGAATAATCTTGTCCTTTCGTCGCAATACCTGGAACAGCCGGACGGTGCAGGTCAAGAGCGTGCAGTTGTTGACAACCTCGGGGAAATTGATGACGTCAAACGAACTTTAACCAATCAACAACATCGCGCGACGCCACGTGGGTCTAATTGTATTGTGAAGTAAACGCATACGTCAAATGGGCGTTTGCTTTATGAATTTATGGAAGGTGTAAATATATATTATAGGAATGAATGGCCTTTTTGTGGAATTTATCGGGGGTATAAACTTGGAAAAGTCGCGGGAATACTGGACGAAGGCCGGAAGGCCTCGTCCAGTATTCCCGCGACTTTTCCAAGTTTCTATCCCCGATAAATTCAACAAAAAGGCCATTCATTCCTTATAATTCCAGCATTTGAAATAAATTCATCAAGAAAATATGTTTATTTTCCGTTTTCTTAATAATTATTTTAACTGCGCCTCACGGTTACGGAAAGTAGTTCGGCGTGGGAGTTTACTGGGATATAAATTTTGGACAAATGTTAGGGAATTGTGTAAATATTTTTGTGCTGGAATTATGAACAGACATTTCATGCTTTTCTAGTAAACTTCACGCTCTTTACCAGTATCGCATGCTGTTTTAGTCACAGGTGAAAGAACAGATGGTGATTACGTTTGGTGTCATATGGGTAGTCTGGTGGATTTGGGTGGATTTGGGTGGATTTCGTTGATTTTGTGTAGTTACATAATGTTGTGCAACTACATGTATATGCTAAAACATTACACACGACAGAAATCGCCAATTATCTACACATTCACCGTTCGAACTGTCGGACCCCTTTAAAACAAAAATACTGTCACGTATACGTGTAATGTGTACGTTATACGTGTAAATTGTATGTTGGTAACAATGCACCTAAACCACCAGAGATGCCGAACTAACCTTAATAACACATAAAACACCGAAGTATGAACCGTTCTTCAAGAAACTGTTGTCTTAGTGAATTTGCTCATTAACAACGTAATATTGCAGCAAATAATGCTACAATTCGACCTACTCTAATGTACGCTACAAATGTACATATATTGATAATCATAGTCTAGTGATTGTCACTAATAATAATGCATATATATTATAACGACACAGGTATACATACATGTCCTATACATCTGGGGGCCGTTTCACTAAACTTCCTGCGACTAAAATGTTCGTAAGTGCAAAATTATGATAGTCTGTAAATTTCACATTAACAATGTTTTATTGTAAATAATTATTGGATTTACATTTATTGAGCATAGGCTGCATATGCAGCCTATGCTCAATAAATGTAAATCCAAAAATTGAAATTTGCAGACGATTCTAAGTTTGCGCTTACGAACATTTTAGTCGTAAGAAGTTTAGTGAAACGGGCCCCTGAAACATTTGCCTGTTTACCCGTACAGTTTAACCCTTTCAACACTACATACCTCTATAGCGGTGTTTGTAAACCGTGTAGATCCAGATGAACAGGCTCGTAACGAGCCGTCTCATCAGGATCTGCACTTCTTGCAAGTTTTTATTTCTTCATATTTTTTGAGAGAATGGCAGCCGCTTTTTATAAATGGACTAGTGTGAAAATCATTTTGTGACAAATGGATTGCTCTGAAAATTAGCATATCACAGTCCATTGTTAACCATTACAATGCTGAATTAAATTTTGACGTCTGCTGTTTATTTTCTATTTACATTTTTTCTCATCAAAAACATCAAAAACATGATTTTACAGCAATTAAGAATCATTTCCAATGGAAATGATTCTAAAGTGCTGCCAAACCATGTTTTATTGAAACAAAAGACAAAATATGATACAACAGCAGAAATAAGTGTTTAAGCAAAGAGCTGGCGGTGGAAAAGTCAAGGGCATGGGGGTTTGTGGCATTTGTGCACAAGTATGCTGTGCTGTAATATTAAAGGTACATGCTCACTCAGTAGGCACACATTGTTCTTTATATTATAGACATCATCTGAGACATTTTCTGGCAAAATAAATTCATTCACCATTACCCCACGTATTGATTGGCATTATTATGCATTTTATGTCAGACGTAACTTTCCACATTGATATCAGGGGCGATAACCGCGTTTAATTAAAATGTTAACGGACATTACTATTTGTACTCTGTATTTATTTTTTGATGTTTACTTATCATGCTTTATAATCTGTCGAAAATATTATATTTTCAGGTGACGAATTTAATTAGTATAAATAATAAAAAAAATACCATGCCTTATTTGCATATGAAAAGAACCTGATACCACCGCGTGTCACTGTCAGTAAACTAAATATTACTAAATGATCATATCTGTATAGCGGGCACTTGCAATTTTTAGAACTGGCGGAATAGTGACACACTTATACACTTATTTAATTCCTATAAAGAACATGTTGTGCCTACTGAGTGGGCATGTACCTTTAAAGTAATATCCCAAGGGATATCGAATATATGACAGAATTGACAAACTCTGGCAAACTTCTTGACCGAAACTTCTAAGTGTTTCAGTAAAGTTATGAATGACTAAAGGTCATTGTCATATCACGGGCAGCACGATGTGTGGCATTTACGCACATGCACGATGTATAGAAATACTAAAGTAATCGTTTAAGGGATATAGAAATTATGACAGAATTGAGAAACTCCGGCAATCTTATTAACCGGATCCACGGACGGACGCATGAACGGACAGGCGCACCCAAAGACGACATGTATCCCGGCTCTACGGAAAACGGATACATAAACATATCTGAATATATTTATAGCACGGGTGTTCTTTGGCCATTTCTGCATATAGTTACATAAGCATACATTGTATCATAATGTTCTACTGCCAATATTTGTAATTTTTTGTATTTAAAAACTATTGAATATTGTGTTTGAAATCAAGCAGCTTGATTGGCTGAGCCTGAACTGTGCTCAGATAATCAAGTTGCTTGATTGCTAGTTGGCAATTTCTGTATTTCAAAATTATTGAATATTGTGATTGAAATCAAGCAGCTTGATTGGCTGAGCCTGAATTGTGCAACAGTTCAGGTTCAGACAATCAAGTTGCTTGATTGCTAGTTGGCAATTTCTGAATTTCAAAACTATGGAATATTGTGTCGAGATGGAAATTGCATGTGCCGTATAGGAAAGAATATATAACGTACTTTATAGTTCCCCTACTTTCTAAGCCAATCGCTGGGCAGCATTGTGCCCAACTTATTTCACATATTGCAGCGTTTAACCCCAATATATATATATTGCCAGATTTAATTATTAACCGTTCGACAGGAAATGGAAAATCAATACTCGGATGGGACATTGCATTTTTCACTTGACTGAACTATAAGTATGTTTTTGTTCACATATTTAATTTTTCAGGAACTAAATGCTGCGGTCGCTATCGCTGCCTCGCATTTAATTCCTTAAACATAGCTATGTGTTTCATTGCTTGGCATATAATACAAAGGACCATATACAACTCGTTCTAATTTTCCCTCGTACACTATTCGTTAGAGTTGGGAAAACCATTTCTTAAACAAATGTAGCGAACAGTTTAGATTCCTATCTGGCCGCATGTGCGTGCCAATTAATCAGAAGCTATATGGTCAGAAACCAATAAGACCATATTTGTCAGTTCAGATACTTTACATACGGCGTAGTCAATTATGTACGGTGGCACAGAGGGGACATGAAAATATGTTTTACTATTGCGTGCGCACGTGATAGCTATTGCGTGCGCACGCGATAGCTATTGCGTGCGCACGCGATAGCTATTACACTATCGCGTGCGCATGCAATAGTAAACAATATTTCCATGTCCCCTTTGTGCCACCGTATTTATGCCATCATTTCGCTATAGCACGATTTGGTTAGTAGGATTTTTTCACAGACATACCGTTAAGTAGGAATGGATGAATGAATGGAATAGACCTATCTCTCAGAGCTCCAGATATGTTTTGTATCTAAAGAGTATTATACCCCCATATTTCAAATTCAACGCGTATTTTACTATAATTGATGTTCTTCCTTATTAAATAGGAACAACTGATAAAAACATAAAAACTAATTTAAAAATTCACGTATTTGTGTTGCAAAAAGGAAACTGCGCAACTAAGTACATTTTCAACTTTATTACAGTATTTTCACTACTCAATTGCAATGCGCATTTCCACAATTCTGTGAGTATTTTGTACTCCCACTGTTGATAATCAATACCTATTATACTAAAATAACTGCTTAAAATACGCACCTTATCTGTAACCGATTTCATCAAAATTGCAAAGTATACTTTTCTAGCAAAGTATACTTTGAGGGAGAAATTTTAAATTTTTGGATAAATTTATTATTTTTTATTATACTGAATTTATTACATTATCACATTATCCGGTAATAAATATAATAATATAATGTAATAAATTCAGTATATAATTCTGCATACTTTTAATCATCACATATATGCAATCGTTAGTTCTATATGAAATAATTCATTTCGGGAACATTAAATGATTACTCCCTCAAAGTATACTTTGCTAGATAAGTATACTTTGCAATTTTGATGGAGCTCTGGGACTCTCTGGAGATATCCTTGTACATATTGCATATGGGGAATTTGTTCAGAAAGGGGGACCGTAGGACCTATGCGACTAACGTAATTTTAGATCGCATGCGCATGCGCGCAGTAGGATCTGGGCCTACATTATTCGCAGTACTGTTAATCGAATACAGTAATGCCCTAAAATACATATTGTTGATCAATTGATGTGTGACTGTAACATCACATATGATTATCAAGATCTCCACTGGGCACAAATATCCAATGCTCTCTTTATATGTGCATGTGAATGGAACATGTTCGTTGCCGTAGTAAAGCAAAATACAGATAATCCCACACAAAATCAGGAAGTACTCCACCGTTGAAACCGGAACAAACAAGGTGACTGTTTCCCGCTGTACTCATAAACGCACCGTTTGCAGTTCCATGGACGCGGGAGACAGTAACGGCCCGCTCGCGTCTGTCGTCATAGCGCATGCGCTAATATTTGAAAACCCGGATGTGTTGCTGGACTGTGTTTCGGTACATTTGCCAAATTGCTGCGAAACGGACGGGCACATCACTGTCTCGTTTATCCGTCGCAGAGCTAGAACTGCTTCGAATTCAATCAGTTGTTGCATAAAGTTTATGTTTGGTGAAATAATGCTTCTCTTGCTGCGGACGTATTCGAACGCTTGTTCCACTCGCAGTGACTCGCGGTACATGATGTATGCAATACAAATGGTGGCCGATCGACTCACACCCGCCTTGCAATGGACCAGTACCCGGCCATTGCTTTGTCGTACAGTTTCTGAAAACAATATATAAAAATAGAATAAAAAGTCGTTATGGTAAAATCTGAATAGCTGAACAGAGCATTAAGGTGTAACAATGCGATCGCCAACGAGAGCCCGACCTACTAACAAGTAGGTAAATGTCATCCGCGCCTTTTTTTTTTAGAAATTGTGAAGGGGTCTGGTTTTAGCCGAAATTGTGAAAAAAAAGAGATTTTCGCCAAAATTCAGAAAACATATTTCCAATTGTGAAGCCACCGAAGATCGGCCCCTATCATATAGGAGGGGCGGGGCTGCACCCGAATGACACAGGGTGTTTAGCCATCAATGTGAGTGAGTCAATGTCACTATGAATAAAGTTTGGGAACGATCCGACCAATATATCAAGAGATACCCAACATTTGGAACTGTGTCCAACATTCCCGATACATACGACGACAACTACGCCGGAATTGTGACAGTTACGTCTCACTTTCCAATAACCTGTAGCCTATTTCATCAAAATTGATTGCAAAGTATACTTTTCTAGCAAAGTATACTTTGAGGAAGAAATTTTAAATTTTATGATAAATTTATTAATTTTTATTATACTGAATTTATTACATTATCACAGCCATTTTGGCTGTGATAATGTAATAAATTCAGTGTAATAATTTTGCATACTTTTAATAATCAAATATATGCAGTTGTTAGTTTTATATGAAATAATGCATTTCAGGAAAAATAAATGATTACTCCCTCAAAGTATACTTTGCTAGAAAAATATACTTTGCAATGTTGGTGAAATCGGCTACTGGACGAAAACAAAAATACCCGTTCAAAAATGCGCATTATGTATTGATAGAAATCTCATAAAAACATATGAACTAATGATTACATATGACATATTTAAAGGAAATAAATAAATCAAAGGATGGCTCCATGATTAAACATATGAATGGAATAAAAAATATTACTGTAAAAGAAGGAGAAACTATCAAGCTAAACTATTGGGGAGTTCTCACGAGGGTCGAACTCACCGAGGACACTTAACAACAATTAAAATGCGAACACTACCACACCGTTATAAAAGCCGTGTTATAGTGTTCGTCTTTTAATCGAAGGATCGCGAGTTTGATCAAAATTGTAAGGCCTCTATTATATACGGAGCCCGGCAGGGGACATGGATTTTTTTTTATTAATTCGTTCCCGTGAAATAACAATTCGTTCCCTCAATTTAACAATTCGTTACATCGAATTAACAATTCGTTCCCACGATATAACAATTCGTTCCCACGAATTAACACGAATTAAATTGAGGGAACGAATTGTTAATTCGTGGGAACGAATTGTTAATTCATGGGAACGAATTGTTAATTCATGGGAACAAATTGTTAAATTGAGGGAACGAATTGTTATTTCGTGGGAACGAATTGTTATTTCGTGGGAACGAATTAATAAAAAAAAAAATTCTACGTCCCCTGCGGGGCTCTGTAATTATCAGCCGGTAACCTATATAATTTCCAAATCGTGGGTGAGACAAAAACAAAAATGTACGTTCAAAATATCGCATTATGCATTGATAGCAAGGCTCCGGGCCTGTTCGTTCCGATGACTGTTCGTCATTGGCACGAACAGTATTAGGGGCGAACAGTCATTGGGATGAAAGAGCCCGTAGCCGAGAACAACCGAATTAAAAAAAAATGAAATAATGATAACAGGAAATAACTATTACCTATAAACTGTATAGCCTCTATGAGCCAGGAGCCAATATCCTCGGCGTTGTGATCTTGGACAGGGATGACCTTGTAGGTGTAGTCCGTGCTGTAGTGGTTCGGGCAGGTGGTGGACACGTTGAGGATGGCCGTGACCCCGACACGCTCCAGTAGCTCCTTGTTCACGGAGTGCAACTCGTCGCCGATGAACAGGTGCGGTAACAGTTCCGTGGGATAACTCTGTTGTGAGATATTACATGACGATGAGATATTACATGACGATGAGATATTACATGACGATGTCAAGAGGCCTGTTGAATAAATCGCACCACGCAGCTATATAACAATTCGTTCCCACGAATTAACAATTCGTTCCCGTGGGAACGAATTGTTATTTCGTGGTAAAGAATTGTTAAATTGAGGGAGTATGCCTATAACCGAACTCTTACTATGCGATACTCAATCCAAATGAAAATCTGCTTTTTGAACAACGACACAAATCTACTACCATAGCCTTTTGAACATAGCCTTTTGAACAACGACACAAATCTACTGTCATAGCCTTTTGAACAACGACACAAATATACAACAACGACACAAATCTACTGCCATAGCCTTTTGAACAACAACACAAATATACTGCCATAGCCTTTTGAACAACGACACAAATCTACTGCCATAGCTTTTTGAACAACGACACAAATCTACTGCCATAGCTTTTTGAACAACGACACAAATATACTGCCATAGCCTTTTGAACAACGACACAATTCTACTGTCATATGCTTTGGCAGTAGATTTGTCTCGTTGTTCAAAAAGCATATTTGCATTTTCGTTTGAGTATCTCGCATAGTTAGATTTCGATTATTAAATAAATATTAAATTATTTTGTACATGCGCCTATGTCGTTTATGTGAGTTGCCATTCATGTTTGAAGGTACCAATGAGTTGCCATTCATGTTTAATATATTGAACATATGTTTTTAAGGAATTTAATAGTTTTATAATTACCAAAAACAAAACATATATAGTGTGCATAGTTAAAATAAATGCATTTAAATGATTGAATATGTAAACCATAATTATATGCCAACTCTAGCTACAATCGATATGTATGATCATGTAAGGCACATTTACAAAAATAGTTTATGTAATAATCGAATGCAAGTATGCGATATTAAAGGTACATGCCCACTCAGTAGGCACAGCACGGTCTTTATATCAGAGACACATCTGAGACATTTTCTGGCAAAATATACATTCATTCACCATTACCCCACGTATTGATTGACATTATTAACATTTTATATCAGACGTAAATTTCCACACTGATACCAGGGGCGATAACCGTCTTTTATTTAAATGTTAACGGACATTACTATTTATTCTCTGTATTTATGTTCTGATGTGCAATGATCATACGTTATAATCTGTTGAAAATATTATTTTTTTCAGGTGACGCATTTAATTAGCATAAATAATTAAAAGATATCATGCCTCATTTGCATATGAAAATAGCCTGATACCACCGCGAGTCACTATCAGTACAATAAATATTACTAAATGATTATATCTGTGTAGCGGGCACTCGTAATGTTTAGAGCTGGTTGAATAGTGACACAATTATACACTTATTTAATTCCTATAAAGAACAGTTTGTGCCTACTGAGTGGGCATGTACCTTTAATGAAATGAAACGTTGCTGTTTGAACAGAGAGACAAATCTACTGCCATGCGTAGCACCAGTAGCCTATTTCATAAAAATTTCAAAGCATACTTATCTAGCAAAGTATACTTTGAGGGAGTAATCATTTATTTTCCCCGAAATGCATTATTTCATATAGAACTAACAACTGCATATATTTGATGATTAAAAGTATGCAGAATTATTATACTGAATTTATTACATTATCACAGCCAAAATGGCTGTGATAATGTAATACATTCAGTATAATAACAATTAATAAATTTATCCTTCAATAAATGCAGTATAATAAAAATTAATAAATTTATCCTTAAATTGAAAATTAATTTCTCCCTCAAAGTATACTTTGCTAGAAAAGTATACTTTGCAATGTTGATGAAATATGCTACTGATTATGGTGTTAATACATGTTCATGTACGCAGTTTATGCAAGTACGGTTTTATTTCACATGTCTATTCATTACATGAACTACTTTTTCGAAGTGTATAACCAAGGTGTATGATCACGTGGTTACAACAACAACAACAAGTACTGAAACTTTCAGAAGCCCTCCGATTCAAAGTACGTATTCTTTTATTGTGTCCTTATTATGTAGCGGATTTTGATGAAATATGGCGCATCAAATGCTTCTTGTTAAGCTGCATTTGGTTGTCTCGGTACTTTGGCCCAAACTTATGTCGTTTTTGCGAATACTCGATTTCCGTGTCTACTGCCGAACTCCTGGGACCACCAAATGCAGCTCATGAAGACACGTTTGCTGCGCCATATTTCATCAAAATCCGTTGCCTATTAAGGAAAATATCAAATAATACTAACTTTTGAATGTGCGCGCTTTCAACACTTTGAGCTAGTGTTGTTGTTGTTGTAACCACGTGATCATGCACCTTGATAACACTGTGTATTAAATTAAAATATTTATTAAACTCGTCAACTGATTTCCTAAGGAATTCTGTTTCGTATAACATCAGTAAACTCGTTTAATAAATATCATAAGAAATAATTACTCATCTAAGATCGATCCTCTATATTACAAACTGGTCAGTTCATTTACGAGACGACCTAAACATATGTTTGTTTACGGTTACCTGACCCCACCTAGATTTTCCTGCTTTTAGTAAAAAAATAATCATTCCAAAGCAATCACTGAAATCGTCCCTAAAAAGTGTTCGCCTCAACATAGTTGTTTAGCATACCTATATAAACTTAAACAGTTAGCCATGACATGTACGACTCTAAATTGGGCGTGAATCTGATGTCGACAGAAGACAACATTTTATTATATACCTACCCATGAAATACATAGTTATACGATGTAAATAAAAGTCACATGTTCTCATCGATGAAATAAACATCTTCCGGTGAAAATACGACTACTTCCGCTATCTATAATCATAACGCGCACCTGCAGCGCCGGACTGCAAATAGGCTGCAAATACACATTCATTACCGTATACAGTCTAAAACGCTGCTAATTTCCATGGAGCGGTATATAATAAATAGAATATTCATATTTTTGCAACGAATATGAATAACGGCACTCGTGAAATAGGGACATTCCACACCACTCGATGAACATATATGTAATATTCGTTGCAAAAATATCCTCTATTTATTCACAAAATAAAAACCTTTTCCTACCTACCTACCTACATAGTATATTTTGGATTTTTGAGCGTAAACAATTTTGTTGGGCCCAAGGAACAAAACCGTGTACGTGATATAGAGAGACAGATTAGCAATCCACCTACATTATAACCCATATCTAACCCATGTATGGATTAGGTGGTGCATGTATTTAACTTAGTCACACTGTTTATGAACCAACAGGGGCTATCCGTTACACGTTAACCACGAGAAACTGACGTATTCTTTTGCAAACAGTGTAGATCCAGATGAGTCGGCTCGTAACGAGCCGTCTCATCTGGATCTGCACAATTTGCGGATATTTTCTAATTTCTAAGAGAACAATAACCCTTTCTGATAAATGGAATAGTCAACTTTCGATGTCAATTGTAGAAAATATCACAGTTTTTGTAAATAGTCTACATGAAAAGTCGCACATCTCCATAGGTATAAAACCACATGGCTTAGTTTCGTGTGAATTACATTTTAACACATTACATGCGGAAAACACCTTTACTGGTACATGTATGATTTTTTTTCAATATTTATTTTTTATTTTTCAATGAATGTATATGTTGTGACCACCATTAGAACCGTCTCGACGAGACGGTTCAAATGGTGGTCGCGACATGTACTTCTGGGCGCATAGAAGGAAAATATTTAGGATTTTCCGCCAACAAAATGGCGTATTCTCAGTATGAAAAGGGTTAATTAATGAACATGTTTTACGTGAGCCATGGTATGTCCAGTCATGAGTTGAAAACTATGACCACAGGTTGAAGTAACGGACCAAGGTCTATACATACATTAAATATACATAGCAGCATCAATAAATGAAAACATAATACGAATTTTGTTTTCACTTACTGTTATAACACATTGAAGTGTTATAACACGGAATAAAAAAACATTCTTTAGCTTCATATTTTTTCCCACTAATATAATTATGTTGTTAGGTATATTTAATGTATTTATATACCTTGGTCCGTTACTTCAACATGTGACTATGACAAGTTACTACATATACCGATTAAATAAAATGCGCCATTGACTGAACCTCAGCCAAATTTTGATGATATTAATAATTATATTTCGCTCTAATTTCTAAGGCAATCGCTAGCCACCTTCGCGATCCACTTATTTCCTTTTTGCAAGATTTAACCCCAAATAGTTGCAATTTACCAATTTAATTCAACAGGAAATGGATGGAAAATCAAAACACAGATGGGAAATTGCATTATAGACTTGGCGTAACTATAAGTCAGTTATTGTTCACATATTGGATGTTTAAAGAACTAAATGCTGCGGTCGCTGGCGCTCCCTCGCATTTAATTCCTTAAAAATCCAATATGTGAACAATAACATATACATAAGGACACATCGAAAAATAGTATTACCGCTTGTATACTGATGGATCCTGAGTAGGGCGTAATTGTTGTTGCTGTTGTTGCTGTGGCAGTTATTGCTGTTGTCGATGTTGCTGATGTTGTTTGTGCGTTGTTGTTGTTGCTGCTGCCGCTGCTGTTGTTGATGTTCTCCGATGATCGACTTCCGGTACATAATTGCGGATATTCTGTTCGGAAACGCTTGAACCCACCTATAATTAAGGTATGACTGTGCTAAATATAGTACACATCGGCCAGGGGGTATGCTTTAGTAGTCCGGTATAAAAAAATAGTGCAGACGTTGTGAGGCCACAGACCCAGTTTGCTTGTAAATCCTGATCCATTACAGCCCAATTTTACTTGAGAAACATGTTGGGGTGTTTTTAACACCAGTTTCCAGCATATTTCTAGCATTTAAAAGAAATTACTGAGCCTGCTTGTCACGTGATGTGAACACTACGTCACATGACACTTTGATGATAAACAATATGGCGGACAGGACAATGTTGAAATTTTCTTTCTTAGGAGTAAGTGAACATATTGTTTAATTAGTGAAAATCCGGTGCAGACAGGTTGCAGGTTATGAACAGGTAGGTTCCACAGCATCCATATGAATAGTGAAAGTGTGAGAGAATGGCCATATTTGGAGGAATCGGTTAAGTTGTATAGTAAAACTAATTGGTGGTTGCTAGCCTTAAAGGGACAGTTATTAAAGGGAGATTACTGTTACGGCTAGTCTCCATGTATCACATGCACTCACACTCAGCCCTTTACCGGTCTGACATACCGGCATCGTACGATAGGAGAATGGACTATCTAGGTTAAATTAACCGCCTCATTGCCTCTTTCATTTAATGTACATATTTCGGCTGCATCGCAGATATTAGTAAATTCGGAAACAAACGGGCCAACGGTCATTAACCTGACACTTTTCGGGCTCAAATGCCCGGGTTTACAAGGTCCTCGAACCAATTCCTACCCTTAAATATAATTGTGGGGGGGGGGGGGGGGGGAGGTGGGGGGGGGGGGGGGGGGGGGGGGGGGGGGGGGGGGGGGGGGGGGGGGGGGTGAACACGGTGTAATAAACTAATAAACTCATAATGGTACAGAAAACACGTTAGGTGGTGTTTACAACTGTAATGTGTTGTGCTGTGCTTATGCAATAAATATAATCTAATAGTTGTGTTGATTTAATATGAGATTTATTAAACTCGTTGACGCATAGCCGCGTTTCTTATGAAATCAGTAAACTCATTTAATACATATCATGTAAGATCCTCTAAATAATTGAAACCGATTAAAGTATATTCAATGCTTTGCAAAAAAAGAAAGAACACACTTTTTTCAGTCAAGCCATGGGTATAATTTGATTTCGAAATACAAAATATACAATTAAATTAATTTTACTAATCTATTTCACGACTTGCTGTGCATCTCTGGGACCTAATTTAATATTGGTCGTGTCCGTATCCAATATGCGTTGTAAAGAAGTGTATCGCCTGGTTGCACACCATGATATATACGTTCTACAATTCGATATCTTGAATGATGGATGGACGGCAGTGAGACCAAAAGGGCGTGTTACAACATCGACCGAGGCGGGTTTGACGTCAGTAGACTAAGAAACGGATTCTAACACAATTATGGGTAACTTCCCGGAGAGAATTGCCACAAAATGGCATTGCGATCAGTTAGTCTCTGATCAGACTGCGCATCCCGTGCAGTCTGATCAGAGACTACGCTGTTCCTATTGTGTAAGTGAGTAATACATGGTATTAACTAGGGTAAACAATAAATGGTAATAGGATCAACTTGTTTGATGATTGTTCGGTTACATCTGTGTATTAGTCACATTTTTATTCAATAAAATTATGCCAAACAAACTATTTTCTTTTTGCAAAACCCTTGCGGCATTCTACAGGAATATAATAACCATAGCTACTGGTGGTTAAGCAAATGAATACTTGACCAGAGATCCAGATAAGCTGCGTATTTGCTTAAATACTCAATTAAAATTGCCAAAAACCCAATTGAAATCAGAAGTAGCGAGTATCAAAAAGCAATACAAATTTTGTAGTACCTTTATCATGCTGCAGAAAACAATAAACATAGCACACATATAGCATATTGTTCTTGGTATTTCATTAGAATTGTCTCCAAGGAGACAATTCTAATGAAATGCCAAGACATATTTTCATTTTGAAGCAATAATTGCTGTCTGTTGATGTGTAAACAGTAGTGTGATTTTATTTTACCAATTGCAATTAAAATTTTGAAATACCCAATTGCTTCAGCAATGATGGAGGGACAATACTCAATCACTTATTCCTTATCTGGAGCCCTGCTTTACTTATAATGCAGAGGTAAATAATAACAGTGGTAAAACTATTTTTTTGTCGTGACATCAATATATATCAATATCAATATACTGTGTGAATACGTCTATAGATATGACATGTATCGCATAAATTAACACATGACCCATAATATAATAGTATGGTTTGTTACGTTGAATATTACGGAGCCCCGCAAGGGACATGGGTTTTTGTTTATTAATTCGTTACCACGAAATAACAATTCGTTCCCTAAATTTAACAGTTCGTTCTCTCGAAAATTAACAATTCGTTCCCACGATATAACAATATAATTCAAGGGAACGAATGGTGACATCGTGATAACGAATTGTTATATCGTGGGAACGAATTGTTAAATTGAGGGAACGAATTGTTAATTCGTGGGAACGTCCCCTGCGGGGTTCCGTAAAATATAAGATAATTGACATGAGATAATAAAATCAGTTGTTATATATTTGCATATAATTCCAGCACAAAAATATTTACACAATTCCCTAACATTTGATTGGTCCGTAGCAAGTCTCTGTCCAAAATTTATATCCCAGTAAACTCCATGCCGAACTACTTTCCGTAACCGTCAGGCGCAGTTAAAATAATTCTTAAGAAAACGGAAAATAAACATATTTTCTCGATGAATTTATTTAACATGCTGGAATTATAAGGAATGAATGGCCTTTTTGTGGAATTTATCGGGGATATAAACTTGGAAAAGTAGCGGGAATACTGGACGAGGCCTTCCGGCCTTCGTCCAGTATTCCCGCGACTTTTCCAAGTTTATACCCCGATAAATTCCACAAACAGCCCATTCATTCCTATTGTAACTCTTCCTGACACATATCCAAGATGGCCACCAAAAGAGATACCAAACAGATCGTCCTATCGCTGCATGCACAATGCATGCACACTACTGTCTGTTTCACGAAAACTGCCCAAATTTTACGGCTATATAAACAATTCAAAAACAAGATTTCTTTTGATAATATTAAATTAAAGGAAAAATTAAGAATGAGCCTTCTTTTTATTTCGTGAAATTTGGTCAAATATTGATTTTATTGCGAAAAAACAATTTCCCCATATTAAATCCCCATAGACATCTTCACGGAGTGAAGATGTCTATGGGGATTTAACATGGGGATTTTTTTTTGAATTTTAGAAATACTGGACCGATTTTTAAAATTTAACTTTTGTTTTCTTAGTTAGATCATATCCAAGCTATCTAGTCAGGTTTCGGAGTCAATTTCCAATTTTTTTCGTTTTTTGACTCCTCCCACACTTCCTTACCACTTTTTCCCCCCATGTTAAATTCCCATAGACAAATCAATTTTTCGTAATAAAACCAACATTTGACAAAATTTCACGAAATAAAAAGAAGGCTCATTCTTAAATTTTCCTTTAATTTAATATTATCGAAAATAATATTGTTTTTGAATTGTCTATATAGCCGTAAAATGTGGGCAGCTTTCGTGAAACAGACTATATGTACACTATTGAATGGTATACTTAGAGGATCTTACATGAGTGATGATTATATTATACCGGGTTTGGAAGGTCTTCGAGCCAATTTCTACCTTTTAATATAAGCTAAATAAATATAGAGTGATTATTTAATATGATATGAAATACACGAGTTTACTGATTTCATAAAAAAACGAGGCTATGCATAAGTACATCATCATACAATGAAGCTGTATTGGTCACCAAGCCGGTTGTCTGTAACGAGATAATTTGCATATTTATTACACTAGTGTGATTTTTATTATAGGAATGAATGGCCTTTTTGTGGAATTTGTCTGGGTATAAACTTGGAAAAGTCGCGGGAATACTGGACGAAGGCCGGAAGGCCTCGTCCAGTATTCCCGCGACTTTTCCAAGTTTACATCCCCGATAAAGTCCACAAAAAGGCCATTCATTCCTTATAATTCCAGCATTTGAAATAAATTCATCAAGAAAATGTGTTTATTTTCCGTTTTCTTAAGAATTATTTTAACTGCGCCTCACGGTTACGGAAAGTAGTTCGGCATGGAGTTTACTGGGATATAAATTCCGACAGAGACTTGCTACAGGCCAATCAAATGTTAGGGAAATGTGTAAATATTTTTGTGCTGGAATTATTACACTGTATGCAATAACTAAACATGTATCATATTTAATTAAATACAGTAAATTTAAACACTTTCTCTCAATAAGTATTGCTTGCCTTAGGATCGAATCTCACAGCTATCATACATTTAACACATATTTCAATGTTGCCATTTTATAAATATGTGACTATTTGTAACATGTACGTTCCATTATATTGTTTTTACTTAAGTGGTATAATGATTTCCTCAAGTCAGAAAGGCTTGCATGTACATTATATCCCCCTTTATTCCCCTCTAGTGTTGTACTATGGAATGAAACACGGCTCTTATTTACGAGGGTACATGTAGGCAAGTGAACAGACTGCTGAACAGACTGCTGTTCAAAGTCACAGGGCTCCAGATAAGAAATTAGTAATTAGTATTGTCACTCCATCATTTCTGAAGCAATTGGGTATTTCAAAATTTCAATTGGGTAAAATAAAATCACACTACTGTTTACACATCAACAGACAGCAATTATTGCTTCAAAATGAAAATATGTCTTGGCGAAAATATTTCATTAGAATTGTCTCCTTGGAGACAATTCTAATGAAATGCCAAGATGTGTTTTCATAGCGGAAAATAAGAAAAATATGCTATATGGGTGGTCTGTTTATTGTTTTCTGCATCATGATAAAGGTACCACAATTGCGTTTTGATACTCGCTACTTCTGATTTCAATTGGGTTTTTAGCGAGTTTGACGCATGTTGACACAGCTGTTACGGAGCGCCAAGTGGGACATGACTCAATTTTGTCAACAAAATTCATTTTTGTACCTATAAACTTGACAAAAACAAAACAAAATTAAATATATACTGCTTTTGTGAACAAAATTCACTTTTGTACCGCAAAAATCAATTCTGTGTCACAAAATTCACTTTTGTGCCACAAAACTCAATCTGTGTCACAAAATTCAATTCTGTGGCACAAAATTCAATTCTGCATACGTTTCGTATACGTATTTGCATACGTAACGATTCTGTTGCCCAAATATGGCACACGCATGTAAGAAGGACTACCATTGGTCAGATACAGTATGACAAAAATGTGGCCTGAATAATATGTATAAATATATATCAGCAACAAACATGATGGAACTTGGATGGAAAATAACATTTTGTGAATTGGTTGCCATGGCAACCGTTTATTGTAATTGTGTATTGACTATGTACATACATTTAATAACGCTATCCCAATGTTGGTTACTTGAAATAAAACGATGCTATTGTTAAAATGTTTATATAAACTAGTTGTTATTTGGCCGCCCTGGTATCCGCATACATGATTAGTCACAATAAGATTCTTGGATAGAACTAGAGGTATATATTTTGTAATCATAATATAACCAAAATAACTGTCCATAAAGAAGTATAATATTGATATATTGGGTTATATTTTCGCATTGACATATTTAAACCTGCAAGTGTACTCCACCATCTAGTAAAATGGTCTTAGACCGATCTCAACCAATCAACGTAGAGATGACATAGACTATCAGTTACGCAAACTAATTTTTGTGGACAAAACTGACTTTTGTGGACAAAACTGAATTCTGTCCCACAAAACTGAATTTTGTTCACAAAACTCAATTCTGTCTTACAAAATTGAATCCTTTATAACAAAACTGAATTTTGTATATCAGAATTTTACATAATTGGATTTTGTGATTTTTAGTGTTACAAAACTCAATTTTGTCTGGACAAAATTGGTTTTGTGCACATAATTAACCTGTCCTGCATGGCGCCCCGTAGCTGTGATACTACAGTACTGTTTGGTTTCCGATAAAGTGGCAAGGGCAAAGGTCACAGGAGATTCTATATTGAACCATAATAGGTAAAATAGGTGTGTAAAAAGTGCAAAACTGACATTAGCACGACGATGTAGCAATTATGTGACCAATATTGACCCGAAATATATTCAAACAACATTCAGGCATATTCTGAATAAATGTGTCACTTTTGTTGTTACATGTTTGTTAATAAAGAAAATAGTGAGCACAGGCACTCGAATCGTATACATACGTCAAGCACTCCATG
This sequence comes from Conchocele bisecta, assembly GCA_029237695.1. NCBI lineage: Eukaryota > Metazoa > Mollusca > Bivalvia > Lucinida > Thyasiridae > Conchocele > Conchocele bisecta. Next base: position 47,750,584 of record CM055272.1, read on the forward strand.
GGAAATGCAATGTATCTGATGCATGTAGCGTAGTGGTTAAACTTATATATTTGTTTATTAATCTTTCGTTGAGGGTTGTGGGTTCGACACCACCATTGCTGTATCTTTTTTATTAGATCCCCCCCCCCCACACACTTCATACTCCCACATATCTGCCGTTGTTAATACGTTTATTTTATTAATATTATTTAATGTAGCTTATGGAAACATTTTTTTTACATACGTACATACATACGAAAACTGATATATATGCCCTTGCCACTGTATCGGAAATTAACAGTACGTGTATGTATACTATTGTACACACCTTATCACTTTATTATAACGCCAACATGCGCCATGTGACCAATGACGCACCATATGTTTCCACTAGTATTAACAATAACAACGCGCCTAACCCAATGTCGCTGACCGCTACGGAGCCCCGCAGGGGACATATACTTATTTTTTATTAATTCGTTCCCACGAAATAACAATTGGTTCTCACGAAATAACAATTCGTTCCCTGAATTTAGCAATGCGTTCCCTCGAATTAACAATTCGTTCCTCAATTTAACAATTCGTTCCCACGAAATAACAATTCGTTCCAACGGGAACGAATTGTTAATTCGTGGGAACGAATTGTTATATCGTGGGAACGAATTGTTAATTCGAGGGAACGAATGGTTAAATTGAGGGAACGAATTGTCATTTCGTGGGAACGAATTGTTAATTCGCGGGAACGAATTGTTATATCTTGGGAACGAATTGTTAATTCGAGGGAACGAATTGTTAAATTGAGGGAACGAATTGTTAATTCGTGGGAACGAATTGCTATATCGTGGGAACGAATTGTTAATTCGAGGGAACGAATGGTGAAATTGAAGGAACGAATTGTCATTTCGTGGGAACGAATTGTTTATTCGCGGGAACGAATTGTTATATCTTGGGAACGGATTGTTAAATTGAGGGAACGAATTGTTAATTCGTGGGAACGAATTGTTATATCGTGGAAACGAATTGTTAATTCGCGGGAACGAATTGTTAAATTGAGGGAACGAATTGTCATTTCGTGGGAACGAATTGTTATATCCTGGAACGTATTGTTAATTCGAGGGAACTAATTGTTAAATTGAGGGAACGAATTGTTAATTCGAGGGAACGAATTGTTAAATTGAGGGAACGAATTGTTATTTCGTGGGAACGAATTAATAAAAAAAAATCCATGTCCCTTGCGGGGCTCCGTAGACCGCCGATATTATATTTCGATGAATTTCCACAACTTAACAGTGAACAGTGTAGACCCTGAACATACTGTGCAGATTTGGCATGGCAAGTGACAAGTCAAACATGCCATACAATATTTCTAATTGAACCAATGAAGGGTTTCAATAATGTAATACCGCCTTGCACTGACTTTAGGTCACATATTGTCCTGTTTCCACTGAGTAGCCTATTTCACCAACGTTGCAATGTATACTTTTCTAGCAAAGTATACTTCGAGGGAGTATTCATTTATTTTTCTCGAAATGCATTATGTCATATAGAACTAACCACTGCATATATTTCATGATTAAAAGTATGAAGACTTATTATACTGAATTTATTACATTATCACAGCCAAAATGGCTGTGATAATGTAATAAATTCAGTATAATAAGAATTAATAAAGTTATCCTAAAATTGAAAATTTCTCCCTCAAAGTATACATTGCTAGATAAGTATACTTTGCAATGTTGGTGAAATAGGCTACAGACTCGGAATTACTTTTGGACATGGGAGTTATTTGTTTTTATATAGCATTTTGGCGCCCATCTTGGGTATATGTTATTTTCAGAAATTCATCCTTAGAAAGAAATAACGAGTGTAGTATTTCAACTTCTGATCTTATAAATATATATTACAAGGTGCATGATCACGTGGTTACAACAACAACAATGTCGCCCACTCCAAAGTAAGTATTATTTGATATTTTCCTTAATATGCAACGGATTTTGATGAAATATGACGCAGCAAACGCGTCTTCATGAGCTGCATTTGGTGGTCTAGGGAGTTTGGTACAGACTTATGTTATTTTCATGAAGACGCGTTTGCTGCGCCATATTTCATAAAAATCCGTTGCATATTAAGGACAATATAGAATAATACTTACTTTGGAGTGGGTGACGTTGTTGTTGTTTTAACCACGTGATCATGCACCTTGGATATGCATGTACCAATTTGAAAGCAGTGATCGTTTTATTATCCACCCGAGACATCATATAAGACACATAATCCGAATTAATGTTCTGCTTGTCACATAAGGCCCCCCCCCTTACTGCGCGACAGCCGGAACATTCAGGTTACTGGAACACATTGCTGTGTAAGTCACTGAGTCTCAGATGATGTCTCAAATAACACATACAGTGGAACCCCTCTAAACCTGACAGTCAGGAAAAAAATGGATGTTTACCTATTCGTTGCTATGTATCTCTAATTACAATGACTTTTCATGATTGCGAAATACTAGAATGTGTCATGAAGTGCTCACATGTCTGATTTGCGGTGGACCATCTCCAAACCGGGGACCTCCCCCAGGGTGTCCGGTTTGGAGAGGTTCCATCGTATGTAGATTTTCGCTTTATGCAAACAAACGACCGACATTAATCAATTGCGCCATTTTATGTGATAAAGTATAAAAAAGAGATACGTTCAGTCATTTAGTTTACAGTGAAACCTCTCTAAACCGGACACTGTAAATCAGGCATTTGATCATTCTGAGCAATAGGTGTGTGCTATGCGACCACGAATGGACATTATCACCTGAGATAAATGACCAAGAAACTCATCAAAAATAAGATCACAGGTGTTTTCTTGGCGTCTTAGAGAGGTTCCACTGTAATTTATATTTCGTTCATTTTGAAAATGTTGACGTCATACATACTATAATTCCAGCACACAAATATTTACACAATTCCCTAACATTTGATTGGTCCGTAGCAAGTCTCTGTTCAAAATTTATATCCCAGTAAACTCCAACGCCGAACTACTTTCCGCAACCGTGAGGCGCAGTTAAAATAAGTCTTAAGAAAACGGAAAATAAACACATTTTCTTGATGAATTTAATTCAAATGCTGGAATTATAAGGAATTAATGGCCTTTTTGTGGAATTTATCGGGGATATAAACTTGGAAAAGTCGCGGCAATACTGGACGAGGCCTTCCGGCCTTCGTCCAGTATTCCCGCGACTTTTCCAAGTTTATACCCCGATAAATTCCACAAAAAGGCCATTCATTCCTATAATATTACCATACCTTAGCACATCTTTGATACATTTTCGGGTTTTGTTTCTGCATTTACATGTAACATATGGGCAATGTATGGACATGAGGATGTGATAACATAGTTAGATCACGTTCGTCCGCATGAACGATCGATAATACACTCGCTAAAGCTCGCGGATAATCTCCTCGTACATGCGGACGAACCGTGATCTACTGTCTGTTTCACAAAAGCTGTCCACATTTTACGGCCATATAAACAATTAAAAAACAATATTTTTTTGACTAATATTAAATTAAAGGAAAATGAGCCTTCTTTTATTTCGTGAAATTTGGTCAAATATTGATTTTATTACGAAAAATTGATTTCTCTATGGGAATTTAACATGGGGGGAAAAGAGGTAGAGGACTGTGGGAGGAGTCAAAAAAAATAAATGGAAATTGACTCCGAAACTTAGCTAGATAGCTTGGAAATGATCCAACTAAGAAAACAAAAGTTAAATTTCACGAAATAAAAAGAAGGCTCATTCTTAAATTTTCCTTTAATTTAATATTATCGAAAACAATGTTGTTTTTGAATTGTTTATATGGCCGTAAAATTTGGGCAGCTTTCGCGAAACAGACTATAACGTATTCATAATTAGGCTATACAAAGTTCTTTCTCTCTTAAGCGTCCGCGTGCGGGTAGGTTTTTAGAGTGGTTCTGTGAAGAAAAAAAACTCTGTATGCTGTTTGACAACTATTTACTGGCGAATTAATATGAAAACTGATTGGAGACGTGTGCACGTTTTATACCCGTTCATGAATTTACACTCAATACGTTTAATTAGAGCGGAAATTTAAATTTATAAATTTATGCTAAAAACTTCCTCAACCCTTTGCAGACTGCAAAGGGTTGAGGAAGTTTTTAACATAAATTTACATTCGTTTTTTTTCTCCAAGATCTTGTTTGTTTTTATCGGGTACGTAGGTAGGTTTTGGCCATCTGGGTGGACGCTTAACAGAGAACAATAATGGCATGGCCTTATGCCTACTTCCCAGCGACATACCTTTCAAAATGCTGACACCCTTGATGGAATAGCTGTTTCGCTGCAAACCCCGTAATATTATGGAACATTCTGAGTTCCCGTTTTTACCAGACGACACATCCATATCCGTGACGTCATAGAGCACTAACCGGGTGTACTGACCAGTTTTCAACTTTTTCCGAATTTCGATGGAGAGTATATTGTCCAAATTCAGAAAACCTTTGGACACGAAACGCCTTTTTAAAATCGAAGGACAGAACACGTTTTTCGCTCCCACAACTCGTTCATTGCTGAAGGCCAAAAACGATCGACAGTCGAGTATAAGAATTGAACTAGAATCCGTCTCCAAAGACTGTTTTAGTTGCGACGCCGAAATCTTATCCAACTCCATTCTCCAACGTCGCTAAATCACGCAAAATAAAGAAAATAAATAAAAAACTAAAAATAATTTGCTGAAGAACTCCGTGGTCACATTCAGACTTCACGTGTTATAAGTTAATACCAGTCTCCGACCATCCCCTCACTGAATGTAAATAGGAACGGCTCTAAGACGCGGATCAATACTTGAGAGCGCCTCCGTGACAAAGATGGATCTGTCGCGTGTTGGCGGAAATTGCGGACAGCAGACGATTATTCGATAACAAATACGTATTTGTTGTTACAGCTTGCTATGAAGCATGAGCGTCGCCAGGGTAGGTGCGATGGGTTCGTATGACCCCCTCCCCACCCTTTTTGAGCCAGCAGGATCTTGTTAACATAAATTAGGTCCGTGATAGCTATTTTCAGTGCAAGAATGAGCAGATTTTATACTATTAAATGCCCTACTAGCTAAATACAGTCAAGCGGCGCCAAACGTATTGCAATAAGCTAGTTTTCAGAAATGTCGTCAACTGTAAACGATTTATTTTCAATATTTCTCGATAAAAACATGTTTTGGCAGCGCATGAGAATCGTCTCCACTGGAGACGATTATCATGTGCTGTCAAAACAGTTTTTTTTTGTTAAGGATTAAGGCAAAAATGAAAAACAGAAGACGACAATTTCAAAAAATCTAAATCTCTCTGGAACTGTGAAGCAACCGAAATCTGTAAGGGTCCAGGGGCCCGTTTCACTAAACTTCGTACGACTAAAATGTGCGTAAGTGCAAAATTATGATAGTCTGTAAATTTCACATTAACGATACTTTTATAATGGGTATAACGAGATTCAACTCCCAAATAACAAAGGTTTATTTAGTGTAATTAGGAGAGTGTGATTAGGAGGGCGACAGGGCTCCAGATAAGTGTTGTATCTAACGAGTATTGTAAAATCCTGATCCCTGGATTGGCCCGCAGATACATTGTTGGCTTCTTTGTTACTTGGGAGTTGAATCTCGTACTAGTCATAATATTTTTAGGCAGTGGAGCTAAGTGACGGGTGTGGTGAGGACCTGGCCCAGGTCAGGTTATTCTAACTTCAGGGCTGAATATACATTTTGACTGTAAATGCCTGTCTGCAAATGTTCAGTTCTCATGTTGGGATTCCCCCACCCCACCCCACCCCAGTCGATGAAAATATCAATAGTTGTTGATAAACAAACAGCAGGTGCGTGTTTCAAAGCCCGATCGATTTTCGGATAGGCGCTCGGGTCAACTCCTCAACTCCGAATCGCGGCCGATGAATTCCGATAGCCGGAGTTTATCGACTCGCTTCCGAGCCGAAGCCGTTGGGTTACGGAAATGAAATTGTCAATATTGACATTTTTCACTGAGTGGTACACAAAACAAGTTTTTGTTGTCTTCACATTGCGATTAAGATGTAAATCTCAGGACTTGAGATGTATCTATTAGGCAGTATATGTTAGTTGTGTGTACTAAATCAGTTTCCAAACATGTTTTTGTGTTTGAAAAAATCGGAAAATTGTAATACTGAGCCGTTCAGGGCCTTTAAACACCATTACATCAAATTAAATCACACATTATGGTCCTCAGTGCTTTACTTTAAAGTACGGAGCCCCGCAGGGGACGTACTTATTTTTTTATTAATTCGTTCCCACGAAATAACAATTCGTTCCCTCAATTTAACAATTAGTTCCCACGAATTAACAATTCGTTCCCACGAAATAACAATTCGTTCCCTCGAATTAACAATTCGTTCCCTCGACTGAACAATCCGTTCCCTCGAATTGTTTTGGCGCCCAGCTTGTTATTGTTATTTCGTGGGGACGAATTGATAAAACAATATTCCATGTCCCCTGTGGGGCTCCGTATTAAAGGCACTGTGTCCCAGGTGATGTCTGAAATGGTCAATACGTTGTGTTTCGCCTCACCATGCACAGCAACTGACCCTGTATCAACCAATGGCACTGTGTGCGAGTTGATGTCTCAGGAATCCAATATGTGGGCATATCAGGGGCATAAAGGGGCATATCAGGATTTTTTTTAAAAATACTATAAAAAAAATAAAAACGTGTTTTCATCATGGCCCTACGGAAGCCCATTAGGGCCACTTCACTTTTTTTTTATTTCCATTTATTCAAGTTCTTTTCTTGAATTTTCGAGATCTTGAATTTTCGAGATCTTTTCTTGAATTTTCGAAATATTTTCTTGAATTTTCAAGTTCTTTTCTCGAATTTTCAAGATCTTTTCTTGAATTTTCGAGATCTTTTCTTGAATTTTCAAGTACATGCAGAATTCTTGAAAATTCAAGAAAAGATCTCGAAAATTCAAGAAAAGAACTTTAAAATTCAAGAAAACATCTTGAAAATTCAAGAAAAGAACTTGAAAATTCAAGAAAAGTTCAAGAAAAGATCTTGAATAAATGGAAATAAAAAAAAGTGAAGTGGCCCTAATGGGCTTCCGTATGACCCTGTGTAAAGTGGTTTAAGTGAAGATATATGACGATACGAGGACCGCTGGGTTGTTTCAATTTTCACCGATATCGGTACATAAGTATCAGATTTTCTGACTGTTGAACGTAACAAGATAGGAAATCCAATATTCATGTACCTATATGGGTGAAATAGAAACAACCCAGCGGTCCTAGTAGCGTCATATATATAGTAGGTTAGTGCCGTGAATGGGGAAAAATATCCGGCAACGCTAATGAATTTCTTTATTTCTCATCAGAAGTATATGTTGTGACCACTCATTTGAACCGTCTCGCCGAGACGGTTCAAATGAGTGGTCACAACATATACTTTGGTTCAGAAATAAGGAAAATAGATAGAGAATAGTAGGTTAGTGCCGTGAATGGGAAAAAATATCTGGCAAGGCTTAGGAAACGGGATGGGCGAGGCTCTGCCGAGCACATCCCGTTTCCGTGCCGCGCCAGATATTCTTCCCATTCACCGCACTAACCTGCTATTCTATTTATCCCATCAACACCTACACATAGCTGTAAAATGCAATAGAAATAACCCTAACCACCGTACATATTCATACTCAGTGATTAGGTCGTATTGACAGGACATCAAAAATATTTCAAGGCACCGTGTTTCATGTCACATACGCACTGTGTTGATGGGATAAATTCAATTAAATCTCTTTACAAAGTGCTATGATGAAGACACAGGTTTTTATTGTTTATGCAGTTGAACCTCTCTAAACCGGACAAAAAGAAAAATATGTGATTTTGATGGATTTCTTGGTCATTTATCGCAGGTGATAATGTCTGTTCTTGATAGCATGGCACACAACTATGGCTAGGAATAATCAAATACCGGATTTACAGTGAAACCTCCCTAAACCGGACACCCTGGGGACCTCCCAGGGTGTCCGGTTTAGCGAGGTTTCACTGTTACAGTAGTATTTTTGTCTTAAATCCTGATATGCACCTTTAAGCTTTGTGGACTGTATTTAACATATATATGGGGCTGTGTCTGGAGAAATGGGGCTTATGAGATTTGTGACCAGTGTAGCTTCTGTAGCCGATTTCACCAAACTTGCTAAGCATACTTATTATCAAATGTACTTTGAGGGAGTAATCATTTATTTTTCCCGAAATGCATTATTTCATATAGAACTAATGACTGCATATATTTGATGATTAAAAATATGCATAATTATTATACTGAATGTATTACATTATGGCTGTGATAATGTAATACATTCAGTATAATACAAATTAATTCATTTATCCCGTCAACACAGTGCGTATGTGCCGTGAAACACGGTGCCGTGAAACATTTTTGATATCCAGTCAATACTATTTTTGCTGTTTACAGCCATTTGTAAGTGTTAACGGGATAAATAGAATAGTAGGTTAGTGCCGTGAATGGGAAAAAATATCTGGCGCGGCACGGAAACGGGATGTGCTCGGCAGAGCCTCGCCCATCCCGTTTCCTGAGCCTTGCCAGATATTTTTCCCCATTCACGGCACTAACCTACTATTCTCTATTTATCCTTAAATTGAAAATTTCTCCCTCAAAGTGTACTTATGAAGATAAGTATACATTGTACTTTGCAATTTTGGTGAAATCGGCTACTTATCAAATAGTATTTTCGTGTAGCCTGATAACGATACGTGTTGCTTGTTAAAACATGACCGGTGTTTCATTGATAGAATGGCGAACAGTACTGTGGCCCGTTTCACTAAACTTCTAAACGACTAAAATGTTTGTAAGTTCAAATTTAAGAACGTCTGTAAATGTCAATTTATGGATTTACATTTATTGAGCATAGGCTGCATATGCAGCCTATGTTCAATAAATGTAAATCCAATAATTATTTACAAGAAAACATTGTTAATGTGAAATTTACAGACTATCATAATTTTGCTCTTACTAACATTTTAGTCGTACGAAGTTTAGTGAAACGGGCCCCAGATCCTTATCTGGATCTACACTGGTCACAAAGCCCATGCGCCCCATTCTCCAGTCACAGACACATATCCGTCAACGCGCCGTTTTATTTAATCAAATCCCAAGGATAAGTGTGTGAAACGAATCAGTTGTAGTGATATTAGGTACTTAAATACTTTCGACACACAATTCACAAAATACTCTGGACCTTTACACTTGGCACGTGGTGTGGTGGCGGAGGGGTTGACTATACATGTATAATTTAGTTATTAGTGATACGTTTGACGTTTCCTAGTAATCTCATGGTTACATGGCGCTACGGAGTGATGACTGTGTGTATGCACGTACCCATGCAAGCACGCACGCACGCGCGCGTGCGTACGCACGCACGCACGCACGCATGTTAACTGAACGAAAGTACAACGAGTAAGATTTATAGAATTACACACGAATCATAACAAACTTAAAGTGTAAACTGTTTATTTGTATAAGTTATAGCTGGAGGAAATCCGCAGACACTGTACATGTACATGTATGTCCAAACTGTTTTTTTGTATCGTTGAATCCCACCCCATATTAAAATAAGCCGAAATACAAAGAACATATACCCCAATTACAATGTTGAAATATGACAAAGGTTGTGTGTTTAATTTAGACACCCCCATCCAAATTCCCACACGATTAAAGCACCCACGGATTATTCCAGCACAAAAGCAATCTAGTTGTCATCCAGCCCTCCCATCTCCTCCTCCTTTATCCTCTCCATGCCGGACTCCCCACCCAGCTCCCCACCACCATCCACCGCCTCCCTCTCCTCCCTCCTCGCCAGCTCATTGATGGTTCGCTTCGTCCTGACATTCTGCATGACGAGATCCGCCCGCATATTAAGGGTTATTTGTGCGAGCTCCCTCAGATTTATCGTCCGTTTGCTGACATTGCGCACAAACTTCGTCTCTCCATGCTTAACCTTCTTGGTTTTCTGAGATTGGGCCTCCAGGCGGTGGTGCTCTGCTTCAATGTATATCGATCGTTTATGGATTATGATTACCGACATAAAAATCCTGCCTCCAGTAGCCGATTTCACCAACATTGCAAAGTATATTTTTCTAGCAAAGTATACTTTGAGGGAGTAATCATTTATTTTTCCCGAAATGCTTTATTTCATATAGAACTAACGACTGCATATATTTGATGATTAAAAGTATGCAGACTTCTTATACTGAATTTATTACATCATCACAGCCAAAATGGCTGTGATAATGTAATAAATTCAGTATAATAAAAATTAATAAATTTATCCTAAAATTTAAAATTTCTCCCTCAAAGTATACTTTGCTAGAAAAGTATACTTTGCAATGTTGGTGAAATAGGCTACAGGATACACTACATACCAAGCTAGAACCGGCAACATCTAGGTGTGCTAATTAATTTAATTTATATGAGCCACGTCGCGAGAAAACCTGTCTTCGGGTAATTGTTGGTCAATATGACATTTTGTTACTATGACAATGATATTTGTATGATGAATTCAACGCTTTTTAGTTGATCATGATATCTGCAATATTCATTAAGATATTATAGTTTATACAACACAACTATGCAGGTCGTTTGAGCAAAAGAGACGTCACGTAAAAGCGACGTCATGCGACGTAAATGACGTTACAGCACATACAGTTACAGATATAGTATACGCCAACATATACAACAGTTTGCAAGTTGACATAATCGAACTAGAAGCATGTTTGGCATTGAATAATGAATGTAAAGACGGATGAGCTTGAGTCTTTTGGTAACACATGCATGTGCAAAGCGACAAAGTCAAACCGGTAAGTTCATGTACCAGCAAGTATGAACGTGCGCGGGTACGCTGATTCGGTGTGCTGATTTCTTCTTTTTGACGTCGTGTTTATTGAGCGTTTTAACAATTTCTAATTGTAGAAAACCACGGAAGTATATTGATTAACTAATTGTTTGATTAGGTCTATAAGACAGTTTAGTTCAACATATACAAATGGAAATACACACGCATACGGGGAGAACAATACGTTCAACATTAAATTACCTTACAACTAGAGCACAGTCGATGGCGCGCCATCGCAATATACCCACGTTTCCCAAATGCGAAGTTGAAAAGGGGGAGATAATTCATGGCCGGGGGTCGAATCAAAAATCAAAATTCACTGCGCATCTACACACCATAAGGAAGGCACACACCAAGTTTCAAGACCCAACCTATTACGGTTAAACAGTTGTACTTTTTACACTAAACCTGACGGACGGACTGACGGACGGGCACCTGTGACGAAAACAATATACCCATTTATTTATTTTTTAAAAAGTGGGTATAAAAAACTGTTTTCTCTGAAAGGCAGTGTTCATGTCTGATGACAGGCACCCTTACTGTCATGTGTTACTCACTATGTACACAATCACAATCACTGGAATAGCGTGAGAGCAAAAGCCTGCATCGCTTACGTGTTATTTCTACTGCATCGCAGTCTCTCACTCGCCTAATAGGAGACCACCTTCAAGGGTAGCGCGTGGAAGTCTGCCACATGGCCAAACTGGCTATGGTAACATATTTGAGACAGTTGTTACCTCAGCTTGTGATCAGCTTATGCTACCACCCACTTGTGTTTGTTTTGGGAGTGTTACGGTAGCAGTTTGTCTTTTAAAGATTCAACTCAAAATACGAGGGTCCCAAAGTACGAAGAAATGAGAGGTGAGGGGGAGGAGAGATACAATAATAACAATACCCCTAAAGTCAAGAGATCCTTGATAATCGTCGAACAGTACTAGAAGAACCATATCAATTGCTAGTGCGCAGTCTTATTGTATTTGTGTTACGACTTGACAACCTTGAAATATCATCCCACAGTTACTGTGTTTAGTTCTTGACTTTTTGTATTATTGTAGGTAGTTGGTTTAAACAGTATTTATTTCAAGAGAGATATGTGATATTATTGTAGTTGTACGTGTCACATGTCCCAAACATGTTGCCTTGAAATATCATCCCACCGTATTTCTTAGATTAACATGACACACATGTTAGCGTGCATTCAGATTGAAGCTTTTCATATTCAGACAACAGAAACGTCGAATGTTCGCGACATCGTCCCGCTTACAGCTGTACTTTGACCACATTCTGAAAAAAAATCGGACCTTACAATATCTGCAATAAATGTACGATCGGCGACCCATATCCTGTCGGTGATCGAGAAAGGATCCCCCAGTGACTGAATGGCGAACACCGTATGTTCTGATCAAACGGCGCATATGCACATATGATACTGATCTGTGGCCATACTAGTCGTAACATCCATGGCTTTGTTGTTTTTTTTGCAGGAGATATTTCTTTCTGAAAATCGGTAAAGGTTGCGCTAATTTTTAATTTTAAACATTGACTTAGAAAGAAAGAATTGAGCAATAGATTGAAAATTCGCTACGATTTAACCAGATCTGAAACATATAGTTGTGCGGGAAACCGGGCCCAGGCTACATAGGTCTACAAATATGATGCCGATTATTTGTATGTACATGTAAATAAAATATGTAGCTTACACAGAGTTTTTACCTGTAAATGGTGGTCGATAACAGTTAACGTGGACAGTTATCTGTAAACTGTGTCAAAGAAAATATTATGTGAAAATAAAGGAACATAAAAAAACACACGTCAACAGACAAACATTTTTATGTGATACCAATAACAAAATAATAAAAGAAAATTACCCTTACGCCATTATTGTTAATAAAAACATATATAATATATGCCCGTTTCGAGTAAAAATCGAGGTGCGTTGTTGTTCTGTTCGTTAGATAACTTTTAACACCACGGAACAAACCTAACATGGCGGTCTGACAAACGTCGATAATTGGAAATCTCGGCGGAAATTACGTCAGCTAAGTTCACAAGATGTGACGTCGTCAGATTCCCGAAGACAGGTTTTCTCACGACGCGACTCATATGTAAGCTTTCATTATAATTGCCATGTTGGCGGCCATCTTGTATTTATGCACAATAACTCTAAATTAATGAAATAAACATGTTTCCGTTACACATACAATTATAGCCAGTACCAATGTTGTAAGTACTTGTGTATCAGCAAGTATAATAAGGGATCTTCTTAATTTATAGAAATATTGGCGGCCATCTTGGATTTCACAAATAAATAGTTTTCAAAAATTGTGTTTTTTCCCTGGCGATATATGACCCCAAACATTACTAACAAAGCTAGAATACAGTCGCGTGGCGTCATGGCGTAACGGGTTTGATTCCCACATCCAGTAGCCGATTTCATCAAAATTGCAAAGCATACTTATCTACCAAAGTATACTTTGAGGGAGTAATCATTTATTTTTCCCGAAATGCATTATGTCATATAGAACTAACTACTGCATATATTTGATGATTAAAAGTATGCAGAATTATTATATTGAATTTATTACATTATCACAGCCAAAATGGCTGTGATAATGTAATAAATTAAGTATAATAAAAATTAATAAATGTATCCTTAAATTAAAAATGTCTCCCTCAAAGTATACTTTGCTAGGTAAGTATACTTTGCACTGTTGATGAAATAGGCTACAGGGCTTTTTTTTTAATCTTTATCCTGGCGATAAATGTGTTTAGTCCATACCTTTCACGGACTCGTGTTTAGTTCCATATATTTAACAGAGCCGTGTTTAGTTCATAAGTTTTCATGGACTCGTGTTTAGTTCCATATATTTAACAGAGCCGTGTTTAGTTCATAAGTTTTCATGGACTCGTGTTTAGTCCATACCTTTCACGGACTCGTGTTTAGTTCCATATATTTAACAGAGCCGTGTTTAGTTTATAAGTTTTCATGGACTCGTGTTTAGTTCTATATATATATAACAGATCCGTGTTTAGTCCATACCTGTTCACAGACTATTCTTCAGTTCCATATATATAACAGACCAGTGTTTAGACCTTAAGTTTTCGCAGACTCATGTTTAGTTCCATATATAGAACATACCCGTGTTTAGTCAATACCTTTTCACGGTCTCGTGTTTAGTTCAATATATTTAACATACCCATGTTTAGTCCATACCTTTTCACGGACTCGTGTTTAGTTCCATATATAGAACATACCCGTGTTTAGTCCATACCTTTTCACGGACTCGTGTTGCGCCTTCTCCCGCCTCTGGACAATCTGCTCCCGGCGCAGGATATCTTGCATCAAGGCGTTCTCCTCGAAACTGAACGCCTACAGTAAAGAACATGCAGCCACATTACACGTGGTTTCATATGACATAGAACTATCTGATGTGGGCAATAGTGATGTCTAATGTTTGATTTGGTCAATACCTTTTGCAAGAGAGCATTGCTCACAAGTAAAACAAGTGAAACGTGTGAAGACTCCATAAATTATTGCAAGTTAGACGACGTCTGAAGGTCACATCCAAATAACAAACGCATTTGACAGTCTTGACAGGTCACATCCCAAATGTTAGCAATGCGTACTAAGACGTTAATCTTTAGAAGCGAAGTCAGATGTAAGTGCATGTACCGTATAGCACAAAACCAAAACGGTTGCATACATCAGTGGCGTAGCCAGGGTTGGGGTACAAGGGGTGCGAACACACCAACTAAAATCAGTTGTGGTGTGTATTTTTGCTTTAACTTACGTTTTCTGAGGGAAATAAGCACAATATCAGTAAAAAAACATGTAATTTTAGAATCAATATAATCGACGGAATTGAATGTAGAAATAGTATTCCGGGAAGAATGCTCCTGGAGCCCTTTCCAAACTTTATCCACAATTCGCATCCCCTCGGCAAGAAGCTGGCTACGACACTGCATACATTATCATTCACTGAATACAACTACTGTAGTCTGATACCCATATACCCATATCTGATATACATAAATATACTAGTGAAGGTGCATGCCCACTCTGTAGGCACACAATGTTCTTTATACGAGACATCATCTGAAACATTTTCAGGCAAAATAAACATTCATTCACCATTACCCCACGTCTTGATTAGCATTATTATACATTTTATATCTGACGTAAATTTCCACACTGCTCAGGGGCGATAACCGTGATTCCTTACAATGTTAACGGGCATTACTATTTATTCTCTGTAGACCAAGGCCTCGTCCAGTATTCCCGCGACTTTTCCAAGTTTATATCCCCGATAAATTCAACAAAAAGGCCATTCATTCCTTATAATTCCAGCATTTGAAATAAATTCATCAAGAAAATGTGTTTATTTTGACAGACGACAGCCATTTGTTTACATTGACAGCACTGACAGCGCACCTGTTCAAAGTAGTTCGGCGTGGGAGTTTACTGGGATATAAATTTTGGACAGAGACTTGCTACGGGCCAATCAAATGTTAGGGAATTGTGTAAATATTTTTGTGCTGGAATTAAATACAAACACCAAATGATCTCGCCTGTGGCTCTCATGGAAGGCACCAGACCCTGTCTAAAGCTGAAGCCCATGTCGGCGATCCAATGGAGCTAGTTGCGAACAGTAACTCTTGCAGTCTACTCCAGTTCCGTTATGGACGGTACGCGAATAGATTGCTAGGAGTGACAGTTCGTAACTACAATGGAGCTCGCAAAGTGTACGTTCAAGAAAGGGGACGGATGGGGTGTGGATTCCGGGTGCATGTCACCCCCTCCCCGCCCCCAGATGTTTGTTTGAACTATGGTGCACCACCCTGCATTCTATGGTTGTGTTTTGGACACATATTTAGTAAATCTCTTGTGCAATTGTATAGCAGTAAGAAATAAATATATGTCTGGAAATTATTTTGAAGTCCGGACTTTCAGGCCTCCACAACATCTCCGAAACACCACATTCTCATAAACTATTATAATTTCACCAAATGCCTTTGAATTTAGTAAAATTACGCTGGATTATGTTTCTAAGACGTAAACGTCATAGATATTCTGTCACGCAATATTTGTCTAGTGTTTGACGTCGCGGGGCAACGTCGTTTGTAACCTGCTACGTCACAGGTTACTGACGTCATATACTAGTACATACTGTGGTTTTCCTTGATTATATTGAAAACGAGACAAGCAACTGCTTATTGACTAGTACAACAAGTACAGCCTGACCAGGGTCTGCACCATGCACCAAGCATGCATCTGTAGCCTATTTCACCAACATTGCAAAGTATACTTTCCTAGCAAAGTATACTGTGAGGGAGTAATCATTTATTTTTCCAGAAATGCATTATTTCATATAAAACTAACGACTGCATATATTTGATGATTAAAAATATGCAGAATTATTATACTGAATTTATTACATTATCACAGCCAAAATGGCTGTGATAATGTAATAAATTCAGTATAATAACATTTAATAAATTCATCATTAAATTGAAAATTTCTCCCACAGAGTATACTTTGCTAGATTCGTATACTTTGCAATGTTGATGAAATCGGCTACAGGTGACATTACAAACAAGGTGAACCTAATAAAGTCCTCAGAGACCTTGACCTTGGGTGGTCGGACGTGTGTCATGTGCAAGACAAAGAACCCTCACTAGACACACATTGTGGACAAATATGATCAAACTCGGCGAAGCAATTCATGAGCTATTGAAAAATGAAATATGTTACTAACGTGCGTACGTAAATGGACTAACGATATATTCCCTATTGCCTAGCGGCGAGGGGATAACAAATGAGACCAACGAACCCATAGAGGCCAAACTATATGTGGCTGTGACTGGAGAAATGGGGGCTTATGAGTATTATTGAGTCCAGTGTAACTCCAGATCAAATAGCAAACTCATGTAGCCTGATAACGATATATATTGCTTATTAGAAGCATCACATGTTGATGGAATGGCGAACAGTGCAGATCATGATCAGACTGTGCGGATGCACAGGCTGATCTGGATCTACACTGGTAGCAAAAGCTATCAGCCCCATTTTGCCAGGCACAGTGACATATAACAATTCACCATGATAAACTCTTAGCGTACCCACAGCCGTTGTCCAGGAGCCTTCGGCTTGGCATAAACATTCAAACGACGATATAGGCGGTGTATGATCGTAACATGAAAGCAACTGCACGTGTAATATATTAACGACACATTCAACGAATTAATTCAACATTGTTACGGCCCGCGATAAATAGGAAACAGAAAAGAACGCAGTGCATGATAACTCCGTAGAACGGTCAGTGAACACTTTCGTTCTTTTCGCTGAGGCGGTTAAATTTGAGTAGCGCGGCGCCCATGACATCACGCTTCCATCGCAAGCATGTCCTTTAACTAGAGGAAAGTAACATACATCACGATCATTGAAAGTGGTTTACATAAATACAAAAGTAGGTGGGTGAGATCAATTTTAATTCAAGTGAGCTTACTGATTGGCTTAAATGTGGCTGTGGACAAAAGAAATGGGGCTTATGGGTTTTGTTACCAGTGTAGATCCAGACCAGCCTGTGTATCCGCACCGTCTGATCAGGATCTCCATTTTACACCATTTCATCAATGACATACCTGTCATGCTTCTAACAAGCAATATAAATAATTATTGCCAAGTACACATATCAAGATAAGTGTACTTTCAGGGAGCAATTTTCAATTTTGGCATGAAATAAATATATTAAAAATTCTAATCAAATAAATAGCTGTGATAGTGTAATAAATGCAGATTACTGCAGAGCTCCAGATAAGCTGCGTATTTGCGTAAATACCCAATTAAAATTGCCAAAAACACAATTGAAATCAGAAGTAGTGAGTATCAAAACGCAATGAAAAATTGGTGGTATCTTTATCATGCTACAGAAAACAATAAACAGACCACACATATAGCATATTTTCTTATTTTTCCATGAAAACACATCTTGGTATTTCATTAGAATTGTCTCCAAGGAGACAATTCTAATGAAATACCAAGATGTGTTTTCATTTAGAAGCAAACAAATTAACGATGCAAGAGTTGTCAATCTTGCGCGCGACACACCTTTGGGTCGTGGTCTATGCACGTGTGAGGTTTAATGAAAATATTCCAAAGGGTGTTCGAGTTATCAAATGCCTCGCCTTGTCCCGCCTTGACCTCGAGCCTGAGCCAGAAAGCAATTTTCACTGGCCCGAACATATTATACAAGTATTGACTAGTGAGCCATAGAATATCAGATTATAGTCTATGGCTCACTAGTCAATAATTGTTTTAGTATATGATAATAGTCTGTATATAGCACTTACGACCTTATGCTACTAGACAAAAATTGAAAAACAATTTGAAAAAAAGAAATGGAATAAAAAAGTTTCAAAATTAAAAATAACTAGAAAATGTGTTCATAGAACACGGATGCCCCACATATCGCTTTGATAATAAATGAGGCCAAATTTACCCAAGCGTTAAAGTTTCGTGACGGACGGACGGACGGACGGGACGGGACGGGACGGGACGGACGGACAAGGGTAACACTAAATGCCCCCTCCACTATCGTGGTGGGGCATAATAATGCTCGCTACTGGAGCCCAGAAATCTTTTTAATAGTCCTATATTTATCTACATATCATATATGCACAGGTCCACATATTGCCACAATATTGTCAACACAGTTTACGGAAATGTAATATAATAATTTACCTGTATAAATTACCTGTAATAAGTTAGTGGTCAGTTAGTGGTCAGTCTGGACATTTGCTGCCTTGACTTCGAGCCTGGGCCCGAAATAAATTTTCACTTGCCTGAATTGCATTATTGTCCAGTTTGTAGAGTGCGCGGAACAAACACAAACTGTAGGAGAACAGCATAGCTCGACTACGAGGGTTGTCGATGTACACATAGCTTGACAAACAAGGTGGCTGCGGACTGCATTAAAACCTTAACCAAGTTTGACTAAAAACCTTAACCAAGGGAAATTAAGTAAGTAATTCAAGGTTAAATGTAGGTCAATGTCAGATATAGGTCAGGGGTTATTGATGTACATCACTAGGAGATGAAGTTTTCCAAGTATGGTTGCTGTAGGCCCAGGAGTATTCCATATACAAGCTTGACTAAAAACCTTAACCAAGGGGAAATACCTAAGTAATCCAATGATAAAAGTAGGCCAAGGTCAAATATCGGTCAGGGATTATTGATGTACATCACTAGGAGATGAAGTTGTCCAAGTATGGTTGATTTAGGCCCAGGAGTATTCCATATACAAGCTTGACTATAAACATTAACCAAGTAATTCACGGCTAAATGTAGGTGAAGGTAAAATATAGGTAAGGGGTTATTGATGTACATCCCTACGAGAAAAAGTTATCCAAGTATGGTGTCTGTATGCACAATAGTTATCCATCTACAAGCTTGACTAAAAACCTTAACCAAGGTTGACTAAAAACCTTAACCAAGGGGAATTAACTAAGTAATTCAAGGTTAAATGTAGGTCAAGGTCAAATATAGGTCAGGGGTTGTTGATGTACATCACTAGGAGATGAAGTTGTTCAAGTATGGTGGGTGTAGTGCCAGGAGTATTCCATCTACAAGCTTGACTAAAAACCTTAACCAAAGAGAATTAAGTAAGTAATTCAAGAGGAAATGTAGGTCAAGGTCAAATATAGATCAGGGGTTATTGATGGACATCCCTATGAGAAAAGGTTGTCCAAGTATGGTGTCTGTATGCACAATAGTATTGCATGTACAAGCTTGACTAAAAACCTTAACCAAGGTTGACTAAAAACCTTAACCAAGGGTAATTAACTAAGTAATTCAAGGTTAAATGTAGGTCAAGGTCAAATATAGGTCAGGGGTTGTTGATGTACATCACTAGGAGATGAAGTTGTCCAAGCATGGTGGATGTAGGGCAAGTAGTATTCCATATACAAGCTTGACTAAAAACCTTAACCAAGGGAATTAAGTAAGTAATTCAAGAGGAAATGTAGGTCAAGGTCAAATATAGATCGGGGTTATTGATGTACATCCCTATGAGAAAAGGTTGTCCAAGTATGGTGTCTGTATGCACAATAGTATTCCATGTACAAGCTTGACAAAAAATCTTAAACCAAGGTTGACTAAAAACGTAATTCAAGAGGAAATGTAGGTTAAGGTCAAATATAGATCAGGGGTTATTGATGTACATCACTAGGAGATGAAGTTGTCCAAGTATGGTGGGTGTAGGTCCAGTAGTATTCCTAATACAAGCTTGACTAAAAACCTTGACCAAGGTTGACTAAAAACCTTAACCAAGTGGAATTAACTAAGTAATTCAAGAGGAAATGTAGGTCAAGATCAAATATAGATCAGGAGTTATTGATGTACATCACTAGGTGATGAAGTTGTCCAAGTATGGTGGGT
This sequence comes from Conchocele bisecta, assembly GCA_029237695.1. Taxonomy (NCBI): domain Eukaryota; kingdom Metazoa; phylum Mollusca; class Bivalvia; order Lucinida; family Thyasiridae; genus Conchocele; species Conchocele bisecta. The sequence continues at coordinate 47,770,928 of CM055272.1, forward strand.
GTAGGTCCAGTAGTATTCCTAATACAAGCTTGACTAAAAACCTTAACCAAGGTTGACTAAAAACCTTAACCAAGGGGAATTAACTAACTAATTCAAGAGGAAATGTTGGTCAAGATCAAATATAGATCAGGGGTTTTTGTATCACGGGGTTATTGATGTACATCACTAGGAGATGAAGTTGTCCAAGTATGGTGGGTGTAGGGCCAGTAGTATTATATATACTGGACTAAACACCTTAACCTTAACCAAGGCGTGACGGTGACGGTGACGCCGACGCCGACGCCGACGCCGGGGTGACAACATAAGCTCTAACTATTCTTCGAATAGTCGAGCTAAAAAGGGATATAAATAAAAAAATATCTACGCAAGAGTTGTCATTCTTGTGCGCGACACACCTTCGGGTCGTGGTCTATGCATGTGTGAAGTTTCATGAAAATATTCCAAAGGGTGGTCGAGTTATGCTCCGGACAGGAAATCAGTGCGCGAAAACAAAAAGGGAGATAACTGAAAAATTAGCTATGCAAGAGTTGTCATTCTTGTGCACGACACACCTTCGGGTCGTGGTCTATGCATGTGTGAAGTTTCATGAAAATATTCCAAAGGGTGGTCGAGTTATGCTCAATCATTGCGCGAAACAAAAAAGGGAGATAACTAAAAAATTAGCTATGCAAGAGTTGTCATTCTTGTGCAAGACACACCTTCAAGGCGCGTCGTGGTCTATGCATGTGTGAAGTTTCATGAAAATATTCCAAAGGGTGGTCGAGTTATGCTCCCGACACGAAATCATTGCACGAAACAAAAAAGGGAGATAACTAAAAAATTAGCTATGCAAGAGTTGTCATTCTTATGCGCAACCCACCTTCGGGTCATGGTCAATGCATGTGTGAAGTTTCATGAAAATATTCCAAAGGGTGTTCGAGTTATGCTCGGGACAAGAAGTGTCTGCGGCGGACGCGTACGCGGACGCGGACGCGGACGCGGACGCGGCACGGTGTCAAATCCATAGTATCCCCCGACTTTCGTCCGGGGGACTGCCTCATTTACTACTATGCGCTTTTAATGGGGCGATCTCTTAGCAACACAATTTCAATGGCCGCTGCCTGTCAAACTGATGTTGATAAATATTGTGATAACGTATCTATTCATTCGTGATATACTACCATTTGATATGTAAAATTGCACAGGATACATAGTTTCAGTGCTGTGTTAACGATCTATTACTGCCAAAACATATGAAACGTGATCAACGGTGAGATATTGGCAATAATGTTTCGCCGGACACTTCGGACCATGCGACTTTCAGACCAGGTCACCCGGAAGTTTCGGACCAGGACGTTTCAGATACAAGCCAGCTGTGTCTTTGACAATAATACAAGAATACCACTTGGGACATGTTATGTGAGTTTTCCCACGTTTTATGGTAACTCTTGCAATTTTCTCCCGTACCGTCCGTAGCTAGCTAGCTACGGACGGTACGGGAGTAATTGCAAGAGTTACCGTTCGCAATTAGGAGGTTGTCATATTTTTGAGCTCTTCGAAATGCACTTTCCTGTGTTTTACGGCATTTATAGAGTGCATTAGAAAAATCCATAAACACCACGTGTTCAGTCACAGCCACATATGCAGCTGCATCGGTCGCAAGCGCCATCCGGTGGCATACATGTTGGTCTCTGTAGGTGTCCCATTATGTTGTAATGGCCAGAACATGCCTTGAATCCTTATCGCCTACATTACATGTGTCCATGAGTTATTTTCTCTTCAAGTATATATCTTTTGTAAGCATAGACGTGATGCAAGGTATTTGTTTTTTATTGGAAAATGATATTTGATTGCTGTTTGATTCGAAGCACTGAGAAACAATTTTGTTCACTTTGACGAGCAAATGTTGCAGTTCGACTGTCTCTCCGTATGTTTCGAGCATTTCTGTTAGCGCTTGCACAAACCAGGAACCGTTACTGCCGTTTCGCCATGAATAAAACCCAGACACAGTCGAGTAGGCAATCAAGAAATCCGCCTCAATCGGAATTCGAAGGGTCCCAGGGCTCATGGGAGTTACGTCACCGTCAGGTGCTGAAAACGCGTCTGCGACATTGACCCCAGCGCCATGGTCCATTTGCGAACCGCGACAAGCTTGAATGAAGAATATTTTAGGCTTGCCGGCAAGGGATTGGCATTTGTCGCCTTTAAAGTAGCCAAGCAGGTCTTTTATTTCTATTGATTTATCCGTGCCGTAAACGATTCCCTCCTCGCCGTGGCTGAGTATGGCGCAGACGAAACAATCGGCATCCGAATGGTCTTCGTCCGCCACCTCGGCCAAAATCTCTTCCATTCTACGTGCTCTTATATCGTTATACATTTCAACATCAAAACCTGAAAATGCAATACGATAGGACTATATAGAGAATAGTAGGTTAGTGCCGTGAATGGTAAAACATATCTGGCAAGGCTCAGGAAATGGGATGGGCGAGGCTCTGCCGAGCACATCCCATTTCCGTGCCGCGCCAGATATTTTTTCCCATTCACGACACTAACCTACTATTCTATTTATCCCGTCAACACCTACAAATGGCTGTAAAATGCAAAAATTGTATTGACTGGATATCAAAAATGTTTCACGGCACCGTGTTTCACGGCACATACGCACTGTGTTGACGGGATAATATGCAATCATATGAACACATTAATGACATCACGAGTCCAGTCGACGTATGCATGTAACATTCAAATACTTGCGGTACATTTAATTCCAGACTATTTTGCCAGTACATCCAACATCCATATTATTTCTTTTAAAATCACAGGTTTAATAATTTATTATCTGAATGAAAATATAAAATAAAATACAATGTAGCTCATGCAGTTATCTTTAAATGAAGGACCCGCTTCAAACTGTAAATGACTTGCTAAATCAATAACATTTGATTGTTTGATTAAGTGTTTGTTTGTTTGATTGATTGATTGGTTGATCCTAATCAATCTGTCCGGACGCACAAGCTGGTCGCAAACACACATGAGCCCCATTTTACCAGTAGCCGATTTCACCAACATTGCAAAGTATACTTTACTAGCAAAGTATACTTTGAGGGAGTAATCATTTATTTTTCCTGAAATGCATTATTTCATATAGAACTAACAAATGCATATATTTGATGATTAAAAGTATGCAGAATTATTATACTGAATTTATTACATTATCACAGCCAAATTGGCTGTGATAATGTAATAAATTCAGTATAATAAACATTAATAAATTTATCATAAAATTGAAAATTTCTCCCTCAAAGTATACTTTGCTACTAAAGTATACTTTGCAATGTTGATGAAATAGGCTACAGTCACAACCATTTCCTACTTGTCCACAAAGTATAGTATGCTATCATATCAGCTAGCCTAATTGTCTATCTGTGGCCTAACCCGAATATTCTGACTGCGCGACAGCCATAAAACTCGGGTTACCTGTTACCATGAACATACCGAGTGCCTTGAACCGAGTCCTGAGCGACTTGCCATCCACGTCGGTGCCCGTCCGTTTATTAAGGCCCGCCGCCCTCAGGGCGGAACTGAAGTGTTGCTGGTTGATAATGACCGCCGTGCCTCGGCGGGTGTGCCCCATGTCGTAACTGTCCTGGCTATAGCTTACGGCACCCGCCTCCTGGTGATCCTGGGGATATGACGAGGAAGGAGGCTCTTTATGATGGCATATTTCTCACATCTACGTAACGTGATAGCTATTGTTACTCCCTGCTAGTAATAGTTATAGTTAACATATTGAAGTTTTGATAAATTAGTTTATGAAAAATTCAACATGTGAACTATAACTAACTTATTGGTTGCCCCGCCCCATCGCGGGCACCTGTCTATTAGAATGGAGCGCTGCCCATAAACGTGTTTTCAACAACGATACTATTACGTGATTGGCGGTGTGACACTGAATCGATCGTGTACATGGTGCGTGTCACAGGAAACTACGTCAACAAGGCGGGGCATGTGGTTCTAAATATAATTGCTGAGTTATTGCAACATTTAATGATTAATTTAATAGATATTTGCGAAAGCATCGCTTTATGCGACTAATTGAGACGAACTGCTCTGCTTAAATTGGTCGAGAAACTAGGGCAACAATAATAAGAGAATACAAAGTATTTATAAAAGAACTTTCCTTTCACTGATTCACAGTTACCACCCAGACTCTGACTACCATTTTGTTGTATACGCGAGGCAAAGACAACCCCATTTGAAACTATTTTTAAAAGTGTTATTGCTAGATATGTTCAACACTATACACTTCTATATAATCACCATAACACTAAACTTCGTACGACTAAAATATTCGAAAGTGCAAATTTAGGATCGTCTGGAAATTTCAATTGATGGATTTACATTTATTGAGCGCAGCCTATGCTCAATAAATGTAAATCCAATAATTGTTTACAAGAAAACAGTGTTAATGTGAAATTTAATGTGACTATCACAATGTTGAACTTACGAACATTTTAGTTGTACGAAGTTTAGTGAAACGACCCCTGATGTACGTGGATGATAAGTTTAACTGTTTAATCGAATATAACATATGTGATAACTGATTGTAGTTGGTAACGTAGTCGATGATGTAGTGTCCAGTGAAAACCATTTTGTTACCACTAATCGCGAGCGCATCTGCGGGAAATATGAATGCTATATTTATCAAAACCTACGGAGCTCCGCAGGGAACATGAATTATATATATATGGGCCGCGCTCTGGGAAAACCAGCCTTAATGACACAATTTTTGATTTTCACTTTTTTACATTTTCTGATGCGGACACCTTTCAAAAACAATATTCTGAAAAGAAAATGCAATTATGTTTAATAGTTTTTGTTTTATCTCACTTTTTGTAGCACCATGTGAATCACGCACGGAAAAAAACGTAACGTCATCGAGAAAATGACGTATTGAAACGGCGACGTTTGTAAAATGCAACTCAACAGCCTACAGTAGAAATGAGTGTTCATAGACTCATTGACTGTGCTTGCTGTAAACTGTATTTGCTGATAAGTTACACTAAATGTATCTACAAGTGTTGGTATGTATACTATCAAACATTCATCAGAATACAACTATGATATAAACATGTAGTGAACAAAACAAACGCACAACTATCGATTTTAAATCTATAATTAGCCGACCTGTGACTTCGTAATTTGCCACCATCGCCATAATAGATTCATATACGTGTGTCGTCAGAAAGATACATTGTAATTATTTCAGAATTGACGTCATTTACAGTTAATTGTGACGTCATTTATTGATTTAGACAATACGTCACCAAAGACCAAAAAAATAAACGGCATTCTTGGTGTTGGAAATTGTAAATTATATGCACATCGTATCGGTGATAGAAACAAATGCAATTATTTTCTGTAGAAATGAATGACCAGAATTTGGATAGGCCTATGGCTGCACATATCAATGACTTCAGCGCCCGATGGGGTGTAGAGGGTAGTCGGACATCCCGGGCATTTTATAAACAAAATAAAAATCGACTGTCCATTCCCCGACTCTCGGAATTAAATTTACATCTCAGAAAGCGGAAAGAAATATCATTTTCCTGTGTAGCCAATATGACTGACGGACGGGCTAATGTACATGTACCCCGTACTAGCAGTAGCAGGTCTATGGGAAAATGCTGCGCTGACCCCCACTCCCTCGACTGGCCACCACCGCCACTGCCGGGAAAATGTGGAGATGTAACATACATGGTTGTATAATTGTTACATGTCCAGATAAAAATACCGGCAGTATATTCTCTCGTCGGGAATAATTAATTTGAAAATGAAATGTGCAATTTAGTTTTGTTGTGTTTCAGAAAAAGTACATCCAGCGCATTTGTAAAGAAAAAAACAGCCATGCTAAAAACAAGGGCGGATTCACGTAGGGGAAAACACGGCGCCCCGCCCACCACTAAAATTTGGAGAGTAAAGTTATTTTTGCTCTAAAATGCGCCATAACGCAGCAAAATGGGATGTACATATCAAACATATTCCGGAGGGCATACCGCCGGACCCACATAGCAGTCTCCCCAGCTCCGCTTGGTCGACGAACAAACGGTGCTAGTTCGAAAGTATAGTAAACTATTTCATTTAAGAAGTCCCGCCCCCCCCCCCCAACCCTAACCTGAAATCCTGGATCCGCCCCTGAAAAAGCACCGTAACGTACATACAAGTATTTTGCATATAACTGCACACTATAACACAGTCAGTGATTTACACACTAAATTTGTCCCGATCACAACATTAATTTTGTTGAAATGACGCTCCACACCCAGCGACTATTGTTCGAAGCGGCTCATTTGAATTTATAAATACGCGTTTAATGTGTGCATATGCGTTTTCTTTATATTATTTACAAGCCTCTGACTAGAATGGCCCTTTGATAACAAACAAAGCACGCAGACGTGTATTATTTAGTACAATGTAGTAGAATGTAAGAAAATTAACAACAATCTGGCAAAGTCGGACTTCTTAAATGTGTAAATGTTGGAGACCTGTGCATCTGTGCAGTCTGATCAGTGTCTGCAATGATTACAAATATACTAGTAAAATTACTATACATTCATATAACCATATTTACAAGTGGTCATTTTAAAGAATATTTACATTGTTATCAAACGGCAATCGTACGGCTGATTCAGTGTGATATTTTTGAAAGTCGCTAAATATTACATGACACCGTACACGTAAGTGGTAGCAGTTATACAGATATAAAGCAGTAGGCTACGTCCTTGGTGGCTACAATTATGTATTACAATTATCATGATTATTGTGTCGCAGTAAATATGCATGTGACACAATACCAACACACTAAATACTAAAACATGTTTGGCCCAGTGTCACCATGATACGATATTATGGCGTATATTTTGGACTACCATAATTTTACATCTGTGATTTTTCTGAAAATTTCCAAATCGTATTTTTATGTTGATTTTTGAAACATTCGACAGGCCAAACAGTAAATGAAACGAATTAATAAGCCTTGTGCCCAGTTCTATTTGTTACATACTACTGATTATGTGATGGTGTTCATTACCGGTTGTATGGTTATTTAGTTTCAAATGTCAGGGCACAAGTCGTCCATATATTATAAAAATAATCGATAAAATCACTACGTGTTTCCTTGAAGGAAACCGAAAAAACATACAACTGTCTAAACCACTATGGAAACAACGGTAAAATTCTGCTACGCGTATCCAGCATTAAAATGTTTGTGAGCCACAAATAGAAAAGCGTACGGTTATAAATAGGACAACGTCAACTTATTGCAATGACGCAACTATTTCAAGTGTCAAAATCCGACGTGACGTTGGTAAATTTAAGCGTAACTTTCCGACATCATTTTCAGGCTTTCATGACGTTGTCATTAAGGCTGGTTTTGACAGAGCGCGGCCCATATAATATATTTGTTATTAACTCGTTCCCACGAAATAACAATTCGTTCCCTCAATTTAACAATTCGTTCCCTCAAATTAACAATACGTCCCCACGATATAACAATTCGTTCCCTGGAATTAACAATTCGTTCCCACGAAATGACAATTCGTTCCCACGAAATGACAATTCATTCCCTCAATTTAACACTTCGTTCCCACGAATTAACAATTCGTTCCCGTGGGAACGAATTATTATTTCGTGGGAACGAATTGTTAAATTGAGGGAACGAATTGTTAATTCGTGGGAACGAATTGTTAAATTTAGGGAACGAATTGTAAGAAGACGTTTGAAATCTCAAATGAAAGGACGACCTTTTGACCTTTCGGCGGCCATCTTGGATTACGTAATCGTTTTTTCGCAATGAAATAAATATTTGATGGAATTTCATCTTTTCGGGAGGGTGACTTTTTTGTTATTGATGAAAAGTACTTTTAGATTCAATGTGTTTAATGGCCAAATGTTCGTCGACAGCAAAACGTGGAACAGACAGTAGTTCTAAATATTTAATGCTAGCTAGCAATATTTATTTGCGTTTATAAAGATTTGGCGTTCCAAGAACGTCAACTCTACATAAACTCAAATATGTATTTAGAGAGTTCTTCAAATGATTTAGAGATAGCTCTAAATATGTAATGCTAGTTTGAATTATTTAGAGCTAGTATTAATTATTTGAGTTTTATGTACATGTGGCGTTCCATGAGAGCGGGGTTCTACAGTGCACACATGATGAGTGTGTACGAAGGTGTACCAAAAATGAGCGTGAAACTTACCGTTTCCTGTTGCCGTACATAAATCGGCTTCTTCAGCGGCCATGGAAAGTCCGTGCCAATAGTTTCTATCGGTTCTACGATCGGTTCACTAACATGTTCACCAACCGGTCCACAGTTTCCAATCTGCGCGAGCTCGATTGTTTCCGGTATGTCTATTCCCTCCATTCTGGGAGCAGGACCTGTCATGTCGACGCTTTCATCCGTGTCCATTTCCATGGTTTCTGATCTGTCACGTGATTGTCAAACTGTTTGAGCGTGTGCTGGAAATGAAATAAGTATTCAACTCACACAGACTGTAGATTCATCTGCGTCTCGCGTAGCCTATTTCACAAAAAAAATGCAAAGTATACTTATTTATCTTGCTAAGTATACTTTGAGAGAGAAATATTCGATAAATTTACTAATTTTCATTATACTGAATTTATTACATTATCACAGCCATTTTGACAGTTAAGCGGCCCTCACATATCGGTCGCGGCGCCCGCGCGACTCCTAAAACGGACCAAAAAGGGCATTTTCGCGAGATGTCCGGCCGGACGCTGCCCGATTTCTACGGGCTCCGTTGCGATTTTCAGAGGTTGCACGAACGCCGCGGGCGTGAAAACCTGACTGCCAAATCTGCGATTTCCCAAGCGCGATTTTAGGTCGTGGCAAGCCCGTAGACACGTCGCTAGGGCCCCGCCCGGCGGCCTGCCGGAAACCGACCAGTGATCTGGCGGCCGCATGAAGATTTTGACGTAAATTATTGGAAAAAAATCCGCCTCGCGCCGTGGGATTTTCACGGGCCCCTCACGGCCACCATATAATAGCCTCACGGCCCCCTCACGGATCCCGCCAGAACGCCTACCGATCTGTTCTTTGATCAGCCGGCGCCCGCCAGATTATCTAGCGGTCTCCACTGCGATACAATGTTCAAAGGGCACCACCCGGGCCCCGTCTAACATGTGAGGGCACACGTCGCAGACATGAAATTCGCCCGATTCATCCACGGGCTCTAAATCTCCCGGCGACTCCTGCGATTAGAAAAATCGCGCGGACGCCGGCTGATATGTGAGGGCCGCTTTAGACAGGGCGATTGTCATCGGATTGTTCAATTTGTGGTATTTCTACTACGGAATCTTTACTACGATTGCCGAATATGGATAATACTTTGAAAGCATTTTTGCAGCTTGCGGTAAGTTTTGCAACGGGATGTAGTGTAAAATTAGAACAAATTCAGTTTCAAGCGGTTACTACATTATATCAAATTACTGAAAGTACTGAGACGAGGTTATCTCTAGAATGGGTTGAATGTAAACAATATCTGAATATATTCACAATACAAGAAAGTAGGTAATATATAGCTTACTGTATAGTTAAATATTGCCAAATAATGGTATTATAGTGGCTTAGGAAATAATTTAACATACAAAACGGTTACAATGGCTAAATCATTTAAGTAGAAAATGTAGGTCAAGATCACATGCTATATTATATAAAAGTTCATTATTTACGGCTCTCGTAGCAGTAATTTCAGTACTTTAAACATACATTTAATTGATCCGTGTTTATTATTTTGTCGTCTATAAGTATTGCTCTTGTGTTATAAAAAAAACAATAACATCATCGAAAACAAAACAACATGAATGTTGGCATATACGTATACACGGAGACGAGTTTACATGTTGGGCAGAGCTCCAGTTAAGGTGCGTAATTTGGAGGTAATATTTTTATTTCTCCATCAAAAATGGCAAGTTGGGAGTGCTTTAGAATCGTCTCAATGAGACGATTCTAAAGGACTCCCAACTTGCCATTTTTGATGAAGAATTAACAAAATTTCACCCCAAGTTGGTCAAATTACGCACCTTAACTGGAGCTCTGATGTTGGGTCTCATTCACTGATGGCAACAAGGCATAGAATCAGTTCTAAATATAGCGCTGGGTATTTAATGATTAATTTAATACATATTGGCGAAGGCGTCGCGATATGCGATTAATTGACACGAAATGCCGTTCTTTCATAGGCCGAGAAACTAGGGTAACAATAAGTGCTGGTAAAACAGGTTAAAGTTAGTTTAATACTGGCATGTTAATTCGAAAACAAAATGTACACACACTCAATACACATTATTATACACATTTACATAGACCATGTGGTCGAAAATTTAATAAAAAGAGTGACTTTAAAACAATGTTATTATTATAGGCAGGGCTCCAGATAAGGAATTAGTAATTGAGTATTGTCTCTCCATCATTTCTGAAGCAATTGGGTATTTCAACATTTTAATTGGGTAAAATTAAATCACACTACTGTTTACACATCAACAGACAGCAATTATTGAATAGTTTGTTTCGAAATGAAAAAATATCTTGGCATTTCATGCAATACCAAAATGTGTTTTCATGGAAAATAAGAAAAATATGCTATATTGGTGGTCTGTTTATTGTTTTCTGCAGCATGATAAAGGTACCACAAGTGTTCTCATTGCTTTTTGATACTCACTACTTCTGATTTCAATTGTGTTTTTTTGGCAATTTTAATTGGGTATTTACGCAAATACGCAGCTTATCTGGAGCCCTGTCAGATAATAGACGGTCACTATATTGTTATACTTGTATTAGTTACGGACACGTACGTAGCTTTTCATTAACTCAATAACAGTACCATCCAAGACACGCTAGAATCACCTGTGATCGAGATTCTAATGTATACATTCACTGCAGGGGCGGATATAGAGGGGTGTGGCGGTGCGTTCAGCCACGGAGTTTACGTATATCACAGTTAACCGCCAGTTGGAGTCTGAATTTAAATGCCGTAAAACAAAGGAAAGTGCATTTCGCTAGCTACGGACGGTACGGGAGTAGATTGCAAGAGTTACCTTCGCAACTAGACAACCCCCCCCCCCCCCAGTTCCACAAATGCTGGATCCGCCCCTGCACTGATCTATACATGCACTGAAACAAAACTCGAAAATGTATAAAAGATATGATAATACACTGAAAACATTCGTCACATTGTAGGCGAATTATCAATTAAACTTACTTTATTTACTTTAGTGTTCACTCACTCGCGCGTACATCGAGATTCTAACCTATACATTCACTGATCCACTGCGTAAATAAACAGTTTAATATGTAAACACTATCCGTATTATCAAGTACTATGATGTAAGCCAGACCAGGTAGAACCTCACGTAAGTATCACATTTAAAGTTACATCAACCTGGTTAATAAATGTATATCCGCACAGAAACGTACTCCAATAAATCTAAATATACTCCAGCAGTTCATGATCAACACAAGTTGTTTAAACTATGACTCATTGTTGATACAGTCAGGTATACTTATTAGGCCGCCAGCCAGAAATGGAAACCTTTCCCCTCCCCCCCCCACCCCACCCCCCTGTGGTATTTTTGCGGACATATATTTTCTGAAACTACATTGAATTACGAGTTTTATGCTGTATGTCTGCTCTCTGTAACCCGCTGGATGAATGTTTGGCACCGTTTTAAAGTATACCACCCTCGGACTTTTCGCAATTGTGAAAAATCACATTTTTCATTGAAAATCGACTGTTTTTTTATCATTAGAAACAACTGATATGGCAGTTTTGTATGTTTTCTGATGTGTTCATAACTATACAATGGAATAATGTCCAAATAAATAATATCTGCTAATTCAGATGAAGAATTTTGCACGTTTTGTTACCCCACCCACTGAATTTCAATGGCAAAACACCTACCTTAATAACTCCATAAAAGTATGGTACTTTTGTATTTTCTTCGTGTCAATGGTACCTAGTAGTGTTCATTGGACATGTTAATTGCATATATGCCGATTATCTGATGTCTGCAGTCTATGATACAATGTTAAAAAACAAAGTATTTTTCACCATTCCCCACCCACACATTTTGCAATGGGAATTTTACATGTAATGAATTTCATTTATGTTATGCACTGTCAATTACTTGTAAATTGCTAAATGCATATGCAACTACTTAGGCACTACTGATAGCTATCCATGCACACTTCAGATACAGTGTGTCCGAGTGTTTGTCCGTCTGTCCGTCCACTTCGAATGTTCTTGGTGATGGTAACAACTACGCTATATGTCTCATTATGCAAATCTCTCTCGGTGTCTATTAAGTGTATCAATGGTAATTGTACTTTCTAGTGTTTGCATATATAGTGAATGTCCATATTCTGATTACATAATGTCTACTGCAGATGATGCAATGTTAAAACAAAGTAGTTTTAACTATATGTTCCCCACCCACTGAATTTACAATCATGACCATTTTACATGTAATATTTTGTCTTACTTTATACGCTGCCAGATACTTATGAAAGGTTCATATGAACGTGTAGCTACTAACACATGTATACATGTATGTGGCTGTGACGGGAGAAATGGGGCTTATGGGTTTTGTGACCAGTGTAGATTCCTATCAGTCTGTGTATGCGCACAGTTTGTTCATGATCTGCACTGTTCGCCATTCCATCAGTAAAACACCCATCATGCTTCTAACAAACATAATATATCATTATCAGGGTACAGGAGTGTGCTATTTGATCAGGAGCAACACTAGTCGCAAATCCCATGAGCCCCATTTCTCCCGTCACAGTCACATATTAGTTATCCACACACATTTCAGATACAGCATGAATGTCTGTTCGTCGCTCTATATGTCCATTTCCTATTTATGCAACCAAGACAATTACCATGTTTACTATGTTGTGTATTCCAACATGAACGTCTCTGATACATATAAGGTATTACTCTCAGCTGTTGACAGACCTTTATACACCATTAAGCAAAATAAATATATAAATATATAAATATAATTATTACAGTCAATAGTATAGGTCGTAGGTACTAATTTGCAAATTGGATATAGAAAATATACCTTTTCTACCATGCGGAATGGATGATGTAGCACATATTGCTCCATGTATGACACAGTAAATACTAAAATACAGAACATTAATATAGTTGTAAGTAATACGAAGAAGCTAAGCTGGAGTAAAACAGGACAAACATATTGTTATACACTTTCAAGATGACAGCCAGCAAGTGAATGAGTTTGTGTGACAAAACAATAAAATTAGGTAGTAGAACCGATGAAACTGAAATATATCCCGGTTCCACATAATGTACACACTATTTATCGTGTATTCCAATAATATTCCCTCAACCAATTCCGAGTCATCAGCAGGAACAGGATTCAAATGTGTAGTTGGCACATGTACTTATAAAATCATGTATATAGTAAAACTGTATAACTTGTATAACTACTGAAATACAGTATGTGTCATACGAGAACGTGTGTGTTCCAATGTGTTTGACCGTCATCAATTACCAGTGTAAGTGCAAACCAGTGCATGCATCATGGCCATTGCATAATACATGCAGGTATATTTCTCCATTAGTCTTATTTGAGAGGCACCAATGACGATATTGTATGTTGTAAGTGAGGCGTTGTAAGTAAATATTTAACCATGACTTCATAATAGTGACATTTGATAACCTGTAACGTTGATATACCATTTCATAATTTTCAAATAAAGAAAGACATTGAAGATGGATGATCTTTCTAAAAGCATACATATGCTCTTCAAATATATCCACTATATTCATATAGCTGTTATGTATGCATACATAAACTATTTTGTCCAATATGTTTCAACATTATGTGTTCTTAATTATAGCACATGTGTTATTCTACACCTGTTGTGTCAAATTACCAATATTTACTATATATACAAACCAATATTAGTATGTATGTAGTCTGAAAAAGCGATTCCGGGGTATTCGAACAGCAATGTAGTCCAGTTTAAGAAGTATGCACATCTACCAAGTCTAGCCACACCCACTCATAGGACCATTGTCTACATGGAAGTCCAACTATTTACGCAGGTGGTAAGGATCAGGTTTGTGGAAGGCGTTTTCTGCCGCATTGTACCACAGTTGTGTGTTTTGTTGGCTCTTTGGGTCGTCTGAATATATTTTCTCTATTTGACAACAGTAGCCTATTTCATCAACATTGCAAAGTATACTTTACTAGCAAAGTATACTTTGAGGGAGTAATCATTTATTTTTCCTGAAATGCATTATTTCATATAGAACTAACAAATGCATATATTTCATGATTAAAAGTATGCAGAATTATTATACTGAATTTATTACATTATCACAGCCATTAAATGGCTGTGATAATGTAATAAATTCAGTATAATAAAAATTAATAAATTTTTAAAAAAATTGAAAATTTCTCCCTCAAAGTATACTTTGCTACTAAAGTATACTTTGCAATGTTGATGAAATAGGCTACTGGTAATGTCATTCTAATGATCAAACAACTCTTGTACCATGTGTACATTTATTTACTGAATGCATAATTATATTTACATTGTACCTGTTTAGCACATACATACCACACATAGTGTGTAGTTAATATACACGTCTTTGCCTCCATATACCCCTATGTGGTATTGAATCCACATAGCAATCCATATGGTTGTCTTTCAAATGTATTACAACGCTGATGGACAATCGTATTCCATTACTATAGCAACCATAGACATGTATTCGAGTATCTGACATGGGCTAGCAAGATGCGTGACCTCCTCGGGCTAAGGTTATTATCAACTTTAAGCTGTATTAAAAGTGTACATATAGATCCGTAAAAAAGCACATCTCCTAATTGAAAAAGCGACCATGTTGATGGTCCTCTTGAAACTAATCGAAAGTCATGGCGACACTGTATATGGTTAGGTGTTTGGTTCATTAGTTTTAAATAATGTTTACTTAGAAGAATGAATACAGCACATGTAGTGGTTAATGTAGAACTGATTATCTCAGTGACTGCATGACTTTCATATCGTTGCCATGTATTGTATTTATTTACCAATCCAACTCACGACCAAGGGTTAATTTAAATTATTGTCTCATGTGAAGACATATTCGGGATGCTTAATGTGGGTGAAAGCTATGCATGTTTGCAGTAAGCATACCCATGCCATTCATCATACCATACTACATACTGCCTTGGCCAATGATCATCATGCTCGCTTAATTGTCAGAAGAGTGCTCGTTAACGATAATAACATTGTATTCCTTGTCAACATTCAATCCATTTTGGACACACTTTGAAATAGTTCTTCAATACTCAAACTGATTGAAATACATCCGTATTTGTCTTTGAAAATAGGCAGAATATCAAACTCTATACATAACAATGTTAGTGTTGTTCAATTACTGCAAACTGCATCAATATTATTTTATCTGATCATTTTGTCGGCCATTTTGAATATATAGTCTAGCATTGTATACCTGGATATGTATATGTTATCAAATGATTTGATTTGTATACCTCAAACTGGTATGTAATAGGTGCATGAAATGCTGTGTATAACAACTCCATACAGTAAAGAATAGAACAAAACAAGAACATTTTGGAGGCCATTTTGACTGTTCTGACAATTGTGGAAGGCTATTGCGTGACTATCTCCTGTATTTTCCACTTATTTGTGAGGGAAAGCAATGTATGTGTGTTTCAACTTTATGAATGTATGTATGTGTTCGTAACAACACACTACTCGCTGAAATATATTGTTAAACAGTCTATTTCGCCAGCCATTTTGAAATATATTGCCATTTATGGATGTAATTAAATGTAAGATGTATTCTAAATCAGTTTACATTCAAATTGTGACTTAATTGTAGCAATTTACCCGGTTAATATTGATCAGACTAAAAGTTAACAGTCCTTAATATTCGGCGGCCATCTTGTAAAATGGCCGCCATTTGTTCATCCAGCGGCTTTTTGAGCGCAAACAAGCAGGATTGATAGACAATAAACTACTGAATCCGAAAATCATACTCACCATAAATCCCATCTGAATCCACGTATAGTTGTGTACGTGTAACACATGCACCGCTGTGTAAAGCCGTGTGTTCAATGGTTTATGTCTAGAATCAGCGAACCATAAACCATAGCCCATATATTATTATGCTATTTACCTCAAATGTTGAAACCTACGGAGCCCTGCAGGGGACGCAGAATTCTTTTTTTTTTTCATTAATTCGTTCCCACTAAATAACAATTCGTTCCAATGAAATAACAATACGTTCTCTCAATTTAACAATTCTTTCCCACGAAATAATAATTGTTAATTCGAGGGAATGAATTTTTCTGTCGTGGGAACGAATTGTTAATTCGAGGGAACGAATTGTTAAATTGAGGGAACGAATTTTTATTTCGTGGAAACGAATTAATAAATACAAATCCATGTTCCCTGCGGGGATCCGTAGAAACCGCTCTATGACGACGTATTCTGAGTGAAAAAAAAAGAAAGAAACCGTACACTCCGATAATACTGGAGTTGTCTGGATGTAAAAGGAAAGAAACACGGTGATATTTACGAATACAATCAAAGGACTGAACGTCCCGAAATTCTTCGAAGTATGTTTTGTAGATGACAAATAGACTAATAATTAATCGACAGTGGAAAGCGTTTCGCGAAAACGCGCTCTATAGACAAACGTACGGAGCCCCACAGGGAATTTTTCCCCCACGAAAATAGAGAATAGTATGTTAGTGCCATGAATGGGAAAAAATATCTGGCAAGGCTCAGGAAACGGGATGGGCGAGGCTCTGCCGAGCACATCCCGTTTCCGTGCCGCGCCAGATATTTTTTCCCATTCACGGCACTAACCTACTATTCTATTTATCCCGTCAACACCTACAAATGGCTGTAAAATGCAAAAAATGTATTGACTGGATATTAAAAATGTTTCACGGCACCGTGTTTCACGGCACATACGCACTGTGTTGACGGGATAATAATAATTCGTTCCCTCAATTTAACAATTCGTTCCCTCTAATTAACAATTCGTTCCCACGAAATGACAATTCTTTCCCGTAAGTTAACACTTCGTTCCTTGAAATTAACAATTCGTTCCGACGATATAACAATTCGTTCCCACGAAATGACAATTCGTTCCCTTAATTTAACAATTGGTTCCCTTGAATTAACAATTCGTTTCCACGATATAACAATTCGTTCCCTCGAATTAACAATTCCATCTCGTGGGAACTAAGTGTTATTTCGTGGGAACGAATTGTTAAATTGAGGGAACGAATTGTTAATTCGTGGAATTGTTAATTCGTGGGAACGAATTGTTAAATTGAGGGAACGAATTGTTATTTCGTGGGAACGAATTAATAAAAAAACATAAGTCTACGTCCCCTGCGGGGCTCCGTAACTGAGAACCAGTCTTGTGATAACATTAAACCAGTATTTTCTGTAGCCAAGATCTGCCGAATGAACGTTGAGTTAAAAATAGGTTTGGAAATCCCAATGATTGTCAAGGAACTATGAGGAAACACCTGATAACCCTTTCATCCCTGAGTAACAGGAATTAATTTTGATATGTTAATTTTGCAACCGATCCAACTGTCACAAAATAATTGTTAGACTTGTCCATTTATGAAAAGGGGGTACGTTTGTTCACAAAAATATTAAAATTACTTGCAAAAAGTGCAGATACTGATGAGACGGCTTGTTATGGGCCGGCTCATCTGGATCCACAGGATTCGGCATGTTTCAGCTTTCTAATGTACTGCTCTTAATTGAACGGCGCTGGTAATATTGAATACATTGCAATGAATAAGGACTGACTATATAGAATATGACCTTTTGTTTCAAATGTAGTAGAATCTTACATATCGATACAAATTATATCTGACCCTGTTCTTTGAATATATTATACAGAGCATTGAGCTACCATCTCCGCCATTTTAGATTGTACATGTTATCGGACAGTTTCACTACTTGGAGCGTTTGACACGTACAGCCATAAATATGGCAGCAAATCTAATACAATTTGGTGTAATAGGACGACAACGTCCTATAAATATTATTTCAGCAGACTACACAAAACGCTAGATATCTGAGTTGTTCTACCATCACTCGCAAAATATGCAATGGGCAGTTATTCAATGTGTAAAATGTCAAACTGATGCACTGTCTATTATTAGAAGTACATCTGACACAGGTAAAAGCCGTATTTACTCGCATAGCAGGCAAGTAGACAGTAGTGACAATACACTGAGATAACTGCTTAAAAGTCACTGTAATCGGTGCAGTATAATACAGGAATATAGTGTATACTGACTGTTATGTCGTTATTTTAGGTCTTGTGAATTTGTTTGCTACATTGTGTGAACCAAGACCACATACAACAACACTGGGGTTGGTTCCATTTTTTTATATGAGCCATATGGCCGCCATCTTGAAATTAAAAATGGCCGCCATTGACATTTATATTTCGAGGAGAAGGTCATTATGTGTGGTGTTTTTGCAGCGAGTTGTAGGGGGTATACTGGAGTCAGGTTGTCCATCCGTGCGTCCGTGCGTCCGTCCGTGCGGGCACACATACAGGGTCTTAGGTGGTTAGAGGCGTGGCCTAAGACAAAAGAAAACAATAGATTTATTCCGTTGACCACTTAAGCCTATTGTTCCTTAGGTGGTCATTCCTTTGATCTTTTATATAGTAAAAACCACCTAAGGGATGTCACGTAAGGACGTACGTCCGTGCGTCCGTCCGTCACTAAACTCAACAACATATAAATATTGTTATAATTTGGTGCAATACGTCCTACATATGAGCCGCGCCGTGCGAAAACCGGGCTTAATGACAACATTTTCAGTTTTTACATTTTCGCGTAATCTGAATTGTACATCTTTTAAAATCCATATGCCTCCAAAATTATCAATGTATCCCAATTATCTTTCATTTTAGAAGTATTTTTATGACGCGTGTTAAAAGCTTATATGACGTTTTAGATCAATGACGTCGAAATTACGACGTTTTTATCAACGGCGTATACAAGGGGTGTCCTATAGATTTGTCATCTTTTATCGCATGTCAACCAAACTTGGATATCTCGTAGCCTGGCCAAGTGTCTCCCATTAGGCCAATACAAAGTATGAAAATAATGTGTATGGTTCGTGATGCAGTTGCTAATGTAACGTTATGTTTTGGATTGAGGCCCAAGTAACGTAAGTTCGTATGAATACTTTTCAAATAAGGCAGAATGAAAAGTGTTGGCGTTTCCTTGTTGTTTGCTACTGTCGGAAATAATTTTGGGGAATAATAGCGACATTATTTAACATTTCGTATGCGACGACATATTTTAAAAATCTGACATCATGGCGGGAAATGAGTAGATTAACGACTGCCAGCTGTCTAAGAGAATATGCCGGAAAAACCAAGAGATTATATTAAAATTTGTATTTTAACACAAAACACGAGATATTAATGATGATAGAAAGTCCATCATAGGGATGACAATATACGAACAATACAGTCGGATAGACAATGGACAGATACAGTCTGATAGACAATGGACAGATACAGTCTGATAGACAATGGACAGATACAGTCTGATAGACAATGGACAGATACAGTCTGATAGACAATGGACATATACAGTCTAGATAGACAATAGGGACAGATACAGTTCCCCCTGATAAGACAATTGGACAATAACAGTTCAGATAAGAACAATAGGACGATACAGTCTGATAGACAATGGACAGATACAGTCTGATAGACAATGGACAGATACAGTCTGATAGACAATGGACAGATACAGTCTGATAGACAATGGACAGATACAGTCGGATAGACAATGGACATGAAGGCGCGAAATGCTAGGCCAGACATGGACGTCCAAAAGTGACGTCGTCAGACGTTGTGACGCAAAGTAAAAGTCCTCTTCGACTGACCATTTTTCGTGAAATACCAGATCGGTTGAACTAATTGTGTGATTAAAAAGATTTAAATATGAGGAGACGTATGGCTAGATGGATCCCGATGATGGTGAACATGTAGCAGAAGGTCAGGCGAGTTACCAATTTCTCTCGAGTTTTAGGATAGTTGAAGTGACATCTGTACATTTGTCCAATTGAGTGGTTACAGTGGATGAATCTATTATCAAATATCGTCGATTGAGGCGTTATTCAATCCTCCATATTCGCCCAATCTTGCCCCATGTGATTTCATTTTTAATACCGTACACGAACAGCCGCATATAAAGGGAATTCACTTCGACAACGTCAGCAGTCAATAATGTTACTGCTGGTATTTCAGGTGGTATGTCTGAAGGTGACTTGCATTGCCTGACTTAGCTGTCGGAAGTGCATGTAGTATAACAAAATATTATATACCGTTTATTTTGAAAAATAATAACCCATTGTGCGAGCACGAATGAAAGCATGGACATGTTCTTCTTTTGAACAATAAGGACCAGGCCCGTACGCAGGATTTTCTATTGGGGGTGCGTCAGGGGCGAGCCCCACGTAGTGGAGCGAGTACACTTGGGGGGTCCGGGGGCATGCTCCCCCTGAAAATTTATACCTAGCTGGCCTGAAATGCACTCTCCTGCATTTTAAGTCATTTAAATTCGGATTTCAACGGTGGTAAATTGTGACATTTTCATGCAAATTACCTGTATATTAATGCATTTCAAGATTTGTTGAGATTACTGTTTGAAAAATAGCGGACCTCGGCGAATTTAAGGGGGGTGCAGGTTATGCATATCGGATGCCCTTCCCCCATATAAATCCGCCACAGCTGGAAGCTCATTCTAGATATGTGTGACTTTCCTATCATGATAAGGTTGTGTTATTTTAATTACTACAGACCCACATCGATAGAAAGAAGTGATAAAAAGATCACGTAAAAACTTTCAATTTCTTTTTCATTTCATTTCAATATGAAATACATTTCAGCACACCGATTGGCATTCAGGGATGAACTATATTCCCAAGCGGCTCTTGTCCCCGAATCCCCAATCCCCACCTTCGTCGCCGGATCATATGATTGTGCCCACACGTAATTTTCACGATAATTGTTTTCTATTCTAATATTATATCATAAGGATGTGTACGGAATTGCTGCAAATGGAGTATTTGTTTGTAGACATTGCATGTGTACATCTGCAGTAGGCCGCTTATAACATTAACTTTGTGACAAAACACGACGTCGGGCAGATTTTGTAGCGTGATACCTTATAATTGTCGCCGTGTGTGTTTCTTGAGGATCGCATTACCATCGCCTGATTCACACATACATTATTATGCAGTCAGGTGATAATCTGATGATTTGATACTACAAATCGTGCGAAAAGCAAGTTTATGACCATCAAATTTCCAATTAATTTCAAGACTTTTCGAAAACTCCACCGACCTCACTGTGTGTTTTGTGCATTATGTATTGCTTATGCACAAACAATCAAGAAGCTGCATTGAAATCACTGATTCTGAATCTATTAGAGATTTTGATGCATTTATTTTGTTCAACACAAACCCCGGATATATGTCATTAGACAGCTGCGTGTTTACCTCCGTTTATGATAAAATGAGTGGCATTAAATAGAGAATATTAGTATAGTGTCATGAACGTGAATAAATATCTGTCGAGGCTGAGAAATCAGGATGGGCGAGGCTTGCCGAGCACATCCTGATTTCGAGCCGAGACAGATATTTATTCACGTTCATGACACTATAATAATATTCTATTTATCCCGTTAACCACATCAAAGTTGTTCAAATGTCTCTAAAAATGCATTTGTGGCCTCATAAGTTTGTCTTCTGAAGCGACAAGATTATCGTGTTACGTCATTCACATAATGACGTAACGTCATACATAATGACGTATCTACTAGACGTGAACGAGAAAAAATACACGTACCTGCTTTTCACGTCTAGTAGCGACATAGTTGACGGGATAAAGATACATACCCACGCAGTAGGCACAAAATGTACTTTATATCAGAGACATCAGCTGAGACATTTTCTGGCAAATAAACATTCATTCACCATTACCTCACCTATGGATTGTCACTATTATACATTTTATATCAGAAGTAAATTTCCACACTGATATCAGGGTCGATAACCGTGTCTCCTTAAAATGTTAACGGACATTACTATTTATTCTCTGTATTTATGTTTCGATGTGCAATGATCATACCTTATATTCTGTCGTAAATATTAGTTTTTCAGGTTAAGCATTTAATTAGTATAAATAATTAAAAAATGTCATATGAAAATAGCCTGATACGACCGCTCGTCACTATCAGTAAAATAAATACATGTATTACTAAATGATTATATCTGTATAGCCGGGTGGAATAGTGACACAATTATACACTTATTTAAATCATATACATAACAGTTTGTGCCTACTAAGTGGGCATGTACCTTTAAATGGCATATAATTCGCTAAGTACTGGCTAGAATTGTTCAAAAGTCTCAATTTAGGAAGATAATAGATGGTACTATCGTTGACATACACTAGGTTGTTCATATTTAAGATTATTTAGGAATCAAAGTGCAGCGTAAGCGAAGACTTCACTGATATGTAGCCAGTTAAGTATACGTTCACCATTTTGAATTCATAAGGACAACCGACGAAAAAGAGAGACAATGTCAAAGAACGACAGTTAGGCGACAATGTACAGCACCTCAAGCACTTATAAGTCATTGATGCTGCGAGGAACTCGTGCAAGTATCCTTGCTATAATATTTTGTCACGACACCATGGCCATAACGTCAAACAAGGATTCACGTTCAGTGACGTCACATCATGACGTTATACTATGTGTACTGAGGTACAAGGCATCGCGTGAGTTAAGTAAGTTATCATTTTCCGTTTTCTGTTCACACGTAATGTTAACTGACACCAGTAAACGTAAATGGGAGGGCAACATGTGAAATTTTACGGCGACGTAAGACAATTTGAATCGTCCTTTTTCGGACGTCGTTTACCGCTTTTCATGACGTTGTCATTAAGCCCGGTTTTCGTATGACAACGTCCTATAAATATTATTTCAGCAAGGTCAAGGTCAAATATTTAGCCTCTTTACAAAACTTAAAAAATATGTTATAACTTCTATTTCTTTCATCGAAAATTCTTAATATTTCATGCATGCATTCCTCTAAGGCTCTACTATCATGTTGTGACAAATCCCCGCTGATCTCGAGGTCAAGGTCACATACTTAGTCTCTTTACAAAACTTAACATCAGAGAAATCGGTTATAACTTCTATTTCCTCGCTCTGATCTGCTTCACATTTCACACACGCATTGCTCCAATGGACCTCTACCACCCTATGACAAATTCAGGTTCGTGCCGCCCCCGCTCAGCCCAGAGTCAAGGTCACAAGCCCACACATTTGGATTTTTTGTTTACATATTTAGGGGTACCTGGGCCCACGCGGGGGGTATTCCGTAAGCCTCGCTTACTGACCAATCTAGTTATGGACAAGAAATTTTGGCAGAATGAGTTCAATACCTTTTGAGACACCAGCCATTTTGGTTTTCAAAATGGTCGTCATTTCAAACTTGGAAATCCAGTATTTATTGTACATTTGTGAATGTCGTCGTAACATTTTGTATTTTCCTTCTGGTTATACTCGTATTTCTTTGAACACAGTCTACTTAGATTATTGCTAACTGGCATTGTGCTATGAGTAATCTCTATCTTCAAAATGGCCGCCAAAACTAAGTGTGTTATGTACATCGCCACATCAAAGATTTGTTACACATTCTAGTATTTCTGTGGCTGTAGTTATGTTCTTTCAAATGATATTGTGATTGGAACGTGTGTGTTTACTTGAAAACATATCTATATACAGCATATAACCTGAAGTTTGTTCCATTCCTTAAGAGCCGCATTGTCGCTATTTTGAATTTCAAAATGGCCATGATATTTTGTATGTTTCTTCTGCTTATGCTCATAATACAATGATTATTGCTAACTAGTACTGTAGCACCAGACACCATTATCTTCAAAATGGCCGTTGGAAATAAGTGTGCCACACACATTGCCACTTCAAGGACTTACATGTATTACGTATTGTTGTATTCCGTATTTACATGTATTACCTAGTGTTGTGGCTTATATTTATGTTTCTTCAAATGATATCTTGGTCAGCACATGTGTTTTCCTTTAAAATAAGAAGATAAATTATGGCAAATCATCCATTTTATCTAATAAAGTGTATATTAATATCTTGTATATTGCTTTGCATAGGTAACTATTCATATTCTCCCTTGCTGTCATGAGAAAGCGTCTGTTACGGCGATATGATGCACCATCTGCAGTCTGTACAATGTAAGATCTGGCATTGTGCAAGCACACTGCAACTGGTCTCAACAAGTTGCTGTCTTTATGGAGCCCAACTTGGGCGCCAATGTTTAACTCTTTTAATTTTAAAGCTACTATGCTTTTATCATAGCGTTTCTTGCTCTGTTGATGACTGGATCTGATTTTGTCACAAATCAAAACATTTCTTGACAATACCTGCTCACAAGTGGTCAGTAAACTGGATAGAAGCCGCTGTCTCATCAATAACTGTGCAGGTGACCATTCCGTGCCGGTTATGAGAGTTAATATATTCCAGTGTACCCAAATATAGATCTGTACATTCATATTGTGTTTTTCAGAAACTGTGTTTGACAATGATTACGGTTCGCTCAGCTAACCCACTGGACATTGGCTACATATAGAGTATGTGTTAAGGAAATAGCATTCCTTTGCAAAATCAGCAAATGCCTGGTAGGCAAATTGCAGACTTCATCTGACACATGTGTACTTGGTATACCAGGCTTACTGTAAATCCCTTACAATTGTCCAATGGCCAGCTTAGATTTCATGCTGTGTGACTGTTGTTGTTAACAGTACCAGAAATTAATTTTCATTCCATGTGGCAATGTTTATAGCAACAGTTTGTCATGGGTAGTCGTCTGGTACATATTGTGATATCAGCGCCTGTCTCATTGGCATTTCAGTTTACATCTTCAATTGAACATCTTCATTTTACCAGAACATAATATCTAGCGCTCGTTTAGGACATTTATGAATGCCGAGATGGCCATTGTGCACGGCTTGCAACATTTTAGACTCGAGTGGAGCCAGAATTATGAGTTTAGAACCTTTCAGCTTATCTCCGTATTCACATAAGGCCACTATTTCCTACGGACACTGCGTTCTGAAATTGAGTTATCCCTTTAGACTCGTTTTTATAGCAGAATCAATTGTGTATCTTACTCAAGTCAAGTTTGCAATTTCTTGCAACTCGTGATCACTGACAGGTAAGTTCGCGAATACTACATGTACCTGTGTATTCATACCCTCCCTTAATAAAGTTAGAATATATGTATGTTACTGACTCGTGGGTTAGCGTATCAGTAACTAGTATGTTTTTGCCAGAAACGTGTTTCATTGATAGGCCATATTCCTTCGAAAGCAGTAACATATCCTGTAATCTGTGACGACCTGAATAGAGTATTTATATCATGGACATGAGAGGCAAGTGATGTTACTCCACTTGAACAGTCAGCCCGTACACATAACGAAATAACTTCTGGCCAAATAACATGCCTCATTATTCATGTTCAATCAGAGTATATTAGTGTTCTGCGAGAATCAATGATATGAAGGCATTAGCCATTGGCTTGTCTTTGTGGCACACCATAATTCAGACCTAGATGCGTATGTCTACATGTCTCTGGCTTTGTCAAGTCATAATATGACAATTTCAACTAGTGAAACGCAATTTGTGTAATCAAGGTACTGATCCCTTGTATATTTACACAGAAGTTGTGATCTCTTTAAGATCATATGGTAATCGTAAATAATGATAATGACCATGGAACAATATTGCCTTTTCAACAACGTAGCCATTTTTCTAGTTTCCTGCATACAGTTCTGTTAGGTATAGAGTGTATTCAACCTCTCCAACTGTGTTTTGGCAATCAAACTGACATTTTACACACATCGTCTCCACATACAGAACATGTGCATATGGCGTTTTAATGCCGAAAAAGTCATTTAATCACATAAATACTGCCTTTTCGACATTGCTTCTACACTTTCCTGCATACTAGTTTGCATAGGGTATATATTTTATGTAAGCAACTCCTTTGACCACATTTTGAGTGTGATCGTACCAGCACTGCCTTTCAGGAATACCAACAAGATGTAGACTATAATGCAGATGGTGATGGACCTGGTTGAAAGCACTGTATCCATAATTAGGAAAATCCTGTATACACACAGTGGCCATTTTGCAATCTAATATGTTTGCCATAAACAGTGACTTGAAATTGACTTTAGTCATAAACATTTTACTTTCCATAATAATTATAGTCTGGGAAAAATCAGTTCAAATGATCTGTTCATGATTATATCAGAATTATATTATTTTCACGGCAGCCATTTTTAAAATTAGAATAAAATAGGAACAACTCATGTTTCCTTTGATGATAAAAATAACTTTTGTTCCAAGAACATAGCAAAACAGTCAACACAACCTAACTATAAATACACTTTACTAAAGACAGTACGTAGTGAAGACATACGAAATATTATTTACATAGAGGCCATTTTGAAAAATATATTTCCGCCATACCAGTCATCAGAAAAAGTGGAACCTATCCCAGTTTTATTATTTGAAGTATGTAGATGGCATAGCCGAAAAAAACAACATTATATCTGCATTATTAATGTAGATATGAATATTACAATATATTGTATACGCTTTCAGGGCGGCCATTTTTAAATCTCAGATCTCCGCCATGGGACCAGTTAAAAATAAAAATAACACGGGTTTTGTTTTGTGTGGTCAAAAGATGATTATCACCAAAAAATAATCAATATTCTACTTGTATTAGGAGTGTATATATAATGAATATAGCATTTCAGGGCGGACATTTTGAAATCCAAGTTGGCGGCCAAAGGAATTGTCAAAAAAATGGAACCAACCCCAATTTCGTTCTTCGTGCTCTAAAGATGACAAAAAAACATTGGTTACAAGAATGTAGCAAAAATAAATGAAAATCTACATAACAGTATACACTAATATATATACAGCACTGTGTATTGTTCTTACTGTTACACGGTCTTTACTGAATTCTCAAACATTTTAACAAAGGGTCAACAAATCATTCAGATATCAGACGTTGTATATAAATTTGATGAAAACAAGGCATAGCACGTTGTAGTCTGATGTATCCCCTTCATGTTGCACCAAATTTTATTGACGTGTTTGTCATATTATTAGTGGTATGTGTCAAACGTAATAACAGGTTAAACTGGCCGATGGCTTGTACACACTAAGATGGCCGATATGGCAACTCCATCCACTGTGTGGGATATAGTAAGAAGAACATGTTCACGTGTATGTTATGCATATATCCCTTCACATTTACGAAGCAATTATGCATGAATCATTGGATGCCCAGGGGCCACACGGGTCCTTAACTTCCCTTGAGATTAAACTAACGCAATTTGCTTTTTTGTTTATAGTAAGGTATGTAGAACCTTATATGTCACAGAAACGAATATATCACACGTGTGATATATTCGTGCGAATGCGTCACACATGGTAAATAATACGTACGAATACATCACACAAATGTGTGACGTTTACGTTTGGCATCAGTACACCTTGTAACTAAAACGAATGTGTCACATGTTACAAAAACTCGAACAAAAATTAATAAAATATTGTCCTGACGAATATGTCACATGAACATTCGAACGGGGGATAAAAGTGCGATAAAATAAAACAGAATAGAGCAGGTATATTCGCCAGGTTATTTGAAAGTCATGTCACGTATGCAGACATGGTAACTGTAAATGATTTGATTTAACGACGGCACTGGCTCGCTGACCTTGCATGTCGATACCGACTATTTAAGTCCCCGTCCGATAGGACTAGGCTATCACGAATATGTCTTGTCTTGCCCAAGGACACACCGAATCGACCAGTGGCGGGATTCGAACTCGGGGTCTCCTGATCCGGAGTCCGATGCTCTACCCACTGAGCTATTCCAGATGATTTCAGACAGCACTAGGGGCATACCATGTTATGGCGCTTATCGTCTGTCCGTCTGTTAGCGATTTGGTTTGCGCTCAAAATAATCTTGACATAGGATCCTCTAACTTGGTATGCAGGTCAGTAACGACCAGTGTATGACCAATTTGACTTGACTACAGTGTGTCAAAGGTCAAAATCGCGGTGACTTTAGACAGTAAAATATGTCTGAAAATGATGCCATAATATCTGTGTAAATAGTACTAAATAGCCGCTCCACCACCCGCCCCCCCCCACCCCCTGCATCGCCCCCACCCCCACCCCCCGAGAAAGGTAGGGTAGGGGTTTTAAATAATTATGCTGTTAAATCCAGTAAATGTCCTGGTAAAATGCACTGCAGTGCAGGGACATTTGGTTGGTGAACGTCACAGCACATTTTTAGCAACAGTTACAGAACATGTAATGTCACCGCAGTGCGGGACATCATCGGCGGTTAAAGCTCCGGTGTATGCCCAGTATGCCCAGATAAAGCCCCGCTACTCCCCTGGAGGGGAGTGGTGCGGCAATATACATTGAAAGTTCGTGTTGTATTATGTTATATTAGTAAGGCATTTGACAGAGTGTGGCACAAGGGATTAATTTTCAAACTGCGAACTTTTGGTATCGATGGTGTAGCGTGTCGGCGGTCAAGGGTGATGCGAACACTACACTGGTTGCAAATACCAAAGAAGTAGTAGTAAATATTGTAGTTGCGCTGCCACCAGCAACCAGTGTAGATACTTACGCTTGACCGCAGATAGGCTCAATATCGCCTCGTATGGTATGACAAATGACAGAGACAGATGTACACGATAAATGATTTATACAGTAACCAATGTGAATGTTGATATACAGGAAACAATCGAATAGAGTCAGTATTCGCTTGACAAGCCTTCTGTTGGTAACTGCCTCGGATGTAAATGACGTCCCGGATAAGGGTCTCCGTTTGCTGGTCAAATAGATGGGCACACGTTGTATGCCAGGGATGACCCCGTCTGTTGATTAAACATTCCAAACGTCTGGTCACTCAACGGTGGGCGTGTCACAAAGTATCCCCCATCAATGGACGTCGATTTGTTGATGGGTTCAGAAACAAAGGCTGGTATCTTCCAGTGTATGGGACCTGCCGACGGTCTGGTAAGCTACCGGGTTCCACGATCTTCTGGTAGATATTAGCGGTCGAGATCCACTATGTTCTTCTAGATATTCGCGGTGAAAACGCCACAAACCGGGTTACGTATCCCAGCTTGAGTAACGAAAGTATGACGCGCGTTAACGATGGTGATATGGGAATTACAGGTGACCGGAAGATTTCCCAAACGTTTACAGCCCAAATACGTGGTTATAGGAGCAACGTTGTGAGTACATTCTGGTTAACACAAAGTATCCCCCATCAATGGACGTCGATTTGTTGATGGGTTCAGAAACAAAGGCTGGTATCTTCCAGTGTATGGGACCTGCCGACGGTCTGGTAAGCTATCGGGTTCCACGATCTTCTGGTAGATATTAGCGGTCGAGATCCACTATGTTCTTCTAGATATTCGCGGTGAAAACGCCACAAACCGGGTTACGTATCCCAGCTTGAGTAACGAAAGTATGACGCGCGTTAACGATGGTGATATGGGAATTACAGGTGACCGGAAGATTTCCCAAACGTTTACAGCCCAAATACGTGGTTATAGGAGCAACGTTGCGAGTACATTCTGGTTAATACAGCAAAACAATATTCCATGGGTCAATGGTACGTGTAGATCCGGTGATAGCTGTGCACGGATAAATGGGACTA
This sequence comes from Conchocele bisecta, assembly GCA_029237695.1. NCBI lineage: Eukaryota > Metazoa > Mollusca > Bivalvia > Lucinida > Thyasiridae > Conchocele > Conchocele bisecta. The sequence goes on from CM055272.1 coordinate 47,800,867, forward strand.
CTAGCTTGCAGTGTATCTTGATAGTACTAAACATACATCATGTTGGCAAAACGAGCATGTATTCATCAGTATGTATCTCCCTGCACCACTTCAGAGTATTATAGACATGGATGGAGTAGGACAAGGTGGTGACCTACGTGAGGATCTGTGTTTGAGGATCCCAGGTGAAGATCTCTGGTGAGGAACTGTGTTTGAGGATCTCCGGTGAGGATCTATAGTGAGGATCCCAGGTGAGGATCTATATTGAGGATCCCAGTTGAGGATCCCTAGTGAGGAACTGTATTTGAGGATTCCAGGTGAGGATCTGTGTTGAGGAACTGTGTTTGAGGATCTCCGGTGAGGATCTATAGTGAGGATCCCAGGTGAGGATCCCTAGTGAGGAACTGTATTTGAGGATCTCCGGTGAGGATCTATAGTGAGGATCCCAGGTGAGGATCCCTAGTGAGGAACTGTATTTGAGGATCCCAGGTGAGGATCTGTGTTTGAGGATCCCATGTGAGGATCCCTAGTGAGGAACTGTGTTTGAGGATCTCCGGTGAGGATCTATAGTGAGGATCTCTGGTGAGGAACTGTGTTTGAGGATCCCAGGTGAGGATCCCTAATGAGGAACTGTATTTGAGGAGCTGTGTTGCCGCAAATCTCGTGTTTTCCACAAACACTGGTTGTGTGTAGAGGCGTGAATCGACGAATCTAGCCCTGGTCACGATATGGTTACTCCGCAAATGCTATAAACGTAGGGGAGGCCATGTTAGTTGCGACAATGCAGTTGATATAATTCTGTCCTGGTTGTGAACATTCTCACAAAGTATATATTTTCATAAACCTAGCAGTTGGACGGACGAATGCATCTTATAATGCACAACATTATAAGACATTATAAGACAATTACCTGAGCATTAACGTTTTGAAAGCACTAAGTATGTGATCTTTGACCTTGGTCTTAGCGGGGGACCGAGGATCGTGGATTTGTCAGCATGATAGACAAGGTGCATGATCACGTGGTTACAACAACAACAACGTCGCCCACTCCAAATTAAGTATTATTTCATATTTTCCTTAATATGCAACGGATTTTGATAGGGAGTTTGGCACAGACTTATGTCGTTTTTGCGAATAATCGATTTCCGTGTCGGAGACACGGAACTCGATTCTTCGCAAAAACGACATAAGTTTGGGCGAAAATAAAGAGACCACCAAATGCAGCTTAACAAGACGCGTTTGATGCGCCATATTACATCAAAATCCGTTACGTAATAGTTTAAACATATTTTATTGCTCTTTTTTTTTTTACAATTTACAATAATTGTACAATACACAAATTTCTGGTAAAGAGAGCAAACGGGTTGGGCTACAAGTTTGTACAACGTTAGCTACAGCCCTTCCCAAATGCTTATTACAAGTATTAAACATGTGGTATAATGGCGGTGAAATATATGGTATAATGTAATGATATATAGAGCAAAAAACATGTACGAAAAATAAACGAAAAAAAACAACAAAACTAGCATGCATATATATTCGTGTTGCACTCTCCAGTGAATTCAGACCGCTTGACATCCAAACATCGAGCCACTATGTAAGTTGATTATTTTCCCTATAAAACAGGAACATGTTAGTGAGTCTACTTATTATTAAAATTATTAAAACGACGAGTGAGTTTTATGTAGCGCTGAACTTCTTTGAAAATGGTAGGAGCATTAGATTCATATTCTTTTGACTCGTCTCCAAACAGTATAGTATCTATTGACAAGGGGTTGTGTTGACGGGTTGCGGTAAACATTTGCTGGCGTTGTTGGTTGAATGATGTGCATTTGAAAAAGTAGTGCTCGGCATTTTCAACGTCTTGTGTGCAGTGACATAATGGGGATTCTCGTAGATGATTTATAAATAGATCTGAATTTAATTTCTACATTGATTTCTTATGCGGGCGTGATAAACTGATTGTGTTCTTTCACCTATCAGGTAGTATGCTGGAACAATTGCCGGTTTGAACAGCTGTTTTAGTTTGGCTTTAAATGTTGCTAAGGAGGGGGAATTCTTAATTTCGTCATCTAACTCGTTCCATAATGCTAATGAAGATGGTATAAAAGATTTAGAGTAGATTTCTGTTCGCCTGGCTAATGTAATAAAATTGTTCCTATTACGCAATTCATATGGATTATTTTCTCCGACTAGTTGTGGGAATAGCTCGTGTAGATAGGTTGGAAGTTTACCTGCCTTTTCTTTGAATATTAACACTAATTTTTGTATTTTTCTTCGGTCTGATAGCGACACCCATCCAATTTCTTGGACAAGTTAATTAATTGAAACTGAACGGGTTAGACCAGTAACTGTTCTAGCTGCTTCATATTGCAGTTTGCCAAGGGAATCACGTTCATATTGGGTACAACTGTCCCAAATAATTGCTGCATACTCAACAATTGGTCTCATGTAAGATATATATATTTGATTTAATGTATTTCTATTCAGTTTAAATTTAAGCATCTTCATAGAACCTAATACCTTAGAAGCTGATACAATAATATTTGAAATATGTTCATGCCAGGTTCCATCCTGACTAAGAGTTAACCCCAAGTGTTTGTGATGTTCGACACATTGGAGTTGGACGTTATTAAAATATAGAGCTGGATATACATGTCTTACTAGTGAACATATCATTGCGTCAGTTGTAGAGTGTTTGAACTTCACAAGCCACTGGTTTGACCATTCCGCTAATTTATCTAAGTCGTGATTTATATTATGTTCTATTATATTCATGTCTGGTGTTGAAACTGCAATAGATGAGTCATCTGAAAAAAGTCTGGTTGTACTGATTAGATTGTCAGCAATATCATTTACATATATCAAAAAGAGAAGAGGACCAAGAACCGATCCTTGTGGAACACCTGCACGTATTACTTTGTTTTCAGAAAAGGATGAACCTACAAAAACCTTCTGTGATCTGTTTGATAAATAATTTCCAAACCAACTATGAAGATTGCCATCTACACCATTCTGTTTCAATTTATATATAAGACCTGTATGCCAAACTCTATCAAATGCTTTCGATATGTCACAAAAAACGATACATGTGTGTTTTCGTTCATCTATTGCTTTGCATATCTGATTGTATATGTCAATCAGTTGATATACGGTTGAATGACCAGGTAAAAGTCCGGATTGGTTTTTGTAAATCAAATTGTTGGAGTGTAGGTGGTTGTAAACGTATTTAAATACAATTCGTTCCATAACTTTGCCTACACAGCTAATCAAAGAAATAGGTCTGTAATTTGAGGGTTGGTCTCGTTCACATTTTTTGAAAAGTGGCATAACATTAGCATATTTCCATTTCTCAGGATATACTCCTTCCTGTATTGATCGATTGAAAAGTAATGCGAGAGGTTTACATATAGTAGAGGAAGTTTCTTTAAGCATCCTATGACTGATTTCATCAGATCCAGTTGCTTTATGAACATTTAATATTGAAATTATATCTTTCACATCTTTCTCTGTAATCGAAATTGTTCTTATTCTATCATTTGTTCGAGATAAAAAAATCAGCAAAAATCGTTACGTAATAAGGACACTATACAAGAATACGTACTTTGAATCGGTACGTGTTGTTGTTGTTAGTACCACGTGATCATACACCTTGATAGAGGACCATCAGAGGATGCATGTGTGAAATATGAAGCCGTTACGTGAAAGATAACAGAAATTACAAGACATTTACCAAATCGTTAAGATTTTGAAAGCACTAAGTATGTGAACTTGGGCTTAGTGGGGGGTCAGAACCTCGTGGACTTAATGTGTCGCAACATAATAGAGGACCATCAGAGGAATGCAGGTGTGAAATATGAAGCAGCTACGTGAAAGGCAACTATGTGCAATTTACCCGAGCGTTAAGTTTTTGACCGACGGACGGGATTGGACGGACGGGACGGGACGGACGGACGGACGACGGTAACACAATATGCACACCCCTCCCCTCACCATTTGGCGGCGGGGGCATAAACAACTATTTTCTATGAACTCCACATTAAAGGCACTGTGCATCCGACATCCAGTGTGTGATTTTCACTGTGTGGACTACAAATGACCTATATCAACCAAACGCTCCATTATATTTGATCAAATTACAACGAGCTTGCGTTTTATTCTACTCCATGCGATGTAACTTCAATAAACAAGGGAGACAATTTGGTATTGTATTCCCGCTATTTTTCGCACCCTACAAATATGTTTCATTCTACAGTGGTACATCTCTAAACCGGACACGAATAAAACAGCTGTAATATTATATTGATGAGTTTCTTAATCATTTGTCTCACGTGATAATGTATGTTCGTGATCGCATAGCACACAACTATGGCTCAGAATGATCAAATGCCTGATTCACAGGGAAACCGATCTAAGTCGGACACCCTGGGGACTTCCGATGGTGTCCGGTTTAGAGAGGTTTCACTGTATAAGCAGTTTTGACAGAATCCCGAGTTGTTGCAGGCTACTCATACGTATACTTTGGTTCAGAAATACAATACAGTTGAACCTCTCCAAACAGGACACCCTGGGAGGTCCCCCAGGGTGTCCGGTTTGGAGATGGTCCACTGTAAGTCAGACATGTGAGCACTTCACGATACATTCTAGTATTTTCCAATCATAAAATGTCATCGTAATCAGAGATAGATAACAGCGAAACATATCTACGGCAAACATCCCGTTTTCCTGACTGTCCGGTTTAGAGGGGTTCCACTGGACAAATCTACAATCAAATTATTTTTTACTAATCTGTTTCATCGCTTTCTGCGCATATCTGAGACCCAGTGCCTTTGCCAGATAAATATATAGTATTCCCTCCTTATTGTGGCCTAACGCATACAGCGCTCACTGAGAGCTCTATGTGTTGTGGCCTAACGAATAAGGCGCTCCCTGAGAGCTCTATGCGTTGTGGCCTAACGCATAAAGCGCGCCCTGAGAACTCTATGTGTTGTGGCCTAACGCATAAAGCGCTCACTGGGAGCTCTATGCGTTATTGTCTAACGAATAAGGCGCTCCCTGAGAGCTCTATGTGTTGTGGCCTAACGCATAAAGCGCTCACTGGGAGCTCTATGCGTTATTGTCTAACGAATAAGGCGCTCCCTGAGACCTCTATGCGTTGTGGCCTAACGCATAAAGCGCGCCCTGAGAGCTCTATGCGTTGTGGCCTAACGAATAAGGCGCTCCCTGAGAGCTCTATGTGTTGTGTCCTAACGTATAAAGCGCTCACTGGGAGCTCTATGCGTTATTGTCTAACGAATAAGGCGCTCCCTGAGAGCTCTATGCGTTGTGGCCTAACGTATAAAGCGCGCCATGAGAGCTCTATGCGTTGTGGCCTAACGAATAAAGCGCGCCCTGAGAGCTCTATGCGTTGTGGCCTAACGTATAAAGTGCTCACTGGGAGCTCTATGCCTTGTGGCCTAACACACAAAGCGCTCACTGCAAGCTCTATGCGTTATGGTCTAACGAATAAAGCCCTCCCTGAGAGCTCTATATGTATTGTGGCCTAACCCATAGATCTGCTCGATGCGTCTATATGCGGCATAACAAAGCTGGACATACATGTATTATGAACAATAATTCCGCGGAATCAAATGTCTCGCCTTGTTCCGCCTTGACATTGACCCTGTGTCATTGACCTTGACCCTGGGGCCCCGAGAATAATCATATATTCATCTACATATCATAGTAAATGTATGTATAAAGTTTGATGACTGTAGCTGATAAGGTGTTGAAGTAAGGTGTTGAAGTACGAGCCGGCTCATCTGGATATACACTGTTTGCCAATACCACTCACTATACAGGTATGTGGTATTAAAAGGGTTAAGGAGACAAACCAACATATCAAAATAATAAAAGGACAATTCCAGCGCAACATGTATTCTGAAACCATCAAAAATCACTCTCTGAAATCCCAAATGTGTCGCATTTGTTGACTTATAAGCCTTTGAATGTGGGAAACAAAACGTGTCGTCTGCTGCTGTTTCATATTTCGTCTGTTTTCTCAACAACATGCATGGTTTGACAGTACTGTTGAATTCCGATATATTGGCAAGGGCAAAGGTCACAGGACATTCCATATTGAACCATAATAGGTAAAGTAGGTGTGTTAGAAATGCAAAACTGATATTAGCATGACGATGTAGCATGCATGTCACCAATGTTGGCCCGACATGTCTTCAAGTAACGTTCAGTCATATTTTGAATCAAGTTGTCACTTTTGTTGTTACGTATTTGCTGAAAAAGAAAATAGTGAGCACAGGCACTCGAATCGTATATGTATCACACCAGCATACGTCAAGTGCTCATTGGAAATGCAGGCAATATTAATCGATAACGATGCACCTGTGTTTCATTATCTAATATTAGAACATACAAGCAGTGTTATACATACGTGCACCTATATCAACCTGTGACCAATACTTACAGTTCGTATCTGATGCATATAGCGTAGTGGTAACAGTTATTCTTTAGTTTAATTTATCAATGTTGAGGGTTGTGGGTTCGACACCATCACTGTGCTATCTTTTTTTATTGCATTGTGTCCCTCACTTTATACGTTTATTTTATTAACATGATTTAATGTAACTTACAGAAACATATTTTGTTTGTATTGGTTAAAAAACTGATAAGACGTATATTGTATATTGAGAAAACGGTGAATCTGTTATATGAATAGAACAAATAAAAAAATAATAATGTGTCCGAGGCTCGAACTCGCACAAAAGGAACGCAGGTCGAATGCATTTACCGAGCGCTCTACCACCTGAGCTGTGCGGACAATAATGCTGATGCTTGCGAACGACTGGGCAATCAAAATGAATCAACTATCGAAACGTTTTACGTTTACAAATATGGCATTTATTGTGGTTTTCAATCGCCTGTTTCACCAGTCAACCAGTTGGTAATTTAAATTATCTCCTAAGCTATCTGGAGCATGCATTTTCAAGCTCTAAATTGCTCTAGATAAGGCGTCGATTCGGCCAGCTAAAATGGCTGTAAACGGCTATATCCCTAGAAAGCTATAATAGACATAGTCCGCTGACCCCGTGACGTCACGTGCCCTTGCCAATTTATCGGAAACCAACAGTAGTCCGCAGACGACATAAAAAAAAAAGTATACCAGCCTGACATGGCGTTGTTTACATGCTTTGTTTATATAAACATTGGTGCATAAATAAACATGGAATGCCTGTAGGTATTTCCCTGTTTATTATGGCGCGTCGCTATAGTCATGATCGATATATTGCGATTGACAAAACAGTTTCTCATACTGGAGCAGTGGGTAAACTGGCGGCCAATGGTGACACCTGATTTTGATTTTGCACTGCATGCGTTCGATCCTCACTTTGACCATTATATATATATATATATATATATATATATATATCTTTTTAAATATTGTTTTTGTGCTTTATTTTTATTTTTAATGCATCTTTATTACATGTAACAACAATTGACATGGTAATTATGAACCACATGCATCCACGTTTATTTATTTATTTGTTTATTATCTGAAGTGAGAGGTTTATTTTTCGACATGGAGTTCTCCGTAACATATTTGCATTTGTAGTGAGTCGAGGTGGACTTTCACAATAACACACGAATGTGCAGAATGCATTTCACAATGATTAGGTTCAAAGTGAAGTGTTTTATAATGTTGTGTAAAAGTAAATGCACGACTGTTTCGGGATGTGTGCGTTACCTCTGGTGCCAAAATAGTAAAAGCGAGAGAAAAATGTATGCCTTTGGCAGGATTCGAACTCACGACCGTCCGATTACCAAACAGCAGATCTACCCACTAGAGCGCTAAACGATGTTACTATTATTAGCAATTATATCGAATTTTAATGCTGCGCTGGTATACAAATACCATGTCTACAACATATGACGTAAACTATTTAAAAATAGCACGTGTTTACAATAATATTTACAATAATAACGCGCCAGCTCAAAGCGGTACACCTTTTTTCTAACTTGCTACTTGTTTACAAACAAACCGGTCATAAACAAAACACAGAACAGGTGAGACAGGTAGAGGTGTACCGCTTTGAGCTGGCGCGTTATTATTGTACATATTATTGTAAACACGTGCTATTTTGAAATAGTTTACGTCATATGGTGTAGACATGGTATTTGTATACTAGCGCAAACGCATTAACATTCAAAACAGCTTAGAAGAGTTATCGGTCTATAGTTACCTGGGTCATTAAAATCACCATTTTTCTTGTAAATAGGTTTTATGATGCCAATAGTCCATGATTCTGGAATCACACCAGTATCGAGAATGATGTTGAATAATTTAACATATGTGGGTAACATTATATGAGCTGTGTGTTTTAAGTGTTCATTTACGATTGAGTCTATACCGTTTGCTTTATTATTTTTTAGCGATGTGACTACTTTTAATATTTCTTCAGATGTAATCGGTAGGTTTATTTCTTCATTTACCCCTCCGTCATTTTGTTCTGCTTGGTTATGTATGGATTCTGAGTCATCAGATTGCCATATAGTCTTTTAAAGTGTTCATATAATTTTTCAAGTGGGCAGTCAACATCAGATTTTTTTGTACTCCAATTTATTATCTTCCAGTAATCTTTTGTGTTACATTTTCTAAGGTTTCGTAGTTTGTTTACCTTTTCCTGTTTATATTGTTTGTAATATTTATTGAGTGTTGTTTTATATATCTTGCATTTTTCATTTAAACGTGTTTTATTGTTATCAGTCTTTCGAAGATTATATTGAAATTTTGCCCGATGAAAATCTTTTCTTGTTTTTCGGCAGTTATTACCATACCATGTATTATTGTTTGACCCACTATTTTGTGGTGCGTTTGTCTTAACCCCAAATGTATCTTTGGCACATGGAGTGAATAATAAACCTATATTATTAACTATATTGTCAATGCTTGACTGTGTTACATTACCCGATAAGTGGTCTAGCTAATTATTTATATCATTTAAATGTTAGTTGTCGAATTTATTCAAATATTCCGCTGTTCTATCTTCCCTCCATAAGTAACACTTTTCTTCCTTATTTAATGTGTGCTCTGATTCATTTACACTCGATATATTTATACTAACACATACTGGTTTGTGGACATCTGAGAGCATACTACATAATTTCATTAAATAAAAATCATTTATACATGTGAATAAACTTGGTGAAGCTATGAAGTAGTCGACCGTACTTGCATCCCGACAGGTTGTCTTACCTATATGTTTATCTTTCCCTGTACGGCCATTCAAAATAAATATATTATTATATTTACAAAATTCTATTAACTCATATCCATATGTGTTTGTGCCGCTATCGAATGCAGATATTAAAGATTTAAACTCTGGATAAGCTTGTCGTGTTCGAAATCCACATACATTCAGTATTAATATATTTAAAACCGGTGAATAATTATTTTGTTCACCACTATTAACATTCGATAGTGGTGAACAACAGATTAACCAAATTTGCAGAAGAAAACAATGTAATCCGAGATTCTCAAGCCGGATTTCGCAAAGGCCATTCTACCGCAGATAATATGTTCGTACTTCACGCGCTAACGCAGGCGTTACTAAAAAATAAAAATAAACTATACTGTGCATTTATAGACTTCAAAGCAGCCTTTAACAAAGTTTGGAGAAATGGTATATAGACAAAATTAATAAATCATAGCATTAATGGAAAATGTCTAGCACTAATAAAAAACATGTACAACAATATTAAATAATGCGTGCTTGCAAATGGAAATAAAAGTATTTTGTTCTCATGTAACATAGGAGTCAGACAAAGGGAAAACCTGTCGCACCTTCTATGTTCGCTATATTTAAATGATCTTAAAATGTTTCTAGATCTAAATGGAATAAATTGCAGAAATCATGAATTGGATAACGAACTAGGAATATACCTGAAAATGTGTATACTTTTATACGCTGATGACACAGTACTTTTCAGTGACACAGCAATAGACCTACAAAACACTCTTACGGCTTTTCATAAATAATGTACTGAATGGAAATTAACAGTTAATATTCAAAAATCAAAAGTTCTTATATTTTCAAAAGGTAGACCAGGTAAACGAAACGATTTTTTTCTAAACAATTTAAAATTAGATATAGTAACAGAATACAAATATTTAAACATATTTATGTCACAAAGTGGTTCTTTTTTAAATGCCAAAAAACATATCGCTAACCAAGCTACGAAGCTATGTATAGCTTATTATCAAAAGTGAGAGAATTAAACTTGCCTGTGGACATACAAATTGACCTTTTTGAGAAAAACATTAAACCAATTTTGCTATATGGCTCTGAAATATGGGGGTTTGGTAACAATGAAATAATTGAACGAGTACAATTAAAGTATTATAAATACGCACTTAGCTTAAAACGACCAATACCGAGTACAATGATATATGGAGAATTAGGTATATTCCCAGTGCAGGTCGATATACTTTCACGAATGACCAGCTTTTGGACGAAACTAATACAGCCAGACAATATGAAATTATCGAGTAATATGTATTCTATGTTACTTAGTTTACACACCTATGGGAAATTTATTTTCAATGGATTACATATATAAAGCAGATTTGTATTGACTGTGGCATGTCTGGTTTCTGGACATCACAAAACGTACCTAATAGAAAATGGCTCATTTGTAGTATTAAACAAAAACTGAAAAATGTGTATATATCAAAATGGAGATCTGCAATACAGGAAGATAAAACATACAGAATTTGTAAAGAGGATATATGTACAGAAAACTATTTATTAAAACTAGGCGAAAGCGTATATAAACCAATTTTATTATTTTGCACTCGAAATCATAAGTTACCAGTTGAAACTGGAAGATAGATAGACAGCAGCGATTTTATAAACTGTGCAAAGACGATTTTGGGGACGAATATCATCAATTGCTTTGCTGTAGAACTAAAACATGCAATAACAACCTTTTTGTAACCTTATTATTATAAAAGACCAAATGTACAAAAGTTTCACCAACTAATGAATACGAAAAAATTGAAAGAATTAAGGAATCCTCGAAATTTGTATCTCTTATAATGAAACACTATTGTTCATATTAAGTTAGTTAGTAGTATATTTATGATCAGAAAGGACATTATATGGAAGTGTAATGTTTTTATTAATATTGGATTGCGTGAATTGTACATGTACATGGGCCGCCGTTCGAGAAAAGGGACCTCGCGACATTTGCGACCGGTATACTCACAGATCATACTGCGCCCCCGCGCAGTCTGATCAGAGCATACGTTGTTCACCATTTAGATATTTAAGTTGTAGGGTGTGAATGCGCTGGACGAATTATTTCCCCAATATTAAATGCTGTGTGCTCCCTTTTGGCGGCCGGTGACCCACATGTAAACATGTTTGAATAGTAAGTTCAAATAATCTGTATGTATTGTATTGATGCCAACATGTATTTAATGACATTAATGTCTCGTGTATTGAATGCCATGCATAACACGTGTATGGATAACCCTGCTCGTGCAATATCATCATTATGTGCTTCACAAAGACGGCATTTAAAACTTGTATCTAGATGCAGAGTATTCGATTTGTATACCCTCAGCTTTCGAGTTTGTATCCTGAGAGTAACAACATATTCGAAATCTACATCCATTATACACCATCTGCCATTTTTCTATTTCCGACCGAGGTCGGAGGTGGAAACGAAATGGCCTGTGTGTAGACTACTGATAAATGTACTGCTTAAACTGCCAGCAACATATCATCCTGGATACACATATCTATAATAATACTATGTAGGTAGACCATGTACATTTATGTTTAAGATGTCCACTGGGTCCAACATGTTCTTGAGAAAACCATCTAAGAATGTTGTCCTCCCAAAGATATTAAATCGTAATTACACATAAAACATATATTTCCAAAACAACGTTTATGTTTTCAGATATTTGAATTAAGGTCACCGTTACATGGTCAGCTAGTCGTTATATTTATACATTTGAAAAGTAATTTATCTTGAGCAGCCATTGTGTCATTTCATGATGTTGTATTGTATTTACCTCATGTTGTCATAACTATGTGACCTGTAGCCTATTTCATCAACATTGCAAAGTATACTTTAGTAGCAAAGTATACTTTGAGGGAGAAATTTTCAATTTTTTTTTAAATTTATTAATTTTTATTATACTGAATTTATTACATTATCACAGCCATTTAATGGCCGTGATAATGTAATAAATTCAGTATAATAATTCTGCATACTTTTAATCATGAAATGATATGCATTTGTTAGTTCTATATGAAATAATGCATTTCAGGAAAAATAAATGATTACTCCCTCAAAGTATACTTTGCTAGTAAAGTATACTTTGCAATGTTGATGAAATAGGCCCCTGAGTGAATAAACGAATTATAATAAATACTTATCTGGAGCACTGCGTACTTTGCACACATGGTTAGTACATGTACTTTGCACACATGGTTAGTACATGTACTTTGCACACATGGTTAGTACATGTACTTTGCACACATGGTTAGTACATGTACTTTGCACACATGGTTAGTACATGTACTTTGCACACATGGTTAGTACATGTACTTTGCACACATGGTTAGTACATGTACTTTTGTTTGCAGAATAGTATACATTACATGCACTTGTCGATTGCGAATTTAATCATACATATTAAACATCCAAGGAATTGTGTTTTAAATTCCGGAACACTGATTGAATTTGCAACTACATGTAAATGTATTTTATCCAGGGTTCTTCACACATACAACTCACAAAGCTGGTTTCAAACTTGAAATAATAAGTACGTGCTCATGTCAAACTACACAGTGGTCGTGCAGCATGCTTCTTCGTGTATATATAATCACTCACTTAGCTACCTTATATTAACGTTTGCATGTGTTTCTCATGGCATGTGTCCATGCCGAATATACACTGTAGTACGGAGTATACACGGAGTATACACGGCGTCCGTCATTCGTGTCATGTTTTAAGTCGGTTATAGAACTCGGACGGACTGTCAATTATGTCAAATATTGGACAAGCTTCGGCGCGAACTTGAAAGGTGTTTTCTGGCTTATGGAAACTACATCAGCCTACAGTGGGGTCAGCGTGTAAGGTACACGCTGACTCCACTGTACCATATTGGTAGAAGTACAATGATCGAGTCTCCGATACATGTACACACAAACTGATTAATGTTGCAGATTTATTTGTCTGCATTGCAAACAAATGTCCTTATAGAGAATAGTAGGTTAGTGCCGTGAATGGGAAAACATATCTGGCAAGGCTTAGGAAACGGGATAGGCGAGGCTCTACTATTCTATTTATCCCGTCAACACCTACTAATGGCTTTAAAATGCAAAACAATAATCCCAGCCACTTTACATATTCATACGTAGTGATTAGGTCGTATTGACTGGATATCAAAAATGTTTCACGGCACCGTGTTTCACGGCACATACGCACTGTGTTGACGGGATAAAATTGAAACTTCTTTCAAGGTTGGTAATGTATAATTATGTGGCTGTGACTGGAGAAATGGGGCTAATGGGATTTCTGACCAGTGTAGCTCCTGATAAAATATCATTTTCCTGCAGCCTGATAATGATCTATATTGACTTTTAGAAGCATGACAGGTGGTTCATTGATGGAATGGCGAACAGTGCAGATCCTGATCAGACTGTGCGGATGCACAGGCTGATCTGTATCTACACTGGTCGCAAAACCCATAAGCCCCATTTCTCCAGTCACACATTACCAACATTTCACAACAATGAAATACTTATATTTCTCAAATGTGTCCTTATATTACTGGTACATCTAGTGAAAATGGTTCAATTACGGTTTGTCTGCATGTACGAGGAGATAATCCGCGAGCTTTATTATCGGTCGTACATGCGGACGAGCGTGATCTGTGTTATTTGATTTGCTTTATTGGTGTTTAACGGCCTACCAACAGCTATTGTAATTTAATGCCGGGCCAACGGGTTCGATCCTGTATATAAACTGCTGCATTTGATGGAAATCCCAAAATCAGAACTGAATATTTACATCGAAAAAAATAATATATTCAGCCCTTCTAACTGTGTTATCACATCCTCATGTCCATACATTGTCCATGTGCTGTGTAAATGCAGAAACAAAACTCGAAAATGTATCAAAGATGTGACAATACAATCTGTTATACTATACACATAGAGGGGTATTTTCCATGTAACAGGTTAAATGCGAGACAGCGAGACTACTAAGCTGTGTCTGTTTACCATGTTTACAAACAGTACGCGGAAATGTTATACGGGAGGATTATCTCATCTCGGTTCAACAACCGTTTGTACTTTACCCACAGTTTGTCATTGGCGGACACTGTCAATTTGAACCAGGAAAAGAGATGGATGTGGAAAATTACTCTCGCAATTTAGGCCTGCCATCCCTACGTAACTGGAATGGACACTCCCATGTTATTTCGGGGACTATTCCATTTATCAGAAAGGGGTATTGTTTTTTTTAGAAATCAGAAGGTATCAACTAAGGGTGTAGATCTAGATGAGACGGCTCGTTACGAGCCGGCTCATCTGGATCTACATCGTTTGCAAACGTTATGATAATGGTGTTTGTGCGGAGAAACCTCACAAAAGTTGACACACCAACAACATATTCAACTAATTTTGATAGCTTTTACTGTAAATAGTAAACAATGGTCTTTCCTGCAATTAATCTCCAAATGTTAATTTATCTTCATAATTGCAAAGCACAACTAGAGAATGTAGTCTATTTACGATCAGTAGCGAGGGTACATGTAATTGTATTAATGTGGAAGGATGTATCGTTACTAAGTAATGCATGTGTGCTATATGAAGGTATTAGCTGAAGGCAAACAGAAATTATAGGTGATTTGAGAAACCTAGAATGCGTGATAGGAGGATATCATGTGTAACTTAACGATGAATCCATCTTTAAGGATTCACATCTGCGGCATATCTCACTGGGTTTCACACCTGGGGCTATGTGATCCAGCATACGTTAAGGGTGCCTGGCACCAGATCAGGACGTATAATTCTTTTTTATTAATTCGTTCCCACGAAAAACAATTTGTTCTCTCTCAATTTAGCAATTCGTTCCCTCGCATTAACAATTCGTTCCCATGAAATAACAATTCATTCCCTCGAATTGAGAATTCGTTCCCACGAAATAACAATTTCGTTCCCTCAATTTAAAAATTCGTTCCCTCGAATTAACAACTAACAATTCGTGGAACGAATTGTTAATTGTTAATTCAAGGGAACAAATTGTTCAATTGAAGGAATGAATTGTTAATTTGTGGGAACGAATTGTTAATTTGTAGGAACGAATTGTTAAATTGAGGGAACGAATTGTTATTTCGTGGGAACAAATTGTTATTTCGTGGGAACAAGTTAATAAACAAGAGGGCCATGATGGCCCTATTTCGCTCACCTGACTCCATGAACCCCAGAGGAAAATGTGACATTGAGTTCATATGTGTTTTAAAAGAAATGTGCTATTTTTAGATGGCGGTCATCTTGGATTAAGCGATGACTCTCATTTTACCAAATCTGAAATGAAGTTTGGCCAGCATCGGCCATGTGGTTCCTGAGAAAAAGACGTTCAAAATCTCGAATAAATGGACCTTTTGGAGGCCATCATGGATGACATAATCATCCGATTCTGACAAATATTGCACCAGAACAATCGCCTCATCGATACCTTCAATTTGATTTGACATGAGCATATTTGGTCAAAAATTAAATTTGACCCCACGAGCCACGCGCATTTTTGACCCCGGGGTCACCATTTTGACACCTTTGAAAGAGCATTCTACGTCGATCATTCCTACCAGGTTTCGTCGAAATCCGGCTCGCGGTTCATGAGAAGATTTTTTAAGAATTTGTGATATTTTTAGACGGCGGCCATCTTGGATTAGCGACGACCCGTCCGTTTTAACAAATCTGAAAAGGCTTCACCCATGGACCATAACTGTGAAGTTATGCCACCATGGGTAAGCGGTTCGTGTGAAAAAGAATTTTGAAATCGCTAATAAAAGAACGACCTTTTGACCTTTCGGCGGCCATCTTGGATGACATGACCATCCAATTTCGACAAAAAAATGTACGAGAGCGATCACCTCTTTGATACCTTCGATTTGATATAGGCATGACCATATTCTGTCAAAAAGAAAATTTGACCCCAATTTAACCCGACGGTTCACGCCCATTTTTGACCCCGGGGTCACCATTTTAACAATTTTGAAAGAGCATTGTACATCAATCATATCTACCAAGTTTCGTCGAATTCCGGCAGGCGGTTCATGAGAAGAAGATTTTTTAAGAATTTGTGCTATTTTTAGACGGCGGCCATCTTGGCTTAGCGATGACCTCCATTTTAACAAATCTGAAAAGGCTTCGCCCATGGACCATAACTTTTAAGTTTGGCTGACATTGGCCAAGCGGTCTCATGTGAAGAAGAATTTTGAAATCTCTAATAAAAGAACAACCTTTTGACCTTTCGGCAGCCATCTTGGATGACATAACCATCCGATTTCGACAAAATTTGATATATGACATGACCATATTCGGTCAAAAATAGAATTTGACCCCAATTTGACCCCACGGTCCACGCCAATTTTTGACCCCGGGGTCACCAGGTTAACAACTTTGAAAGAACATTGTACATCGATCATTCCTACTAAGTTTTGTCGAAATCTGGTTGGCGGTTCTTGAGAAGAAGATTTTTGAATAATTTGTGCTATTTTTAGACGGTGGCCATATTGGATTACGTGATGACGTCATTTTAACAATTTTGTAATAGTAATCCTACCTAAGGACCATGTCCATGAAGCTTGGTGACTATAGGCCCAATGGTTACCGAGGAGAAGACTTTTGAAAATGTTCACGGACGGACGATGGACGGACGGATGACGGACACATTGCGGTAACAATAGCTCACATGAGCTTCGCTCAGGTGAGCTAAAAAGACATGAATACCCAACCTACACCTCTGACAGTCGAGATAATACCGAACTCGGGGTCTAAATCGTCACACATCTACACATCATGCAGAAGTCCCACGCCAAGCCTCTAGCCTCCACATATTACAGATTAGATTGATTGATTTTTTATTGGTGTTTAACGGCCAATCAAAAGCTAAGGTCATTTAAGGCCAGGCCAACGGATTGGACTATCCCGTATTTAACCTGTTCATAACGAGGGAAATTCGCAAAATCAGAACTCAATATTTACAGAAATATATATATTCAGCCCTGAAATTAGAATATCCTGACCTGGTACCAGGTCCATAGCACACCAGATATTACAGTTTAGAAGTCTCAAGGTCACGTGTGACGGACAAGGTCACTTGTGACGGACAAGGGTAACACTAAGCACACCCTCAATGGAGGGGCATACAAACTCACCATGTTTATGGATTCGGATTAAAATAAATATATGATTGTCAAATATTTAAATAGATTTATTCTGTATAAGTATAACACTAATATTACACATACAGGAAAAAATTGCATGCAAGATAATAATGTTAGGTCTTAATATCAACACAATACAGTTTTCTTAAACAATACTTTGAAAATTAGTAATGTTTTCGACAAATGGTGAATGTTATTCATTTGTTCACGAACAATGACAACACGCCCCACTCCACCACGCCACCCTCATCAGCATAATTACCGTGAATACTCTAATAGTAGCCCACTCTCTAACCCCCCCCCCCCCCTCCCATGTTTCTAAACATGTTATTTTCACATACAAAAGCCATTCCTGCCATGTTACTATCGATTGATTGATTTGTTGGTGTTTAATGGCCTACCAACAGCATCCGCACAGTCTGATCAGTATCAGCACTTTATCCCGTCAACACAGTGCGTATGTGCCGTGAAACACGGTGCCGTGAAACATTTTTGATATCCAGTCGATACTATTTTTGCATTTTACAGCCATTTGTATGTGTTTACGGGATAAATAGAATAGTAGGTTAGTGCCTTGAATGAGAAATAAAGCAATTCTTGAGCCTTGCCAGATATTTTCCCATTCACGGCACTAACCTATTATTCTCTATAGTTCGTCATTCCATCAATATCACACTTCTAGCAAGAAATTCAGATCGTTAGCATGATACACATGATGTCAGGGGCTGATCTGGGGGTTTCCGGGTCCCCCCCCCCCGTTCAGCCACGGAGTTTACATAGTTTACCACCAGTTGGAAAGTGCATTTATGGACAACTAGATTTCAAAATTTGTCCTGGGCATGCCCCCGGCGGAACCCCCCCCCCCCCACTCCCCCCCCCCCCAGCTAGATACTCGCTTCACTCCTTGTGGAGCTCGAAAAATAGGACACAACACCCCGCCACCCCCGTTCCCCAAAATGAAATGGGCCGCTGTAGCCGCCCCTGTATGTGTGTGTACCTAGACTGGCCACAAGTCACACCAGACCATTTATTCAGTCATACATTGCACTGTTGTTGAATGGACGTAAAGCCCTATTCAATGAAAAAGGTATCAGAGGCCCGAATGGCAAGCCAACACAGGCAGAAAATTGCATTTTGGATGGATGGACACGTGCATGGATAAACATTCACACCGATACACAAACACTTCTCGGTGATCACTATTTTGACGAACCACATGCCTTGACAACAAGAACTGGCATCGTCAAATGAAGCTTATGACCTCGCTGGCAGCCTTGAAAAAAAAATGACACAAGTCCTGTTGATCTTGACCTTGGGCAGTTGGATGTAAGTTGTATGCAAAACAAAGCACCATCCATAGACACACATTGTGGCCAAATATTATCAAAATCGGTGAATCGGTTCTTAAAGTTATTGAATAAACAACTAGAAAATGTGTTCATAGAACACGGATGACCCACATATCGCTTTGATAATAAACGAGGCAAAATTTCAAGTCCAAAAGGGGAGATAATCCATGACCTGGGTGTCAAATCAACAATCAAAATAAAATAAACTTTCCGCATCTACTCATCATAAGGAAGCTACATACCAAGTTTCAGGGCTGTAACTAGTTTTACAGGTTACAAGTCAACATTGCCAAATCTTAAGACGTTACTACAATGCGTCACCAGACCAGTTCACAACGATGGCATTGATATTTCTAAATTGATGCAGCTGCATCACGTGACGCGTACTGCTGCCCCGAACATGTATGTGTAAATCAACTATTTGAATGGAGCAGATTATCAAAGTACCGAAAGTACTGCATCTATGCTCAAATTACACGATATTTCCGATGTAACAATAACGTTCGACCATGTCCAGCCGTGGGTAAACGTTTGCCGATTTCACCTCTTCTGGCATTTCACACAGATTAGTACTAATCCTACAACTCCATAATGGGCATAACCGGATTAATCAAATAAAAAACATACCCGATTTAAAATATATATATATTATATGATATTTCTCATTGAAAGTATATGTTGTGACCACTCATTTGAACCGTCTCAACGAGACGGTTCAAATGGTGGTCATGACATATACTTCTAACAACATATACAGAAAATATCTAGCATATTTACAACTGCCTGCGTTAACCATTTCACCCCTAAGTACCGGAAATTGATTTTGATATGTTAATTTTGTCGATCCCGATGAGACTGTTTGCCAATACCACTATTCAGGCCTGTGCTGTTGAAAGGGTTACTCTGTCAACGTTTCTGAGCATCTACTGTCAGTCTTAGCTACCAAGCAAGCAGTTTGGTTGGCTGAGCCTGAGATGTAACACAGCTCAGACTCAGTCAATCAAGCTGCTTCATTTCAAGAACAATATTTCTAGTATTTTGAAACCATACATTATGTTTGTAAAACATGGGTATGTCCCCCGTGGCATACTGGTGCCCGTTTCACTAAACTTCTTACGACTGAAATGTTCGTAAGTGCAAATTTAGGATCGTCAGGAAATTTCAATTGATGGATTTATATTTATTGAGCATAGGCTGCATATGCAGCCTATGCTCAATAAATTTAAATCCAATAATTGTTTAGAAGAAAACATTGTTAATGTGAAATTTACAGACTATCATAATTGTGCACTTATGAACATTTTAGTCGTACAAAGTTTAGTGAAACGGGCCCAGGACTCTAACTGGAGAAACTCTTACAAACTTGTTGATGTAAATGTACACGGACAGACGCACGGACGGACATACGTTCGGACGTACACACAGCAATATACCCCTATGCTATCGCATAGTGGGCATAATAAAAACTAATTGACAATTAATCACAAAAGAAGCGCAAAATGACCCTGTAAACAAAGACCACCTGTGAATAAATGCCAGCTTTTTTCTCTTCCCATTGATGGCCATTTTCCACAGGTTTGGTTGTACAGAACAACAGGTTTCATTGCAGAGCTCCAGATAAGGTGCATATTGGCATATTTTCCACACTTATTTTAGCAGAATACGAATTGATTATCAAAAGTGGGAGAACAAAATACTCTTAGAAATGTGAGAATACGCATTGATTTTCAATTTGAGTAGTGAAAATGCTGTGATAAAGTTGAAAATTTACTTAGTTGAGCTGCAAAAAGTAAACAGTGTTTGCTTTTTGCAGGTCAAATAAGTGCATTTTTTAATTTGTTATTTTATCATTTGTTCCCTATTTAATAAGAAAGATAATCAATAATACATTTGTGAAAGTAAACTATGCATTGAATTTGAAATCTGGGGGTATAATACTCTTTAGATACAAAACTTATCTGGAGCTCTGTAGATTGTACAGAATAGCAGGATTATCAGGGAGGCTAGAAAACAGGAGGCGATGCTATGAAAGAATTGACCAGTACATGCAGTAAAAGTCATATTCAGACAGGAATGTACCTGTATTGTGGAACACCATTCATTCAGCACTAATATTATAATTAACGAGATGGCCGCGCGGCGGCCCGCATGTCGCCAATCGTTAAATTATCCTTCATCCGCTCCCAACCAACCGCATGCCGGGCCACAGAAAGAATCAGACTTCGGCTATGCTCTTGTTTAAAATGTAGGACAGTAAAATATCAAAATTTATGAGTTTATAACATTATTAATTCCCCGGTCACATGAAGCTCCCGGGCAGTTTATGGGCCCCATAAGGGCCAAAAACCCCGAGAACCCTTACGGAACCTGTAGGGCACACATACGGGTTCTTGCTATCGCAAGTGACCACAACATCGCAGAAGGAGGATTTCGTACGGACTTCCCATGGGCCACAGGCACGTACGGCTCCCCGTGTCCTACGGGCCCGGGACCACCCGTAGGTCTCACCTGACATTGCTAGAGATAGTGACACTACTTGTCTACAGATTATAAAGCATGTGAATGTATTGATTTTGTTATGAAATTCATAGTATTATGTTGCTTATTTTCCCATAATTTACAGACAAAACTCTATTGTTTTATCTGCAGAGAGTTTATTTCGGACAGGATTCTCCCATTGCACCCCTATTTTCTCTGTCGCCATTGTCCATGCTATATCCCGCCACACCACCCCAGCAATTCACACCCTGAACATGTAAAGTAGATACCAGGGGTCCGTTTCACTAAACTTCGTACGACTAAAATCTAAAATGTTCGTAAGTGCAAAATTATGATAGTCTGTAAATTTCACATTAACACTGTTTTCTTGTAAATAATTGTTGGATTTACATTTATTGAGCATAGGCTGCATATGCAGCCTATGCTCAATAAATATAAATCCATCAATTCAAATTTGCAGACGATTCTAAATTGTGTAAGAAGTTTAGTGAAACGGCCCCCAGGTACATACTCCATAATAAATTAACCACATTCATCATTAATTTAGTGCACAATGATATATTTGTTTCAAAAGTTATTCAGTATATCTGACAAATATGGAGCTTGGCACTACCATACACTTGAAAATGAAAATACATTTTGTAAAAGCTGGAAAAACATTTTATTATTGTTTTCTAAAATGATTATTTAATCTTAAAGGTACATGCCCACTCATTAGGCACAATATGTTCTTTATATCAGAGACATCGTCTGAGACATTTTCTGGCAACATACATATTCATTCACTATTAACCCACGTATTAATTGGCATTATTATACATTTTATATCAGACGTAGCTTTCCCCACTGATATCAGGGGCGATAAAATATAATGTGGCTGTGACTGGATACATGGGGCTAATGTATATTGAGTCCAGTGTAGCTCCAGATCAAATAGCAAACTCCCGTAGTAAAATATAATGTGGCTGTGACTGGAGAAATGGGGCTAATGTATATTGAGACCAGTGTAGCTCCAGATCAAATAGCAAACTCATGTAGCGTGATAACGATCTATATTGTTTATTATAAGCATCCCATGTTTCATTGATGGAATGGCGAGCAGTGCAGATCCTGATCAGACTGTGCGGATGCATAGGCTAATCGGGATCTACACTGGTCGCAAAAGCCATCAGCTCCATTTTGTCAGGCACATAGCAATTCACCTCATAAAGACCTGGTATGAACACAGCCCTGATCGAGGAGACTTCGTCGTGGCATAAGCATTCAAACGACGATAGGTATCACGACGGTGTATGAGGTAAAATGAAAGCAACTGCACGTGTAATATATTAACGAAAATATTACAACAATTTCAACGAATGCCCACAACAAACAATCCACAATGTTACGTCGTGCGAAAAATAGTATGGGCAGGAAAAAACAAACAAGAACACAGTGCATGATAACAATGATACTGCCTTGGAACGGTCAGTGCACAATTTTGTTCTTTTCACTGTGGCGGTTACATTTGGTTTCCGCGGTGCCCCTGACAAGATGGACAGAACCATACATCAATATCAATGAAAGTGGTTTACATAAATACAATGTAGGAATAAATGGCCTTTTTGTGGAATTTATTGGGGTATAAACTTGTATATTTTTTTTTCTCGAAAATTGTAATTTTTTATCGCCAATTGTTTATTTTTATCCTATTGGCTATTTATTATAGGAATGAATGGCCTTTTGGTGGAATTTATCGGGGTATAGACTTGGAAAAGTCGCGGGAATACTGGACGATGGCCGGAAGGCCTCGTCCAGTATTCCCGCGACTTTTCCAAGTTTATATCCCCGATAAATTCCACAAAAAGGCCATTAATTCCTTATAATTCCAGCATTTGAAAGAAATTCATCAAGAAAATGTGTTTATTTTCCGTTTTCTTAAGAATTATTTTAACTGCGCCTGACGGTTACAGAAAGTAGTTCGGCGTGTGAGTTTACTGGGATATAAATTTTGGACAGAGACTTGATACGGGCCAATCAAATGTTAGGAAATTGTGTAAATATTTTTGTGCTGGAATTATAAGTAGTTGGGTGAGATCAATTTTAATTTTCAAGTGAGTTTACTGATTGACTTAACTGTGGCTGTGGACAAGAGCAATGGAGCTTATTGATTTTGTTACCAGTGTAGATCCAGATCAGCCTGTGTATCCGCACAGTCTGATCAGGATCTGCACTGTTCACTATTCCATGATTCAAATACCCGTCATCTTTCTAACAAGCAGTATGGTTAATTATCAGGCTACCGGAGTGTGCTATTTGATTAGGAGCTACACTGGTCACAAATGTATTAAGTCCCCTTTCTCCAGTCACAGCCACAAATAGGCATTTAAATTCGCATATATAAGCAAATAATTTTGTGAAACGAAGTGTAGGGTGGGTGTTGGCCGCCGGCTGAAATATGGGACATACAGCATTTGTGATCAGCGTACTTTAAGGGAGCAATTTTAAATTTCGGGATGAAATAAATATTTTAAATAATTAATCTAAAATAAAAAATAAATAGCTGTGATAGTATAATAAATGCAGTATGCTAATTCTGTATGTTTTTATTTATCAAATATAAACAGCCGTTAGTTCTAAATGATATAATGCATTTCAGTTCAAATAAATAATTACTCCCCAAAAGGTGTACTTAAGTACATATAGATAAGTGTACTTAGCAGCTTTGGAGAAACGGTTACTGGAGCTAAACTGGTCACTATAGGGTTAAACTGTATTGTAATTTTTAAATTTGCGGCGTATATCAGAAAATTGATAGGTCGTATATGTTTAATGGCGACGCGGTTGCGGAGCCGTTAAACATATTTTCCAACCTATCATCTTCTGATATACGCCGCAAATTCCAAAATTACAATACCGTTAACCTATTTCTAATGCGCTCTGTTTTGCTAAGTTTATCGAGCCTAGTTGGAAGATCGTAACGGAGTGCAAGATGGTTGCGCAGGTCATACCGGACGGATCACACAAATAATTTTCTACGAAGAAAATAGTTCCAATAAAGTACAAGATATTAGCAATTTTTGCATGAATGTTTATACAAAATGTTTATAATTGCCTCGTTTACAATGTTTACTACTTTGTGCTTTTAATGTCCCTCCGGGGCGATCTTCTTGTTCTTCTTCTTATTAATTCTTTAGAGTATCAGCACTCCTTCTTTAATGAAGATTATGTGCCGGTATAACAGAAAATTCTTCAGCCCAGTAAAGGTTTCAGTCCGCGCATGCGCAGACGGAACAATAACAATCGGGGCCAAGGCTGTGTAAAGTTTAAGTCATCGATTATATTTCAAGATTTAATGAGATTAACTACGTCTAAGCATAAAAATGGTCCCAATTGTAAAAATTAGGTATTTTCCCGTCCGGGGATGTTATGAATGTGTATTTTCGAGCTCCGTGTCGCACTTTAGTGGCCATACTATTCTGCTGATAAATCGAGATGCTATCGGACACCTGTTTGGCGATATGTGGGCGGTAAGGTGGCAGTCCTCGGGCGATTTGGTTAGTTTCGAATTTTTCCTATGGGCCTTCTAGTAAATACATAAAAAACACATGTCTGTGGCTTATGAAAATGTTCTACAATTAATTAGCCAACATCATATGATGTTTTCCACTGCATAAAACACTTTTTTGCAAAAATATGTGATTTTGCTTGCATCTGTGTCATGCTGGCATGATTTCAGTTGCAGAAGAGTGCGAAACTGCTGCTCGGAATTTTCGTCCGAAATATTGGCAGCCATTTTATCTGTCAGAAAGGCAGGTCTGCTGCTTGAAAACAAAACGGTCAGTACCAGTACAGACTATGATCAGTGTGACAAGGTGGGATTGCAGAATTGGTACAATGAGCAAGTATTAGTGCAGTGTCCGCATGGGATATTTGAAATCCATGTTGTGAAATGTGTGTCCGCGGCCAAATAAATGCAGATATGGGCACATTTTGTGTAAACATAGCAGAGTGCTGACAGCCTGTGCATTATGTCTGAGTTTGCGTTTGTTGTTAACATAGCTCTTGTACCTATCAGGTAGTAAGTGCATGCATCAAACAGATTATGTGATTATTTGAAGTTAAAATATTCCTAAATTTGTTTCGGCTGGTGTCGCGGGCCCGAAAAGTCCATAAATTGCCTAAAATGTGTGAGGACTGCCACCTTAAGCAGAAAATGGTGATTCAGAAAATGTCCACAATTGAATTATTTTCTGTGTCAGTTGTGAGTGTGTCGTATTGCGATCAATACTATTTCAATTTCTATCCAGTTTGTTTTGCTGTCTTCACATAAATTGTCTGTTTACCAAGGGAGGTAAATCTTTTAGAAGCAAAATTGTGAAAATAGATGAAATCTGAATTGTCACCGTGGTCATTCATTATTCACTCAGGTGTGCAAGTTGGCACGGTTTAAGTCATTTTATCATGGTAACGTTCCTCTTGAGCTTGTATTCTGCATATTTTACCAGTTTCTCTTGGTTTACGGAAGGTAATTTACCGTTATTGAACGTTCAAGCACCCTCCGACAACCTCTGATACCCACGAACATGGCGGTATCATTTTACCAGTCTAAATTATCGGCCGCTGGTACATAAAAACATTAATTTAAGCTTCCTCAAGAACATTGGAATCTCTGGGTAATAGCTGATGTGGATGTAAGAATAAAGATGGTTATATTGTCACGGCAACTGCCTGTCAAGGCAAACTAAGATGCGGCTGTTAGTCTATAGTCCATCGTTGTTATGTATCCAACCCACGTATGACATTGCCTCCACGTATGCATTGTTTCCGCGTATGTCCCAACCAACTGTGCACAAATCCTGTCCATACATCATACAAATAAGCCCATACCATTGAGAGTAGATGGATCTTTATTCTATACTCTGATTGCTCCAGTCATAGGGGTTACCACAGAATTATGTTTACACATAGTGAAATGGCAACTCAAATTTGTTCATTCAGGTTTCTGTATTGATTTCGCACTTTTAGTAACTACATTATGGACTAGTAGATGCAAATAGCTTCAACTAGTTGTTCGCAACCAGTGTAGACCCAGATGAGACTGCATATGAAAACGCGAAAGCTTATGTAGTATTGCACATGTGTCGTAAAACAACTAGTCACTGCTACTTGCATATACCGGCTGATATTGTTATATTTTGACTGTTCTTGAATTAAATTTGTCCATTTTTGTCTCTGACATCTATTCCCTCATTATTGTATGGCAGAATGGACTGTAATGTATACACATTGCAAACCCTTCAATTCGCTAGCTAATGATCCTATTCATATGCATATTCCACTGCTTTCATCTCTTTCATTCTGCTCATTTCCCTTCATTTATGTCGCGTTTCTGTCTGTTTCAGACGGCCGCAACCTGTACGGAATTGCCTTCGATACTTTGAGTTGCCGCACTTACGCGTGTTCATGATCCAGCAGTTCTTGCCAGCTCAGCTTAGTTGTCACTGCCATATTGGGAACATCACCGGTGTTTCACCACCAGTGGACGGGACAGCAATAGAATTGGAACTCGCTTTTGAGGTGTGTGCACTATGAAGCCACCTTGCCATCTGCCATAATTTTATTTATAACCACTTATCTATAATCAAATGGACTATTTTACATCCTAAACATTCTAGACCACCTCTGCCAGACAGTTTAAGACATTGACCAAACTTAGACATTGCGTTTCGTTTCGTTCCGTACAGGAACTTCATGTTTTAGCCCACCATTTGAACCGTCATCACTGAGATGGTTCAAATGAGGGGTAATTGCACGAATACTTAACCAATGGCTTAATTTCCGTCACGGAAATCACTTGTAGCCAATTCTGACTTACAGGTGCTAAGAGCTGTTTGTATGGCAGGGGTACATTTATTTTGTATGCCAGTTACCAGTTACCATACTTCCCTTAATCTGAGAGCCACTGCAACGTGAATGGCGCACTGGTCTAGATACTTTAATACCAGATGGACGAGTCGTTAAATCATCTGATAGTGATTCCAGTTCATCAATGTGACATGGCAGTTCACAAGTAAGCTTCCAACAGACTTTGTGAGCATGTACAAGGGAACAGATGAGCAATTTTAAGGCTGCAGATCCTGTTGATCAGTGTTTTGCTCGTTTTGCTCGTACGGTGAACTTGCCACATGTGAAAGTGACATGAATCTTCCTCAAAGTGACATAGTTGCATGTTTTGGTGTTCTTGCATCTATTCCTCAACCAGTGGAAGAAAATGGACAGTGTGAAAGTCATCTCTGTGTTCTGTAATTCCATTTTCAGCACATGTGGGCAGTGCTGGAAAGGCGGCGCTTTAAATGCTGAATTTGTCCGCAAGCTGGGTCTTGAGCAAAAATTCTCACTGCGGGCTTAACAGGTCACTTGGGCTACAATAATTTGCATGGTTTTGCTTGAAATTGATGTCTTTCCATGTGGCAGTGACGTGAGCGGGTACAATTTTTGAAAAAAAAAGTTCTTAAGGTGGCAGTCCTCGGGCGATTTGGTTAGTTTCGAATTTTTCCTATGGGCCTTCTAGTAAATACATAAAAAACACATGTCTGTGCTTATGAAAATGTTCTACAATTAATTAGCCAACATCATATGATGTTTTCCACTGCATAAAACACTTTTTTGCAAAAATATGTGATTTTGCTTGCATCTGTGTCATGCTGGCAT
The DNA here is from genome assembly GCA_029237695.1 of Conchocele bisecta. Lineage (NCBI taxonomy): Eukaryota > Metazoa > Mollusca > Bivalvia > Lucinida > Thyasiridae > Conchocele > Conchocele bisecta. The sequence goes on from CM055272.1 coordinate 47,828,857, forward strand.
GATTTCAGTTGCAGAAGAGTGCGAAACTGCTGCTCGGAATTTTCGTCCGAAATATTGGCAGCCATTTTATCTGTCAGGAAAAGGCAGGTCTGCTGCTTGAAAACAAAACGGTCAGTACCAGTACAGACTATGATCAGTGTGACAAGGTGGGATTGCAGAATGGTACAATGAGCAAGTATTAGTGCAGTGTCCGCATGGGATATTTGAAATCCATGTTGTGAAATGTGTGTCCGCGGCCAAATAAATGCAGATATGGGCACATTTTGTGTAAACATAGCAGAGTGCTGACAGCCTGTGCATTATGTCTGAGTTTGCGTTTGTTGTTAACATAGCTCTTGTACCTATCAGGTAGTAAGTGCATGCATCAAACAGATTATGTGATTATTTGAAGTTAAAATATTCCTAAATTTGTTTCGGCTGGTGTCGCGGGCCCGAAAAGTCCATAAATTGCCTAAAATGTGTGAGGACTGCCACCTAAAGTGCGGAGGTCATATATGATTCATACCGTTTTTACACCACTGTTCACGTCACTACCAACAAAACATTACGGAATTAATCTCATATAACATTTAAAATACATAAATTGCAATGATTTCGTAATAATATTTAGTTGCGAACACGTAACTGCTGCGGTGTCTGGTCAAGTCGGACCATGGTCATCTCGGCCCACATTTCAATCTCGGCCCAGATCGCTGGTCAAGTCGGCCCAGATCACTGGTCATCTCTGCCCACATTTTTTGGTCATCTCGGCCCATATTATATATTTTTGTATATGACATAAAAAAAAAATTATTAGAAATGGTGATTCAAGAATATTTTGAGAAACAGATTGCAAAGAACCTGATGAAATTTAATTTAAAATGAGAAAATATTATTTTTTCCGTGGTCATCTCGGCCCATATCATATTGTTCGTATATGACATATAAATTTATTAGAAATGGTGATTTAACAAGAAACATGATATATATTTAAAAAGATTCTATTTTAATTAAAAAAATATATATTTATTTATGAAAAAAAATATTTATTTAGATACCATTTATTTAGTTGGACCATACAATCTGATCTGAGATCGTGGGCCGACTTGACCAGACACGTGGGCCGACTTGACCAGACATGTGGGCCGACTTGACCAGAACATGTGGGCCGACTGACCAGCATGTGGGCCGACTTGATCAGACACATGGGCCGACTTGACCATGGGCCGAGATTATTGATTATGTTATATACGTTTTCAACAATATATCATTAGTATATCATACAATAAGCACATTTTGACCGAAAAAATGGAAGAATAAAGCACATATTTCCGCGGGAAAGCGATTAATATACATGTATCATTATTATAAAGGAGACTAATGTGATCGAGACTCATTCATTATGTCTCAGTTGTCTAACTTTAAGTTGCCATCGATGATGATTTCATATGGCACATATAATAGTCCAACTGTCTAAGTAACCGGTCACCTCCATAGTATTGCAATATTTATTTCGCCGAGTAATTATACGCCAACATCTTTTTGAAATAGTTAAAAACAAAGTATAATGCATTGAATGAATGTTTTTATTAGCACAAATGACTTCTGTGCATAGTTTAGTTATTGCAATTTAATTTACGGAGTTGCTATATATATATATATATATATATATATATATATAGTATATATATATATATATATATATATATATATATATATATATATATATATATATATATATATATATATATATATAAATATTCTTAATATTCATCTAATAACAATAATAAACGATCTTGTATTAAGAACATTGATGAAAATGAACCATAATATGCATGCAATATATAGTTTTAAATTTGTGTATGGTTTGTATATCTTGTCAAATAGCTTGAATGTTTTTCACACCTCTATGTAGACAAAGCCCAATATTATATTGTATGACCAGAAACACAGTGTATTTTAGTGGGGTAGTCGTTATATATTGTCGATTATGTACAATATGGGAAACTGTGTAGATCCTGATTAGATTGTGAATGCATATTTCCCCTACAGGTATAGCCTCAACAAGTGGCTATGCATAAAATGGGTAACCGGGTAGACCCTGATCAGACTGTGATTGCAAATTTCCCCTAGAATGTATAGCCTCAACAAGTGATTGTTATAAGATGGCTATGCACGTCCTGGCGGGCGACACGCGGCTTGCTTCTTGTATATGGTATACAGTGATTATGTACAAGATGGAAAACAGTGTAGACCCTGATCTGACTGTGATTGCAAATTTCCCTAGAGGTATAGCCTCAACAAGTGATTATGTACAAGATGGCTACACGTCCTGGCGGGCGAGAAAACGGCCATGTATACGGTCGACACCTTCACACTACTGTCTCCTTGTATGTCAACATTAGAGAGGTTCTACAGTTTTGTATTTGTATTTCAATTAAAAATAATCATTCCCATTTAGCATGTTTAGCCATTATAAAGTGGATTATCTTCCTTGGCTTCCTAGTATTAAGTTTATCGCGATACTCTCCCTTTATTTCATATACAAATATTTCCATTTTTGCATCAAAACATTAAAATGGGCCCTGGTATGAGCAAATTAATGACATACATTATGTAAGTACAGTCCAAACATCGTTAGTATGATGTGTATAGCTTATTTGTATTGACACATATAGTAATTATATGAAGATTTGGGTAGATTTGGGTAAGATTTGGGTAGATTTGGGTAAATCGTGCCACCCTTTTGTTCTTACTATTTGCCGTATAAAACCCATTTATATAATGTGATCATTTGGGTTCCGGTCAAAACCTACCCGGGTCAAAACAAAATGGTGAAAACGTACCACACTGGGATGTGAAATAGTGAAATGTATCGTTGTGTATGATTTACTCATGATGTGGTTTTGCTATACGAAAGAATTTAACATAACGGACCTAGGTATATAAATACATTAAATATGCATAAGATATACCTAAAAAATCATCCATAAGTGGGAAAAAAATGGCCACCAAATATTTCATTAAAATATGTAAGATAATGTGGCCATTTTTGTTCACTTATGAATTATTTTAGGTATATCAATGTATATTTAATGTGTTTATATGCCTAGGTCCGTTCGTTGTGGGAATCGGGTTGTAAACCTTCCATACCCAGACTTGTCGCCGAAGCCTAGATCACATTTTTGTTTTGGGTGGTAGGAGGGAGCAGCGAAGGGTAATTTAACGATCGGCATTCATACTTACCGGAAGTTTATTTATTCGGTGAATTCCCATATTATGTGATATATAATCATCAATCAGCATCTGACCTGAGAGTAAGCATGCAGATTTCATCGGACCCGACAGTGCCCATGATCAGGTAAGTTCACGGGGCTTGCAAAACTACCGATTAAAATTATCATGGCCGGTTGCTTTTTCTGCATATATTGCCTGTTTTTGTTTGGAGTTTACGGACAGGCTGAAACTTCTCATGGCCGGGTGCTTTTGTCCCCACCGTGAAAATTGAAATAATTCCCATATATTTCACGTTTTTCTTTGCCTTATATTGGAACATATTGCATACTATCATTATTAATAGGCACATTGGGTATATACCAATACATGGGTGTGAAAAAATACCGATGTGTTCTCTATATATCAAGTTTACGGACAGGCTGAAACTTCTCATGGCCGGGTGCTTTTGTCCCCGCCGTGAAAATTGAAATCAGTCCCATATATTTCACGTTTTTTTTTGCCTTATATTGGTACATATTGCATAATATCATTATTAATAGGCACATTTGGTATATACCAACAAAGGGTTGTGAAAAACTTCCGATGTGTTCTCTATATATCAAGTTTACGGACAGGCTGAAACTTCTCATGGCCGGGTGCTTTTGTCCCCGCCGTGAAAATTGAAATCAGTCCAATATATTTCACGGTTTCTTTTGCCTTATATTGGAACGTATTGCATAATATCATTATTAATATGCACATTGGGTATATACCAACACATGGGTGTGAAAAAAATACCGATTTGTTCTCTATATATCAAGTTTACGGACAGGCTGAAACTTCTCATGGCCGGGTGCTTTTGTCCCCGCCGTGAAAATTGAAATCAGTCCCATATATTTCACGTTTTTTTGGCTTTATATTGGAACGTATTGCATAATCATTATTAATAGGCACATTGGGTATATACCAACAAAGGGTTGTGAAAAAACTACCGATGTGTTCTCTATATATCGAGTTTACGGACAGGCTGAAACTTCTCATGGCCGGGTGCTTTTGTCCCCGCCGTGAAAATTGAATCAGTCACATATATTTCACGTTTTCTTTGCCTTATATGGAACGTATAGCATAATATCATTATTAATAGGCACAGGGTATATACCAACAAAGGGTTGTGAAAAACTACCGATGTGTTCTCTATATATCAAGTTTACGGACAGGCTGAAACTTCTCATGGCCGGGTGCTTTTGTCCGCCGTGAAAATTGAAATAAGTCCAATATATTTCACGTTTTTTTGCTTATATTTGAACGTATTGCATAATATCATTATTAATAGGCACATTGGGTATATACCAACAAAGGGTGTGAAATACTACCGATGTGTTCTCTATGTATCAAATTTACGGACAGGCTGAAACTTCTCATGGCCGGGTGCTTTTGTCCCCGCCGTGAAAATTGAATCAGTCACATATATTTCACGTTTTTTTGCCGTTATATTTGAACGTATTGCATAATATCATTATTAATAGGCACAATTGGGTATATACCAACAAAGGGTTGTGAAATACTACCGATGTGTTCTACTGTATCAAATTTACGGACAGCTGAAACTTCTCATGGCCGGGTGCTTTTGTCCCCGCCGTGAAAATTGAAATAAGTCCAATATATTTCACGTTTTTTTGCCTTATATTTGAACGTATTGCATAATATCATTATAATAGGCACATTGGGTATATACCAACAAAGGTTGTGAAATTACTACCGATGTGTTCTCTATGTATCAAATTTACGGACAGGCTGAAACTTCTCATGGCCGGGTGCTTTTGTCCCCGCCGTGAAAATTGAAATAAGTCCAATATATTTCACGTTTTTTTGCCTTATATTTGAACGTATTGCATAATATCATTATTAATAGGCACATTGGGTATATACCAACAAAGGGTTGTGAAATACTACCGATGTGTTCTCTATGTATCAAATTTACGGACAGGCTGAAACTTCTCATGGCCGGGTGCTTTTGTCCCCGCCGTGAAAATTGAATCAGTCACATATATTTCACTTTTCTTTGCTTTATATTGGAGTATTGCATAATATCATTATTAATAGCTTTTATACCAACAAAGGGTTGTGAAAAACGTACCGATGTGTTCTTATATAGCAATTTACGGACATTGAAACTCTCATGGCCGGGTGCTTTTGTCCCCGTCGAATAAAACAAATCAGTCCATATATTTCAAGTGCCTTTTATGGAACTATTGATAATTTCAATTAATAGGCACATTGGGTATTTACCAACACAGGGGTGTGATACCGTGTGTTCTCTATATATCAAGTTTTACGGGACAGGGAAACTTCTCATGGGCCGGGTGTTTTGTCCCCTCGCGAAAATTGAAATCATTCCCATATATTTCACGTTTTTGTTTGCCTTATATTGGAACTATTGCATAATATCTTATTAATAGCACATTGGGTATACCTACATGGGTGGTGAGAAAATGCCGAGTGTTCTTTATATACAAGTTTACGGACAGGCTGAAACTTCTCATGGGCGGTGCTTTTGTCCCCGCCGTGAAAATATTGAAATCAGTCCATATATTTCACGTTTTTTTTGCCTAGCACTTATAATTGGAATATATTTCAATACTATCATTATTATAGGCTTTACATTGGGTGGTGTTTTATTACCAATTCAAATGGTTGTGAAAAAACTTCCGATGTGTTCTTCCTATATATCAAGTTTACGGACAGGCTGAAATTTCTTCTCAATAGCTCCCGGGTGCCATTTTGTCCCCGCCGTGAAAAATTGAAATCGTGCCCATTCCAATACTTTTCACGTTTTTTTTGCTTTTGCCCTTATATGGTACATATTGCATAATATCATTATTAATAGGCACATTGGGTATATACCAAACAAATGGGTTGTGAAAAACTTCCGATGTGTTCTCTATATATCAAGGTTTACGGACAGGCTGAAACTTCTCATGGCCGGGTGCTTTTGTCCCCGCGTGTAAAATTGAAATCAGTCCCATTATTTATTTCACGTTTTCTTTCGCTTATATTGGAACGTTATAGCATAATATCATTATTAATAGGCACATTGGGTATATACCACAAGGGATGGGTTGTGAAAAACTACCGATTTTGTGTCTCTATATATCAAGGTTTACGGACAGGCTGAAACTTCTCATGGCCGGGTGCTTTTGTCCCCGCCGTGAAAATTGAAATAAGTCCAATATAATTTCAGTTTTTTTGCCTTATATTTGAACGTATTGCATAATTATCATTATTAATAGGCACATTGGGTATATACCAACAAAGGGTTGTTGAAATAACTACCGATGTGTTCTCTATGTATCAAATTTAACGGACAGGCTGAAACTTCTCATGGCCGGGTGCTTTTGTCCCCGCCGTGAAAATTGAATCAGTCAACATATATTTCACGTTTTTCTTTGCTTTATATTGGAACGTATTGCACTAATATCTTATTATATGCACATTGGGTATATACCAACAAAGGGTTGTGAAAAACTACCGATGTGTTCTCTATATAGCAAGTTTACGGACAGGCTGAAACTTCTCATGGCCGGGTGCTTTTGTCCCCGTCGTGAAAATTGAAATCAGTCCAATATATTTCAAGTTTTTTTGCCTTTTATTGGAACATATTGCATAATATCATTATTATATAGGCACATTGGGTATATACCAACACAGGGGTGTGAGAAAATACCGATGTGTTCTCTATATATCAAGTTTACGGACAGGCTGAAACTTCTCATGGCCGGGTGCTTTTGTCCCCGCCGCGAAAATTGAAATCATTCCCATATATTTCACGTTTTTTGTTTGTGCCTTATATTGGAACATATTGCATAATATCATTATTAATAGGCACATTGGGTATATACCATACATGGGTGTGAGAAAATGCCGATGTGTTCTTTATATAATCAAGTTTACGGACAGGCTGAAACTTCTCATGGGCGGGTGCTTTTGTCCCCGCCGTGAAAATATGAAATCAGTCCCATATATTCACGTTTTTTTGCCATATTGGAATATATTTCATACTATCATTTTATAAAGGCACATTGGGTATATACCAACAATGGTTGTGAAAAACTTCCGATGTGTTCTCTATATACAAGTTTACGGACAGGCTGAAACTTCTCATAGCCGGGTGCTTTTGTCCCCGCCGTGAAATTGAAATCAGTCCCATATATTTCACGATTTTTTTTTGCTTATATTGGTACATATTGCATAATCATTATTAATAGGCACATTGGGTATATACCAACAAAGGGTTGTGAAAAACTTCCGATGTGTTCTCTATATATCAAGTTTACGGACAGGCTGAAACTTCTCATGGCCGGGTGCTTTTGTCCCCGCCTGATGAAAATTGAAATCAGTCCCATATATTTCACGTTTTTTTGCCTTATATTGGTACATATTGCATAATATCTTATTAATAGGCACATTGGGTATATACCAACACATGGGTGTGAAAAAAATACCGATTTGTTCTCTATATATCAGTTTACGGACAGGCTGAAACTTCTCATGGCCGGGTGCTTTTGTCCCCGCCGTGAAAATTGAAATCAGTCCCATTTCACGTTTTTTTGGGCGCCTTATATTGGAACGTATTGCATAATATCATTATTAAATAGGCACATTGGGTATATACCAACAAAGGGTTGTGAAAAACTACCGATGTGTTCTCTATATCGAGTTTACGGACAGGCTGAAACTTCTCATGGGCGGGTGCTTTTGTCCCCGCCGTGAAAATTGAATCAGTCACATATATTTCACGTTTTATTTGCCTTATATTGGAACGTATAGCATAATATCATTATTAATAGGCACATTGGGTATATACCAACAAAGGGTTGTGAAAAACTACCGATGTGTTCTCTATATCAAGTTTAACGGACAGGCTGAAACTTCTCATGGCCGGGTGCTTTTGTCCCCGCCGTGAAAATTGAAAATCAGTCCATATATTTTCACGTTTTTTTGCCTTATATTTGGAACATATTGCATAATATCATTATTAATAGGCACATTGGGTATATACCAACACAGGGGTGTGAAAAAATACCGATGTGTTCTCTATGTATCAAGCTTACGGACAGGCTGAAACTTCTCATGGCCGGGTGCTTTTGTCCCCGCCGTGAAAATTGAAATCATTCCCATATATTTCACGTTTTTGTTTGCCTTATATTGGAACATATTGCATAATATCATTATTAATAGGCACATTGGGTATATATACCAATGGGCATGGGTGAGAAAATGCCGATGTGTTCTCTATATATCAAGGTTACGGACAGGCTGAAACTTCTCATGGGCGGGTGCTTTTGTCCCCGCCGTGAAAATATTGAAATCAGTCCCATATATTTCACGTTTTTTTGCCTTATTTTTGGAATATATTGCATACTATCATTATTAATAGGCACATTGGGTATATACCAACAAAGGGTTGTGAAAAACTTCCGATGTGTTCTCTATATATCAAGTTTACGGACAGGCTGAAACTTCTCATAGCCGGGTGCTTTTGTCCCCGCCGTGAAAATTGAAATCAGTCCCATATATTTCACGTTTTTTTGCCTTATATTGGTACATATTGCATAATATCATTATTAATAGGCACATTGGGTATATACCAACAAAGGGTTGTGAAAAACTTCCGATGTGTTCTCTATATATCAAGTTTACGGACAGGCTGAAACTTCTCATGGCCGGGTGCTTTTGTCCCCGCCTTGAAAATTGAAATCAGTCCCATATATTTCACGTTTTTTTTGCCTTATATTGGTACATATTGCATAATATCATTATTAATAGGCACATTGGGTATATACCAACACATGGGTGTGAAAAAATACCGATTTGTTCTCTATATATCAAGTTTACGGACAGGCTGAAACTTCTCATGGCCGGGTGCTTTTGTCCCCGCCGTGAAAATTGAAATCAGTCCCATTTCACGTTTTTTTGGCCTTATATTGGAACGTATTGCATAATATCATTATTAATAGGCACCATGGGTATATACAACAAAGGGTTGTGAAAAACTACCGATGTGTTCTCTATATATCGAGTTTACGGACAGGCTGAAACTTCTCATGGGCGGGTGCTTTTGTCCCCGCCGTGAAAATTGAATCAGTCACATATATTTCACGTTTTATTTGCCTTATATTGGAACGTATAGCATAATATCATTATTAATAGGCACATTGGGTATATACCAACAAAGGGTTGTGAAAAACTACCGATGTGTTCTCTATATATCAAGTTTACGGACAGGCTGAAACTTCTCATGGCCGGGTGCTTTTGTCCCCGCCGTGAAAATTGAAATCAGTCCATATATTTCACGTTTTTTTGCCTTATATTGGAACATATTGCATAATATCATTATTAATAGGCACATTGGGTATATACAAACACAGGGGTGTGAAAAAATACCGATGTGTTCTCTATGTATCAAGCTTACGGACAGGCTGAAACTTCTATGCCGGGTTGCTTTTGTACCCCGCGTGGAAAATTGAAATCATTCCATATATTTCACGTTTTTGTTTTTGCCTTATATTGGAACATATTTGCCATAATTTAACATATTAATAGGCCACATTGGGTATATACCAATACATGGTGTGAAAAATGCCGATGTGTTCTCTATATATCAAGGTTTTTACGGACAGGCTGAAAACTTCTCATGGGCGGGGTGCTTTTTGTCCCCCCCCCCCGCCGTGAAAATATTGTAATCAGTCCCATATATTTCACGTTTTTTTGCCTTATTTTTTGGAATATATTGCTTATATCATATTAATTAGGCACATGGGTATATACCAACAAACGGTTTGTGAAAAACTTCCGATGTGTTCTCTATATATCAAGTTTACGGACAGGCTGAACTTCTCATGGCCGGGTGCTTTTGTCCCCGCCGTGAAAATTGAAATCATTCCCATATATTTCACGTTTTTTTTGCCTTATATTGGTACATATTGCAAAATATCATTTATTAATAGGCACATTGGGTATATACCAACAAAGGGGTTTGCAAAGCCACCGATTATAGATTAGTTTACAGACAGGCTTCAACTTTTCACGGTCGGTTACATATCGGCACATTCATATAAATATACGCCATTTGGTAGAAGAACTACGGTACGCGGTGTGCATATTGCGTAATATCATCGTTACCATTCATATTGTGTATATACCAACACATTGGTTTCCACGGGCTTAAAGTTCTCACCCCCCAGCGTGAGCCCTTGAATCCGCTATGACTAGGCTGAAGGTTTTCACGGACTTAAGGGGCTCACACCCCCAGTGTGAGCCCCTTAAGCCGCTTGGCTAGGCTGAAGGTTTTCAAGGACTTAAGGGGCGCACGTTACACCGGCGCCGTATTTACATATTTGTTAGGTGTTAGGTTTGATGATAAACATATAATGTTTTCTAAGCAATGTATTAGAAAGTGCTCATTAGTGATAAAAGACAAATACATGTATAATATATTATATATTGCCTTTTTTCAATTTATTCATTCGTTTTTATATTCTTTTTCGCTATATTTCCTTTAGTGCTTGGTTAAAACTATATACATCTCTTAGAAACAAAATGTCAATGGCCGCTCCATGTCAAATTTCATTGATGTTCATAAAATGTTGTGAAACTAATTTTTTTTTTTTCATTTTCTATTCATTCGTTTCATTCGTGATATAATTCCAGCACAAACATATTTACACAATTCCCTAACATTTGATTGGTCCGTAGCAAGTCTCTGTCCAAAATTTTATATCCAATAAACTCCCACGCCGAACTACTTTCCGTAACCGTGAGGCGCAGTTAAAATAATTCTTAAGAAACGGAAAATAAACACATTTTCTTGATGAATTTATTTCAAATGCTGGAATTATAAGGAATGAATGGCCTTTTTGTGGAATTTATCGGGGATATAAACTTGGAAAAGTCGCGGGAATACTGGACGAAGGCCGGAAGGCCTTCGTCCAGTATTCCCGCGACTTTTCCAAATTAATACCCCGATAAATTCCACAAAAAGGCCATTCATTCCTATAATACTACCATCTGAGATGCAAAATTACACAGGATACATACTTTCTGTTGTGTTACTGACAAAACATATAAAACGTGATCAACGGTGAGATATTTGCAATAATGTTTCGCCGGATACTTCGGACAATGCGACTTTCTGACCAGGTCATCAGGACGTTTCGGACCAGATGCAAGCCAGTTGTGCCTTTGATAATAATACCAGAATACCACTTGGCACAATTTTGTGAGTTTGCCCACGTTGCCCCAGGGTATATTTAAATAATTTGCGACCGTTCATCAACAACGATATACCTGTAATATATGACCATCAGCCTATCAGATTGCGAGGCATGTATATATTGCATTAGAAAATCCATAAACACCACGTTTTCGGTCACAACCAGATATGCAGCTGCATCGGTCGCAAGCGCCATCCGGTGGCATACATGTTCGTCCCTAATGTAGGTGTCCCATTCTGTTGTAATGGCCAGAACATGCCTTGAATCCTTATCGCCTACATTACATGTGTCCATGAGTTATTTTCTCTTCAAGTATATATCTTTTCTAAGCATAGACGTGATGCAAGGTATTTGTTTTTTCTTGGTAAATGATATTTGATTGCTGTTTGATTCAAAGCGGTCAGAAACAATTTTGTTCACATAGATGAGCAAATGTTGCAGACTGACTTTCTCTCCGTCTTTATCTGCGTATTGACGGAGCTTTTCTGTTAGCGCTTTAACAAACCAGGAAATATTCTTGTCCTCTTCCAAAGAAGAAAACCAATGCACATTAGAGTATGCTATCAAGAAGTCCGCTTCAGTCGGAATTAGACCGTACGCCAGGGGCTTTTCCTCGAAAGTTGCGTCACCGCCACGTGCTGGATCCGCGTCTGTGTTATTGACACCAACGCCAGCGTCCATTTGAGGACTGCAACAAGCTTGAATGAAGAATAGTTTCGGCTTGCCGGCAAGTGACTGGCATTTGTCACCTTTAAAGTATCCAAGCAGGACTTTTATTTCTACTGACTTATCTGTGCCGTAAACGCTACCCATCTCACCGTGGCCGAGTATGGCACAAACGAAACAATCGGCATCCGAATGGTCTTTCTTCGCCACCTTGGCCAAAATCGTTTTCATTTCATCTGCCTTTACATTGTTATACGGTAAAACAACAAAACCTGAAATTGCAATACGATATTAATTGTACTTGTATGCAATCATGTGAATGCATTGATGACATCATATCAGTAACCCAGCTGAATTATGCATGTAATTACAAATTGTTTTGCCAGTGCATCCATAATCCATATTATATCATTTAAAATCACAGAACTTGTATTTTAATTTTAAAATCATTTGATTGAAATATGAACTAAAATACACATTGTTTTAAAGTCACTCTTTTTATTAAATTTTCGACCACATGTGGTCAAAGATTTGCTAAAAATGGTGACTTTAAAACAATGTGTATTAAATGTGCTTCCCTTCGGAGGTTATTTTAAATTACTAAACTAAAATAGTAATTTCCAATAACCTCCGAAGGGAAGCACATTTAATACACATTTTCGACCATATGGTCTTTGTCCAAATAGTGAAACTATTTGGATAAAGATCATGTGGTCGAAACTTTAATAAAAAGAGTGACTTTAAAACAATGTGTAAAGTAAAATAGTTCATGCATTTATCTTTAAATGAAGAACCCTTTCAATACATATCAGCTGATCGATTGATATAATGAGTGACTGATTGATTGATTGATTTATTGATTGATTGGTGCATCTAGCCTTCTGAGAATGCGTCAATCAGTTTTATTAGCCGAAAAGTATGTCTTTAGTACATGCCTCTGTGACTACAGCAATGTATGGAACGACAAATCTACATGAATTATAATTCCAGCACAAAAATATTTACACAATTCCCTAATATTTGATTGGTCCGTAGCAAGTCTCTGTCCAGAATTTATATCCCAGTAAACTCCATGCCGAACTACTTTCCGTAACCGTCAGGCGCAGTTAAAATAATTCTTAAGAAAACGGAAAATAAACACATTTCCTTGATGAATTTATTTCAAATGCTGGAATTATAAGGAATGAATGGCCCTTTTGTGGAATTTATCGGGGATATAAACTTGGAAAAGTCACTGGAATACTGTACGAGGCCTTCCGGCCTTCGTCCAGTATTCCCGCGACTTTTCCACCTTTATACCCCAATAAATTCCACAAAAAAGGCCATTCATTCCTATAATAAACAGAGCTAGCATTAATGATTTGAGTTTATGTAGAGTTGGCGTTCCTGGAACGCCAAATCTACATAAACTCATATAAGTATTGCTAGCTCTAAATAAATAATTAGAGTTACATGTAGCATTACATATTTAGAACTAACTCAAAATGATTTAGAGAGCTCTTCCTATGATTTGGAGATAGCTCGATATATTTAATGCTAGCTCTACTTATTTAGAGATAGCAATAATTATTTGAGTTATAAATAATTATAGCTAGAATTAAATAGTATAGCTAGCTCCAAATGATTTAGAGAGCTCTTCAAAGAGTTGTGGCAAGCTCTAAATAGTTAATGCATACTTATTTAGAGCTAGCAATAATTATTTAAGTTATAAATAATTCGAGCTAGCATTAACTATTTAGAGCTAGCATTAACTATTTAAGTTCATGTAGACGTGGCGTTCCTGGAAGGCCAAATCTGTCAGGAACGCCAAATCTACATAAATAATTATCAGCACGTTTCATTGATGGAATGTTGATAGCAGTATTTTAGACGATTCTGCAAACAAGCAGATCGCCTGTGGACCTACACATACCAAGGTCCACCTCGACCACTTTCCGGAGCGATTCACTATCCACGTTGGTGCCTGTTCGTTGATCGTGGCAGTTCGCGTTGTGTGCGGAACTTGTGCGTTGCTGGTTGAAAATGACGGCCCAGCCTCGGGGGAAGTGTGCCATATTGTAACAGTTCGGGTCGTAGCTGCCTGCGCCCGCATGATCTTGGCTCTGTGAATATAGCGAGGAAAGAGCATCTTTACGGTGGCATACATGTATGTCTTCCGTCTACTTAACGTGCTAATACCATTCAATATCCATGAACATGAGGAAGCGATTGACGAAGTTTGGAGATACCGACTAACAGATCAAGAGATATTCAACAATTCGACGTACATCCAAAAGTATTGACATGAATGTCAAGGTCATCAATGTGAAGTCAAGGTCACCCGAATAACACTGGATACATAGTTGTGACTGTGAGGAAACTATTGGTGAAGTTTGGCAATGATCCGACTAGTGGATCAAGAGATGTTCAACATTTGGACGTAATTTCATTAAATACGTTTACAAAATTGACAATATTTTTCAGAAATAAAGTCAAACGTTGAAAAGACTTTCAGAGTACATGCGGAAGATATATATAATTCCGCATGTACTCTGAAAATTGTGTAAACTTTGAGGCCATTTACGGAAAATATTGTAAACTTTGTACACGGATTGCATGAAATGACACCCATGTCCGAAGGTACAAAATCACATGGCGTGTCTCATATGTGGTATAGTACATGGGCGTGACCATCATTTTTAAACAGGGGGTTCTTTGTGAAGCAACCGAAATCAGTAAGACGTCCAGCGGTTGCCGACCCCTTACATATAACGGTTGCTTCACAGTCCCGCAGAGATTTTTATTTCTAGAAGCCAAATGCTGCATTCGGGTAATATGTTTTTACAACAAATATCTCCTGGGAAAAGCGTTTTGGGTCCACGTATTTCTGAAAAATAGCGCACTGCAATACGTTTTGCGCCGCTCGACTGTATTTTTTTAGTGGGGCATTTTGTCTGCTCATTTATGCACTGAAAATAGATATCGCGGACCTCATTTATATAAAAAGAATCATGCTGGCTCCAAAAAAGGAGGTTCTTACAAACCATATAACCTCCCCTGACGACGCCCGTGTTGTATTAGTCGAATGCTCGGCTCTATCGTTTGCTTTCTATATAATTCCACCAGTCGCCCATTCCAAACCTCACTGCCACTCACCGGTTGGGGAAACCATTGAGATGTGTATAAAGGTTTAACCACGCTAAATCATCAGATATTCAAAAGTAGTACGTTAAAAAAATAAGCCACATTTGTTATGCCATAGACGACACTGTTTGCTTGCAGAAACCGGTCAATTGATGCACTAATCTACTTCACAGGCATGTTAATGTATCATTTACATCAGTTTCAAGCATATACTTTGGGATTATTTTGTAATTTGGATCATGTTTGTCATGTGAGGCGGTTTCAATTCCAGCCACTGACTTTTTGCGCCACCACCAACAATAACAATAATTAAACCTGTATTTTAATTAGTGAATATCCAGAGCAGAATGTGTGCAGGCTATGGGAAAATAGGTCCCACAACATCCATACGAATAATGAAAGTAGCAGAGAATAGCGAAATGTGTGGTCATTGGTTAGTCTATATAGGAAAAATCAATGATGGTGGTGTGTGCACTAGCAGGTACATCATGTATAATAAAAGCATCTGGTATATAGAGAATAGTAGGTTAGTGCCGTGAATAGGAAAAAATATCCGGCAAGGCTCAAGCATTTCTTTATTTCTCATTAGAAGTATATGTTGTGACCACTCATTTGACCACTCATTTGAACCGTCTCGCCGAGACGGTTCAAATGAGTGGTCACAACATATACTTTGGTTCAGAAATAAGGAAAATAGATAGAGAATAGTAGGTTAGTGCCGTGAATGGGAAAAAATATCTGGCAAGGCTTAGGAAACGGGATGGGCGAGGCTCTGCCGAGCACATCCCGTTTCCGAGCCGCGCCAGATATTTTTCCCATTCACGGCACTAACCTACTATTCTATTTATCCCGTCAACACCTACAAATGGCTGTAAAATGCAAAAATAGTATTGACTGGATATCAAAAATGTTTCACGGCACCGTGTTTCACGGCACATACGCACTGTGTTGACGGGATAAATAACGATAAGCCGCGAAACGACAGTAGCTGGGCCCATAAACTTTGCATAACCAAGGTGTATGATCACGTGGTTACAACAAGAACAACAAGAACTGAAACATCCAGAAGCCCTCCGATTCAAAGTACGTATTTCTTTATTTTGTCCTTATTATGTAACGGATTTTTATGAAATATATGCGCATCAAACGCGTCTTGTCAAGATGCATTTGGTGGTCTCGGTACTTTGGCCCAAACTTCTGTTGTTTTTGCGAAGAATCGATGTCCGTGTCTACCGACACGGATATCGATTCTTCGCAAAAACGACATTATGGTACCACCAAATGCAGCTCATAAAGACGCGTTTGCTGCCCCATATTTCATAAAAATCCGTTGCCTATTAAGGAAAATATCAAATAATACTTACTTTGGCGCGCTATAAACCATTTTTGTTGTTCTGGAAACCACGTGATCATGTACCTTGATAACCCATTATCGATCATTCGCTGCCTGATATGTTTGCCCTGACCAACCCTCAAATATCATCATCATATAGGATAACATTGTTACGGCTGAGTCTCCATATACCACATGCACTCACACTCAGCACTTTTCACGGTATGACATACCGGCATAGTGCGATAGAGGAATGAACTAGCTAGGTTAAATTAACCGCTCCATCGCCTCCTTCATGTAAAGGTACATGCCCACTCAGTAGGCACAAGCTGTCATTTATATCAGAGACTCGTCTGAGACATATCCTGGTAAAATAAACATTCATTCACCATAAACCCATGTATTGATTGGCATTATTATACATATTAAATCAGACGTACCTTTCCACACTGATATCAGGGGCGATAACCGTGTGTCCTTAGTATGTTAACGGACATTACTATTTATTCTATGTACATGTATTTATTTTTTGATGTGCAATGATCATACATTATAATCTGTCAAAAGTATTATTTTTTCAGATGACGCATTTAATTAGCATACATAATTCATAAATATCATGCCTCATTTGCATATGAAAATAGCCTGATACCACGCGCGTCATATCAGTAAAATGATATTACTAAATGGTTATATATGTATAGCGGGCACTTGTAATTTGTAGAACTGGTGGAATAGTGACACAGTTAACAACTTATTTAATTCCTATAAAGAAACAGTGTGTCTACTGAGTGGGGCATGTACCTTTCATACACATATTTCGACAGTATCGCATATATTAGTAACTTCGGAAACAAACGGGCAAACGGTGATAGGCCTGACACTCTTTGGGCTCAAATGCCCGGGTTTGGAAGGTCCTCGAGCCAATTCATACCCTTAAATATAAGCTAAAACAAGAGGGCAGTAAGTCACAAAATACGCCCGTCGAAGACAGTGAAGATGCAGAAATGTGAAGCTGTCACCAATGCAAGAAATATTAATGAGAATCTGAAAATCTCTAGCATTATTTCTTCCTTTTGTTGTGATAAACAGGTATACTAATTTAGGTAGAGATGTGTAAAGTAGAAATTATATAGAATTGGATACAAAAATGTAGAAAAAATGGATAAGTTAAAAAGATGATATTTTTGTGAAAAAAAAAAAAAAAATATGTTTCTTCGGCATAAAAACACCAAGGTGCACATCGTAAATATGTAATGGTTACTGCCCTAATCGAGGTGTTCATGCATTTGAACAACCTACATGTGCCCATGGAACACCGAGCCGCGAAACTATACCAATATGTGTATTACATGTATGTATAAATGGTTGCTGAGTGATGTGAACACATACCACTTCACCAGAGAGCATCGATTTATAGCACTTTGCTACGATTTTACTGAACACCCTCGGGTGGGTATATTCCGTGTACTAATGTAAACAGAAACATGGAGATTCGCCAGGTATGAATATTATATGTTTTCATTTTTAACAAGTTCTACATTTTATTACACTTTAGTCATGTCTTCCGTGAGTCTTTCTGTTAACATATTTCGTCTATACGTCAGCTACTGACCCAGGTCTGTCCCAGCAACCCGATTACAAGTGAGATTCGTGTGTTTGTTTTATCATCATCCATTTATCCATTCGATAGCCCAACCAAGATGTCCGAAATCCGCAAATGAATGCCAACGATTGAAATGTCATGCATCTATTCCTTGTCTAAGTAACATAAAACATAAAAATCGGCCGTCTTTAATTCATACCTGTCGGAATTAAAGACGTGTTTAATTGGAATGTGTTGTCTGTCTAATTCGTGTCTCCTGGTTATTTTTTATTTAAAATTTCCAGTGAATTAACAAAAACCCTTTAGTAAAAATACATGTATATCCAGGCTGCACCAATCTGATTCTCGCTACTCGCGTGGGTCGCTGGTTGATAAAACAATGTATGTACATTACATGTATGAGTGACAAGTACAGATTCTCACCACCATTTGTAGTTATTCGGTCGTTATATTGATCAAATTCTGCTAGTCGGTGACAATAATAACTTTAATTTCTTGAATTGCGACCAACGTATCCCCTGATCAAATTGCGCAAATGTGTAGACTGATGTGGGCTACGGTCGTCGTCGTAAGGTCCCTTTTCTCTGCAGGTATTCAGCGTGTCACCAAATGACCATAGCTGCATAGCGTGTGTGGTTTACCGTGAAGCACGAACTATTTCGTGTCCAGTTTGCATATTTAGATGGCAAACTGTTCTATTGTCCCTGCAGGGGTGTGTTTCAAATCACTTACCAAACCTCTGACCAACAATAGAGTCGATGTGTAAAGTGTAGAAAGCGTGTGTATAGTTTCAGATCGATTTGACTGAAAGGTTTCAGAGGAGTTGTGTACACATATATAGAATTGTATAGACAAATGTAGAAACAATGGGCTAAGTTAAAAAGGTGATTTTTTTGTTATTTTCGGCATTAAAAACTAAAAACACCAAGGTGCACATCTTCAATATGTGTAGAAGACGTGTGTATAGTTTCAGATCGATTGACTGAACGGTTTCAGAGGAGTTATGTACACACACTATGCACTTTTTCTGCCCGGCCGCCCACCCCGTATACAAACAAGAAGGTATATAAAATGAACATGAAACTTACCGTTTCCTTTTGCACTACAGTTTTCTGCGCGTCTACATCATGGTGCGGTGCAGAACTAGCTGTTTCCTGCGCGTCTACATTTTGTTGTGTTGCAGAACTAGCTGCTTCCCGTATGTCTACATCCTGTTGTGATGCAGAACTACCACTTTCTTGTATGCGTACATCCTGTTGTGGTGCAGAACTATCTGTTTCTTGTATGCCTACATCATGTTGTTGTGCAGAACTATCTGTTTCTTGTATGCGTACATCCTGTTGTTGTGCAGAACTATCTGTTTCTTGTATGCCTACAGCATGTTGTTGTGCAGAACTATCTGTTTCGTGTATGCCTATTCTCACAGTGTCAGTCGCATGGACGCTTTCTTCCGTTTCCATATTCATTGGTTTCTTTCTTATATTGCGAGTGTCAAACTGTTTAGGCGTCCGCTGGATATATAGAGAATAGTAGGTTAGTGCCGTGAATGGGAAAAAAACTATCTATGGCAAGGCTTGGGAAACGAGATGTTTTCCATTCACGGCACTAACCTACTATTCTATTTATCCTGTCAACATCTACACATAGCTTTAAAATGCAAAAAATAACCCCAACCCGCCGCATTGTCAAAATCGGAGAATCGACTAGTATGACAACCGCACAAATTAATACGCAGTGATTAGGTCGTATTGACAGGATATCAAAAATGTTTCACGGCACCGTGTTTCACGGCACATATTCACTGTGTTGACGGGATAAAAGTGGCTAACTGAAGTAATGTGATTGGCAGAGCTTGAGCACAGCAAATCGAACTGTTTGTACCAGTCAGTTTTTGTAATCACGATCACTTCACTAAAGCGCGTTATTTCTTTCTCCGTCTCGTGATTGTCAAACTGGTTGAGCGTTTACTGGAAAATAGTGTCAGTCAATTTTTATAATCACTGACACTTAAATGTAAGTTTTTTCTTTATTTTATTTCTTTTTTTCTGTTTTTATTTTTGCCACAAGCATTTACATTATAAATACAGTTCAAATATTAACTAGAGTTCACACTGTAGCATGGCCTTTTATAGAGACATGACATGTGACCAGCGTGTTTGTCGTTCATACTATTTAAAGGTCATATGAACAACTTTTTTATTAATATGACCTTTAAATAGTATTAACGACTTTTTTATTAGGTGACGGGATTAGCTCAGTAATAATATGAAATACATGTAAATGCTGAAAACCGCATGTAAAAATAACAAATATTAAAAACAACGGTTTGAACATTTTAATTAGCTGAAATACATTTTAATTAGCTGAAATATGCGTGTTCCACTATGAGATCATAGAAGAACTATTAGGTTTTTCATTGATTCATATTCAGTCTAAGTGATTGTTTGCTCATTATTGTATTACTTGAACTTGATAATTTAGGATGAAATAAAATGAAAAACGTAAAAAAAATAAACATTTTTTATTCGGATTTTTTATACTTTGTTGGAAAATAATGTATAAATGTACAATTATGAAAACTTGCATATTTTTCGATCGGATTATAATTTTTGCATGGTTTTCTGCATGTCGTTTGTATTGTCATTACCTACCAGTATACAAAATATATTTAAATTTTTTTTATATTAATATGACCTTTAAGGCATTGTTTTACTGTAGTAATCATATTATGTCTGGGTAGTGCATGTACCGGTAAACCACCTACCCATGGTCCACATTGGAGCATAGTAACAATGTTGGGCAACGTCTAAATGAATGTTACTGTCTGTTTCACGAAACCTGCCCAAATTGTATGGCCATATAAACAATGCAAAAACAATATATTTTTCGATAATATTAAATTTTATCAAAATGTAGGTATGAACCTTCTTTTTATTTCGTGAAATGTTGTCACATATTGATTTTATTACGAAAAATGAGTTCTCTGTGGGAATTTAATATAGGAATGAATGGCCTTTTTATGGAATTTATCGGGGTATAAACTTGGAAAAGTCGCTGGAATACTGGACGAAGGCCGGAAGGCCTCGTCCAGTATTCCCGCGACTTTTCCAAGTTTATATCCCCGATAAATTCCACAAAAAGGCCATTCATTCCTTATAATTCCAGCATTTGAAATAATTCATCAAGAAAATGTGTTTATTTTCCGTTTTCTTAAGAATTATTTTAACTGCGCCTCACGGTTACGGAAAGTAGTTCGGCGTGGGAGTTTACTGGGATATAAATTTTGGACAGATACTTGATACGGGTGTCGCGTGACACGTGCATTCTTGTAGAGAGATCTTACGGGAATTCACCCATGTCCTGAGGGACGCACCAGGACACACCCATATAGAGACACATGAGAAGAAGCTGTCAACGCAGGACCCATTAAGAATTAAGGGGTACCCTATCCCATTTAAGGTCAGGTGAACAGTCAGACAGAATGCGTATTGTTGCGATAAAAGGGGCCGACAATCTGGGGCAGGCTACCTGAGCAGGATATCGGGGTAGATTCAGCTGTGCCAACGTGTCTCGCGATTATGCACGAAAATGTAAACACTTTTTGTTTAGGGGGGAGATATGTCGCGTGACACGTGAATTCTTGTACATTCCGGATTTTCCGTATAATTGTATATTTGTGATGTGTGGTACTGTTTTGTATTGTTGTGCGTATTATTGATTTCACATACCTGTGATTCCACATACCTGTGATTTCACACATCTGTGATTTTCACATGCCTGTGATTTAGCATGTACATTTGCCATGTACAATGTGCGTGTAATAAGGGGGCTTATGTTGTTTTGGTGGAAATACGTTTATGCGTGTCCTTTTTGCGGATTTAAATACACGTCCATTTTAGGAGCAATGTTTTACTGATGTCACGCCATATTTGCCACAGACTATGCATGTGTGTATGGAAGGTCATATCCGCCATAATTATATTTGGCTTGATGCTTGCTGGCTGATGACATTTTAAGTTATATCCGTCTTATTACAATTATATGTGGCTTGATGCTTGCTGGCTGATGACATTTTAAGTTCTATCCGTCTTATTACAATTATATGTGGCTTGATGCGTGCTGGCTGATGACATTACACGTTCTATGCGTGTTATTGCATTCACCGTTTGTATTTATGACAATTCTATGTGGCCTGGTGCCTGCCTGCTGATGGAATTACAACTTATATCCATGTTATTCTATTCGTCATTTGTATTTATGACATTTGAAATCATCTTGGTTGTAATATATATTTGTCTTTATTGCATGCGCATTTGGCTTGATGTTTCATTCATTTGTCCTTACTGCTTTCGGCCTTATTCAAAGTGCTAAGTGCTTTGTTCTTACTTTCTATTGCAAATGTTTAGTGCAATAAAACAGACACACGAATAAGGACGTATCAATAATTGTAATGTAAATAAGACGAATGAACAAAGCAATCAGCAGAATGGACATGTAAGAAAGACAAATACAATTACAACAAGCAATTTTCAAATGTAATACATACAAATGACGAATAAAATAACATGGATATAAGTTGTAATGTCATCAGCACGCAAGCATCAAGTCGCATAGAATTATGGCGGATATTACCTTCCCAAATTACTGTTGCAATTGTTGTTGTCAAGGGGCGTGGCTTATCGAGGGTTACCCTAAACACCCCAAAGGCTGGAAAAGGCTACAAAGGCTGCAAAGGCTGTTCGATGTTGCTTGTACGTCCGTTAGCGGATATTTATGACATGCATTTTCATTGAATTGACTGAATTATTATGTGTTATGATCATTTTATGAATTTTAATCATTTTAATACAATAATCCACCACAAATATACGTGTTTTGGTAAATTGTCTAAACGCGCACCTGCGCCGATCGGGCCGCGCGGAATTGGAGTGATTAACACCTATTAGCATATCGTTTAACAGGAGCAGCTAAACACCGATTATACTTATTGCATTATTGCATTATTATTACTTTGTATTATTATTATTATTATTATTATTATTCATTCTATTATTAATAGTCTATACATATTATTAATTATTATTAATCATTATTTATTTATTATTATTATTAATCATTATTATTTGTGTACCAAATTGATAGTTTTACTATGGTTATTCAAACGAAATAATCGATAACTACGAACTACAATGCCAAACAAATTGAAACAATGCATAGTAATGAAACAATGCATAGTAATGAATATTACTGTGCAGCTGACAATGCACAATTGGGGCTTGTTAAATGTGTCACAAGCTGGACCCATAATCATTAAACGGTCGTATTTTATCTACAAATATAATTTATGTGCATATACGAGGGTCATCCAATAAATAGTGAAAACGAATATAAGTTGATATATTGTGCATATACCTGAATGAAATCACATACGTCAAGGGTCATGAACACGGTGATGATAATATTGAGCCATTTTCACTATATATATTGGATTACCCTCGTATGTGTGCATCTGTAAATATCAGTTTGCAAACGTTTCAGTATCCGCACGTGATGTACGCACATTGTGTTAAATGAAAAATGAAATGTATGGTGTTACAATGTCACTTCGAAAAATAAACACGTAATTGTGTAACTATTCCACCCGTTTTTCTTATAATTTATATAACTACCTGTTGCCTACTTTATTATTCCAGTACCAGCATCTCCCGTCACAGAAAATAAAAAGTTTAATTTTAAATTTCAAAAGGAACAGTTTACTGCCAATAATTGATGTAATTACGTTAATTACAAATACAGGACACGGGAAGGAAAATATTCGTGGAATAAACTGTGCTAAATCCTATGGGTTATTTGACGGGAACATGTCAGCTAGCGTAAATGTATTTTACAATTAGTTACACGTTTATTCGGCCGTGTAAATAAAAGATTTTGCTTCCGCAATCTGAGGAAATATTCGTTGCATAGCCGTAGGTAGCGCTCATAAACATATTTTTTATCACCGTATTCAAGGTAGATAACTAGCTGATATCTCAAAATTCGGCATTCGTCCTATGTTCACGTAATGTGTTGATACATAAAGCATGTTTAAATGAATGTCGTTGATCGATCATTGACTTATATTAATAATAATGCAATAAGCAGGCCCGTAGCCAGGGGAGTCGGAGCGGTCGGACGACCCCACCCACCCCCCCCCCCCCCCCCCCCCCCCCCCCCCCCCCCCCCCCCCCCCCCCCCGCAGCCTCAGTCCAGTCCAGCCTCGAGTAGGCCACTTTTTTAGCATCGATGTCCACTTTTTTAGAACTCCCTAGATACATCAGGCCCCTTGGGCCTTCGAAACGACGCCCCCCCCCCCTTCAAACAGGTCTGGCTACGGGCCTGATAAATATAATCGGTGTTTAGCTGCACCTGCTAAACGATATGTTAATAGGTGTTAATCACTCTTTGTCCAATTCTGCGCGGCCCGATCGGCGCAGGTGCGCGTTTAGATAATTTACCAAAAACACGTATATTTGTGGCAGATTATTGCATTCAAATGATTAAAATGATTAACATGATCATAACACATACTAATTCAGTCAATTCAATGACAATGTATGGTATAAATATCCGCTAACGGACGTACAAGCAACTTCGAACAGCCTTTGTAGCCTTTGTAGCCTTTTCCAGCCTTTGGGATGTTTAGGGTGTTTGGGGTGTTTAGGCAAAACAGCTATGCAATAATCAATAATGGAACTCCGGATGTCACTTGAAACAGTGCGAATGAATAAAGCATCAATCCAAATGCACATGCAATTTAGACTACAACCAAGAAGATTTCAAATGTCACAAACACGAATGACGAATACAATAACATGAAAGTAAGTTGTAATGGCATCAGTCAGCAAGCATCAAGCCACATAGAATTGTAATAAGACTGATAGAACTTAGAATGTCATCAGCAAGCAAGCATCAAGCCTAATAGAATTATGGCGGATATTACCTTCCATATGTGTGTGGTAGAGAACTCGTTGACTGCGTGTGCTGGTTTCGCTAGGGAAAAGACCCCTTTTATTATTACGGATGTCCACTATCCGTGCCAGCCGAGTTTGTCCGCGTGTCAGTTGTTCACCAGATAAGGGACCTTCTGTAGGTGAAGCCAGTGTATAGCGCAGACCATACCATGGTCTGCCCTGTTATGTATGCTACGGGTTAGTGTTTCAGCATAGCCTGGTACTGGCCAACACGGATATATCAGATCCCATACTGGTGATGCTTTGTGTCGTGATATTTCCGTAAATGACCACGATATTTGAGTTTAGTATGTGCTACACTCTCATTTGAGTGTACAGCCCGTAGGACCGATATGGAGGGGTTTGGCGGGGCCAAAAAGCGACCTTCGCATGTCGAGACCAGTCGAGTAGATTTCGGATTATGAGATCTGGGTCTATAGTGTGCAGATTTAGGGTAGTGTGGGATATACCATGTTGGATGGTATTTATTCCGCGAAGGCTGTACACTAGTTTGGTTGAATTTATGGCGTGGGAACATATATTTATGCCAAATATAACCCACGGGTGAAATGGCAAAAGCCATTGTTTTGTAATATTTATGTGAGATGTCGAACGAGGAGTAGGCATATTCATTATTCCGTGCATGGTTTCACTGGTGCATATATAAGCGATGTCTCGCTATGTGTTGGTGGGACACATATTTTCTGGTAAGAAGGATAGTACTGTATTCACAGTGACACGGAGGATTTTGGTATGTACCTACAACATTTTATTTCAGCTGTGATTTGCCGTTGTTCGATTCCCGTTTTAGTCCGTTGTGCATCCTGTCTGTCTGTCTGTGCGTATTCGTCCAGTAATTGGAGACTCATTTCATTTTTGTAGACTCTTGAGATCGCTCCAGCGAGCAACAATTGACGTTTTGGTCCACTCGTTGAGGGCAGACCCCAGTCAGTGCAGTGTATCAGGTCGTCCGAGTGTCCGTACGTCTGTCTGGAGCAGTGTGTGTAGCAGCTCCGGGTACATGCCTGTATAGAGCAGTGTGTGATAGCTACATCGCGTTCAGCAGACAGTCACAGCCATAGTTTAGTGAAGTGAAACGCCATACACACATATCATATCATTATACTACCACCGAGTTGAATGTCACCCATGTGAAACTTTTCCCGGCGTCTTAGCCAACGTGATAATCGCCATTTTTATTATATCGGAACTTTACATCCGGTCTACCACTTCCGGTATTACAACCCTTTGATTCACCATGGATACTTTACATCCGGTCCACCACATCCAGGTTGCTACAGTCGAGTGATACCATAGGAACTTTACATCTGGTCCACCATTTCCGGAAATAATACTACCTTTGGAACTTTACTTCCGGTACCAGCTTCCGGAACATTATCGTTATTGACTATCATGTGATGTAGCCACATCCGGTTTTGACTTTGACATTCATACTTTGGAAATATATTGCATAGGCAATACATATGTATACTTTGATAGTGTATGGTAATACTCCTATCATGGCATATTATGGCTAAGGGATTGTAGTAAGACTACATATATTTTTTATGGATTAATCCACTTGAAGTTGGATTATAGCCATATTGTTGACTAGACCTCATACTGCGGGTGAAGCAGACCTTGGGACCTTGATACTCAGAGGTTACCACTATCTATTGAGATACGCCAGCACTGGGGTAGCTCAGATGATTGTCATTTGTCCTCCAATGTTCGTTCTTCCATGTTATACTTGTATGTTATTTCACTTTGATTAGCGATCATCAAAGTACTTGTGCATTCATATTATTGTCCACTACGGGACCATTGAGATACCACATACCGAGGTTATTCGTCTATAGCTTTTAAGTTGCGTTAAAGTATAACAGTCGATTGGCTTACAACCTTGTTGTAATTGAATAGTATCATGCACAGTACAGTGATGTTCGCATATCAATGTATCATGTATTCCTGTGTGTTCCCCATGTAATATAGTGTACATTATAAGTGATTAAGTGACTACGTGTACTTATCTACTCTAGCCTATCCCTTACACTTCAACTGCATTGTTACCACTTTTCGTTCGTCAGATCAAGCTATATTGGGCATAACGTCATAACAATTGAAGTATACTTGGTTCTTGTGATAATAGGGGAGACAATTTGTCTCGATCATTCCTGACCTTGGTAATGACCTTGACAATGGTGTCAGAAGTGGGGTTTGTTTCCTCTTTTTATAATCAATTTCTTCAAAGCAGTTGAAGTAAGGAGGCTAGAATAGCTGTACCCCTAGCGTCGTCAAAATTCAGTCTTGTATTTGTTTGCCTTGGGAGTTAATGTAAGATGCCCTCCAACACTTAGGCACTAATACATCACCACATACATGATTTGACTACCTAGGTACAGAAGTGTAGAGTTGAGACGATTTTGTGAGATAGTCGATGTAAGGGTCATTGTAATTTTTGATTTGTCGAACAGTACCTCCCTGTGATGATGGCACAGCGGGTGTTTTAGGTTATCACTAGACACTTCTACATCTGAGGCGAGATTACTACCACTATTATATTGTGTATGAACAATACTATATCCTGCCAGGTGTCTATAACCAGTCCCCAATGTTTGTGTCCAGTACCATAGAGGGGGAATTGTAAATATACCATTACATTAGACCATACATATGCCGGATTGACTTACCCGAATTGAGAAACTTATACCGTCGTTAGGAGTAGAGACCGGATTGATTTACCTTAACCTTATAGACGTGAAGCAAGAGACTCGCACAAATCACCAAGTGATTTGAGTGCTAGAGACCTTGTGTACCGTCGGGTAAAGCGTGTAAATCGATAATCCAGAGTTGAGTTGAGAGTGAGAATGTCGTCCATTAAGGAGCTAATGGAGATAGGCAAAAGCTTAGGGCTAGCAGATTCAGAGTTAAGGGCCTTTGTAAAAGAAGAGCAGGAGAGAGAAAGACAGGGAAGACTAGAGGCTAGGCAGTCGGAGAAAGATAGGTTAGATGCTGAGCGGTTGGCTAAAGAGGTTGAGCGACAGATGGAGAAAGATAGGTTAGATGCTGAGCAGTTGGCTAAGGAGGTTGAGCGACAGGCTGAGAAAGATAAGTTAGCAGGTGAGCGACAGATGGAGAAAGATAGGTTAGATGCTGAGCAGTTAGCTAAGGAAGTTGACCGACAGATGGAGAAATATAGATTAGATGCCGCGTGGTTAGATCAAGAAGCACATCGGTTAGCCAATGAAGCACAGTTAGCTCTAGAATTTAAATTGCGAGAACTAGACACTAAGCACCAGGTAGAAATGTCAAAAGTAGAAAGGGGTGGAGTAGTAGATGAATATAGACATAATAGGGACAATGGCACAGCATTCGGTCCGAAGCTGCCACATTTTGATCAGAATAATGACAACATGGATAGCTACTTAGCTAGATTTGAGAGGTACGCAGCAATTCAAAGGTGGGGAGAGATAAGTGGTCACTACACTTGAGTGCTTTATTGAAGGGCAAGGCATTATATGTATATTCTAGACTACCTATTGATGATGCTCTTGACTATGATAAGTTGAAATCCGCATTGTTGAAATGTTTTGATCTAACGGAAGATGGGTTCAGACGCATGTTCAAAAACACCAAACCTGATCACAGTGAATCATTTGTGCAATATGTCAGTCGGTCAAAGAACTATTTAGATAGATGGTTTGAGTTTGGTAAGGTGAATAGAACATATGAAGGAGTACTAGACTACATGCTCAGAGATCAGATGTTAAGTATATGCAGTCGTGAGCTCTACTTATTTCTCAAAGAGAAAACATTTTACTCGATAGATCAGATGGCGGTTCAGGCAGATTACTTTGCAGAAGCTAGAGGAGGTAGCAAGTATGTAGTTCAAGAGGAAACAGTACTAGCAACAGAACTGAGTACAGGTCAGTAGATAACCAGAGGCGCAAGGTAAGTAGTGCAGATAATCGATCCAGAGATAGGAGTCGAGATAGGGACAGATATCAGAATAGAGACCAAAATAGAAGCCCAAGTAGGGGTAGTTATGATAGAAGCCCGAGTAGAGGCAGTTATGACAGAAGTACCAGCAGGAACGGCTATGATAGGCATCGCGGGACATGTTACCATTGTGGCAAAGAAGGTCACATGTCCTACGATTGTCCTAAACGTGACCGGTCCTCAGCTTACAAAGCAGCAGCAGTCGAGGAAGAGAAACATGTAAGTTTTGCAGATAAAGAACAGAGAGATCGGTACAGAGGTAGAAATAGAGGTAGAAGTGGAAGGCACACTAGAGGCAGAGGTAGAGGTAGATGGCAAAACACGGAACAACCAGGGGAAAACCAAGGAAATTTCTGTATGGTTGATACCGACACCACTATTGTATGTTCAGGTAACAAGATACAGCCGGAGTTGATTAACGGATGTACATTTGGGATGGATAGGCTACCCGTAGCAGAGGGCACATTAAATGGGGAAAAGGTCACAGTAATGCGAGATACTGGGTGTACCGGGGTGGTCGTCAGGGAAAGTTTAGTACAACCAGATCAGTTTTTAAGCAAAGTTTCAACAATGAGTGGAATTCCTACCGCCCGGGTAGATCTAGATACACCTTTTTTCAAAGGTCAGGTAGAAGCCCTTTGTATGATAGATACAATGTATGATGTCACCATAGGTAATGTAGACGGGTCAGAATTACCATTGATATCCGATTTTAGAGGCGCAAAATCGTGCGCAGTTGAAACTAGGTCACAAACGACAGCCCAAGACGGATCATATAAGACCCTCAAAGTCCCTACCGCAATCGCGAACGTATCACGAGATGAATTCAAAGAGGCACAGGCACATGACGTCACATTGACGTCAGTTCGAAATAATGCAAAAGACGGAACGGTACGGTCAAGTAAGAACGGAAACAAATCGAAATTCGCATACCGAAAAGACTTGTTGTATCGTAATTTCGAATCGATAGGGTCAGGTAGGATGTACCATCAGCTGGTAGTCCCAAAAACACTCAGGACTACCGTGATGAAAGTGGCACATGAATCAATCATGGCGGGCCATTTAGGGGTTAAGAAGACAACTGATCGAGTGTTATCAGAATTTTATTGGCCAGGCGTGAGCAGTGACATTACACGGTTTTGTAGGTCTTGTGACATATGTCAAAAGACTGTGTCAAAGGGACACATCACCAAGTTTCCGTTAGGAACTATGCCGTTGATAGACACGCCGTTCAAACGAGTCGCAGTTGACATTGTAGGGCCAATTTTTTCCAGCTAACCGATCGAAAGAATCGTTACATACTAACGTTAGTTGATTATGCAACTAGGTACCCAGAAGCGGTACCACTACCAGGCATCGAGGCCGAACGAGTCGCGGAAGCTCTCGTGGATATGTTCAGTAGACTGGGTATCCCCGAGGAGATGCTCACCGATCGGTGTAGTCAATTTACGTCGGCAGTCATGGAGGAAGTTAGTAGATTGTTATCGCTGAGACAATTAACCACGACACCGTACCACCCACAGTGTAACGGTCTCGTGGAACGGTTCAATGGTACGTTAAAGCAAATGCTTCGTAGAATGGCAAGCGAACGTCCCAAAGATGTGACCAGCGTGTTTGTCGTTCATACTATTTAAAGGTCATATGAACAACTTTTTTATTTTTGTAAAAATACAATTTGATAATATGAAATACATGTAAATGCTGAAAACCGCATGTAAAAATAACAAATATAAAAAAATGTTACAACGGTTTGAACATTTTAATTAGCTGAAATATGCGTGTTCCACTATGAGATCATAGAAGAACTATTATTTTTTACATTTATTTATATTCAGTCTAAGTGATTGTTTGCTCATTATTGTATTACAAGAACTTGATAATTCATGATGAAATAAAATGAAAAGCGTAAAAAATTAAAACTTTTTTTACTGGGATTTTCCAAACTTTGTTGGAAAATAATGCATAAAATGTACAATTATGAAAACGTGCATAATTTTCGATCTGATTATAATGTTTGCATGGTTTTCTACATGTCGTTTGTATTGTCATTACCTACCAGTTTACAAAATATATTTTAAAATTTATTTGTTTCTATTCATATGACCTTTAAGGCATTGTTTTAATGTAGTAATCAATTTATGTCTGGGTAGTGCATGTACCGGTAAACGATCTACCCATGGTCCACATTGGAGCGATAGTAACAATGGTGGGCAAAGTCTAAATGAATGTTTCTGTCTGTTTCACGAAACCTGCCCAAATGGTATGGCCATATAAATAGAGAATAGTAGGTTAGTGCCGTGAATGGGAACACATATCTGGCAAGGCTTAGAAAATGGGATGGGCGAGGCTCTGCCGAGCACATCCCGTTTCCGTGCCGCGCCAGATATTGTTTTCCATTCACGGCACTAACCTACTATTCTATTCAAGTATCCCGTCAACACATAAAATTACTTTAAAATGCAAAGATGTAACACCAGCAACCGCACATATTCATACGCAGTGATTATGTCGTATTGACAGGATATCAAAAATGTTTCACGGCACCGTGTTTCACGGCACATACTCACTGTGTTGACGGGATAAACAATGCAAAAACAATATCTTTTTCGATAATATTAAATTTTATCAAAATGTACGAATGAACCTTCTTTTTATTTCGTGAAATGTTGTCACATATTGATTTTATTACCAAAAATGAGTTCTCTGTGGGAATTTAACATGGGAAAAAAGAGGTGGAGAACAACAATGCGCATGCTCCAACATCACGCAAACGTGACTCGTACTGGTAAAAATAGGCCTGGGTCAGGAATACCTTTTTACACAAACGGTATATAACACTGTACTGTAAGCAGCTATACGGGCAGGTCAATGGAGACACCCACAATATGGCGGACATGGAACAACGTGACAGTTAGGTGCTTCAATTTTTACCGTTTTCCGCTTAAAAACTAGAAAAAATCACGAACTAAACGTGGTAATCCAGTGTATAAATGTTGTCTTAACCCTCGGTTGTTCTTGTCAGGGTCCATCTCTCGCTAATATAAGCAGGAACGACCGAAAAACGTGAAATTTTTTAAAACAGAGCGAGAGGACGGTCTTACTGAGCTACAACACGGTCATCTTTGTATGACTTTTGAATCTGTCACTTGATATTACATCATTGGTTGATGCTCTTTCCGAATATATGCCCCGCGTTTCCACACTTTATTTGCAAATATATCAGAAATGAGGAGACTCCGGAAGCCATTCGAGCAAAAATATGTATGTACGGACTAGACATCGACAGATGCACACGGATTCTGTACGGTGTAGACGCCAAAATCAATGCGGAATAGACATTTGCAATGCATGGCGCCGGTGAAACACGAAGTTGTCTACTAGGTTAGACACCACCAAATAGTTTTACTATATAATTTAACCGAATGCCATCCAATAAGGCCAGTCTCTCCTATTTTCACTATTCGTATGGATGCTGTGGGACCCACTTGTACATGACCTGAAGCCAGTCTGTACTGGTTCTGCATGAACTAAACAATAGGTTCACTTACTCCTAAGAAAGAAAAATCCAACCTTGTCATATCCTCCAATATTGTGTACATTTTTTGGCCATGGAAACTCCGTTTACATCAAGTGACCAACAGGTTCAGTGTTTTCTTTTAAATGCTACAAATATGCTGAAAACTGGTGTTAAAGGCACCCCAAAATGTTCCTCAAGTGAAACTGTGTAGTAATGGATCAAGATTTGCAAGCACACGGTGTCTGTGACCTCAAAACACCCGCACTATTTTTTTATACCGGACTACTTTTGCATACACTCTGGGCGATTTCGCACCATTTGGTGTCTTCTAACCTACAATGTAAGTCTGATATCGAGGATTTTTGGGCCATATGCACCTCCATGTGGAGAGTTACTGACACTATTGGAAAATCGCCGTGGTAAAATAACGGTTCCCATTATAATTGCATGATTCTGGGACGCAATAACCAATTACGGATCGCTTGAAATTTAAATGCAAATTGATATTGTTGGCTAGTAAATAAAAATAGTATGTGTTTGCTTTGTATTTACATTATTCTAACAACAATATTTATGTGATGAATATGATGTATCGAAGAGTGAAATCTATCGGCTTTCCCCCAAGTTACGATGACCAAATTTGTGTCACGTGGCATGTTTACATCACGCCGACTTCCAGCTATATAAGCACCGTAAGCTTGACACAGTCATTCGGTTATGTATAAATGAAAAAACAACAGACAACACTACCAGCAGACCTCCCCGAACGGCCACCTCACTACAACAACACCCTCTCTATAACAGCCGCATTTCTATATCCCAAATGGATGATTTCCTCTGTATAAAACCATTAGACTGCTGAGCACGAAAATTGCCGTCTGCTGTTGCTTTGCCTTCTTTCTCAATAAAAACATGTGTTGACAGTATTTTAGAATCATTTCCATTGGAAATGATTCTAAAATGTTGTCAAAGTATGTTTTTGATAAGAATTATCGAAGAAAATAAATAAACAGCATTAACCTTCCTACAACAGCCACCTCTCTACAACATCCAGTGTTGCGTCCTCCCATGGGTGGCTGTTGTAGAGAGGTTGCACTGTATACACTTGACTTCAGTGATAATTGATTCATAAGAATCATGTGATATACTAATATAACATATGTGACTATTGTCTTGTTACTGTATACTATATGGAACATTGAGTTGCCATCTCCGCAATCTTTGTATGTACAAGCCTTCGTACAGTTTCACCACTTCGTGCGTTTGACACGTACAGCAAATAATATGACAGTAAACCAAATAAAGTTTGGTACAATATATACAGATATGACAACGGCAAGCTGTAAATATTATGCCAGCAAACTATATAAAAGACGAGATATGTGAGAATTTCTTCCATAAATTTTCAATCTGGTGCACAGCCTATGTTAGTGTACGTGTTAATCATAGGTAACGCCATATTTACTCGCATAGTAGGAGAGTAGACACCATAAGTAACAAATATGTTGAGTAACATAATTATTTCCTACGTCCAGAGCTCCAGTTAAGGTGGGTAATTTGGAGGTAAATTTCTTATTTCTCCATCAAAAATTCTTAAGGATTCTTAGACGATTCTAAAGGACTCACAACTTGCCATTTTTGATGAAGAAATCAAAAAAAATCACCCCAAGTTGGTCAAATTACGCACCTTAACTTGAGCTCTGACGTCCATCCCTTCTTCAAACCCAGATTTGGAAATAATCTATAAACCCATAGAATAGATAAACATAAACACGTGACTATCTCAAATGTACAAAATATGCACTTGCCACCTTTCTGCACTCACCCGTCGAAATATTCGGAAAGAGCATAAATCAGTGATGCGAGCTCCAGGGCTCCAGATAAGGAATTAGTAATGGAGTAGTGTCACTCTATCACTTCTGAAGCAATTGTGTATTTCAAAATGTTAATTGGGTAAAATAAAATCACTACTGTTTACACATCAACAGACAGCAATTATTGAATACTTTGCTTCAAAATGAAAACATGTCTTGGTATTTCATTATAATTGTCTCCTTGGAGAATTCTAATGAAATACCAAGATGTGTTTTCATGGAAAATAAGAACAATATGCTATAATTGTAGCCTGTTTATTGTTAAAGGTAAAGGTACCACAACATTTTTATTGCTTTTGGATACTCACTAATTCTGATTTCAATTGGGTTTTTGGCAATTTTAATTGGGTATTTAAGCAAATACGCAGCTTATATGGAGCTCTGGAGCTCAGTAAAGACGTTCCCTCGCTTCGTTTTCAAAATATTCACGTTTTTTGGTCGGTTCTTCCTATATTAGCGAGAGATGAACCCTGATGAGAGCAACCGGGGGTTAAGACAACATTCATACATTGGATTACCACGTTTAGTAAAAAGTAAAATTTGAAGCACCTACCTGTCACGTTTTCTATGTCCGCCATCTTGTGGGTGTCTCCATTTACCGGCCCCTACAGCTTACAGTACAGTGTATAAAATACAATTTAACTCTTTGCATGCTGGGAAATTCATTATATTTTCTTTTATTTCTCCTTAGAAATGTCATGAAATTTCAAGACATATTTACAGAGAGAAATAAAACATATACTCCTAATTCGTTTGGCGGATATTTTCGCCGCTAGCATGCAAAGAGTTAATGTATAGCCAGACCTCATGTACGGGCTCCAATCTTTAACTTGAACAATACACTGAAAATATTCGTCAACTTGTAGGCTAATTATCAATTAAATTTACTTTACTTTAGTGTTCACTCAATCGCGCACATCGTTATCAAGTTGCGGCAAGTAACTCTGCAGAATACTCCAGTATCGTCCGCCCAGACGATACGGGAGTATTCTGTAGAGTTTCTTCCCGCAACTAATCGTCATCGAGATTCTAATCTTATATTCACTGATCGACTTCGTAAATAAACAAACAGTTTAATGTCGCAAGACAATCCGTAGTATCATGCTATATAGATGTACGATGTAAGCCGGACTAGGCGGAACCTTACGCAATCAGCAATCATGCAACAGTATTACCTACATAACTACATGTGATCAGGCCCGTACGCAGAGGGGGTGCGACGGGTGCGTACGCACCCCCCTTAACCAGTTTACTCTTAACCCGCATGCCTGTATAGTGGTATTGGCAAACAGTGTAGATCCAGATGAGCCGGCTCGTAACGAGCCGTCCCATCAGGATCTGCACTTTTTGCAATTAATTATCATAATTTTGAGAACAAAAACACCCCATGTTCATAAATGGACTGGTCTGAAAATCATTTTGTAATCATTTAGATTGGTTGCAAAATTAACAAATCAAAATCCATTCCAGTTATTTAGGGGTGAAAGGGTTAATCTGTGGAGGTCTGTCCGTGGATGTGCAAAAACAATTTTTAGCACTTCGCGCTGTCGATAACGCACTCCCCTAAAATAATTCCTGCGTACGGGCCTGGTGATACAATCAATATTCGTACACTTACTAAAGTTACCTGTTACTGTGTAGTGCATAGCCTTGCAAACACTTCCTGGTGTAACTACATATGTATAAGTATAAATTATTTTATATACTCCAGTTCAACACAAGATAATTAAACGATGACGATTATCGAATTAACAGCACAATGGCAAATCGCACATCATTTAAAACCAACCACAGACATGATATAGATATAAATACATTGAAATCATTCCTTCAGTACACATTAGTACTTTAGCTAATTGTGAATTACACCAAAATATAACATTTGTCATCTAGCAAACTTTAAGCAAATTTTAGCGTGATTTGACACGAGGTTGTTGTAATTTCACCACATTTCACCACGCTTATTTTCCGTGGCACCGAATTTAATACGTAGGTATGCTGTACATTTATTTTAAAAAATCGCTAAGAATTTGCTACTATGTCAGTATGTACTCATAACTTTGAACTGTTAGTCGTATACTTATTTATATTGGCACTATGATTATTGACTTTGCTGTCTACTTAAAATTATTAAAGTTGTTTTTATTTGTCACTGATTACCTGTGCTGATTTTTAGCTCACCTGATCGAAGTCCGTCCGTCCGTCCGTCCGTCCGTCGTCCGTGAACATTTTCGTCTTCTCCTCGGTCATTGTCCTTAGGTAGGGGGATTACAAAATTGTTAAAATGACGTCATTACGTAATCCTAAAAATAGCACAAATTCTTCAAAAATCTTCTTCTCAAGAACCGCCAACCGGATTTTGACAAAACTTGGAAGGAATGATTGATGTATAATGCTCTTTCAAAGTTGTCAAAATGGTGACCCCGTGGTCAACAATGGGCGTGGCCCATGGGGTCAAATTGGGGTCAAACTCGAAGGTATCAACGAGGCGATCACTCTGGTGCACTTTCTTGTCGAAATCGGATGGTTATGTCATCCAAGATGGCCGCCGAAAGGTAAAAAGGTCGTTCTTTTATTAGAGATTTCAAAATTCTTCTTCACATGAACCGCTTGGCACATGGTAGCCAAACTTCGCAGTTATAATCCATGGGTGAAGCCTTTTCAGATTTATTAAAATGGAGGTCATCGCTATTCCAAGATGGCCGCTGTCTAAAAATAGCATAAATTCTTAAAACATCTTCTTCTCATGAACCACTAGCCGGATTTCGACGAAACTTGGTAAGAATGATCGATGTACAATGCTCTTTCAACGTTGTTAAAATGGTGACCTCGGAGTTAAAAATGGGCGTGACCCGTGGAGTCAAATTCGGATCAAATTTTATTTTTGACAGAATATGGTCATGTCTATATCAAATCGAAGGTATCAACGAGGCGATCGCTCTGGTACATTTTGTGTCGAAATTGGATGGTCATGTCATCCAAGATGGCCGCCGAAAGGTCAAAAGGTCGTTCTTTTAATAAAGATTTCAAACGTTTTGTTCTCATATCTTGCCGATATTGGCCAAACTTCACGGTAATGGTTATTGGGTCAAGGCTTTTCATTTTTGTTTAAATGGTGATAATCGCGAAATCAAAGATGGTCGCTATTGGAAAGTAGGTCAAATTCTTAAAAAATCTTCTTCTCGCGAACTGCCAGGCCGATTTTTACGAAACTTGGTATGAATGATCGATATTTAACGCTGGTTCAGATTCCTTCAAATGGTGGACCCCGGGTCAAAAATGGGCGGTGCAGGAGGGGTCAAGTAGGGGTCAAATGTCACATTTTACCGAATATGGTCAAGTCATATATCAAATCGAAGGTATCAACGAGACGGTCACTCTGGAGCTTTTTTCTGTCGAAATCAGGTAATTACGTCATCCGAGATGGCCGCCGAAAGGTCAAAAGGTCGTTCTTTCAATATAGATTACAAACGTCTTCTTCTCGTGAACCACTTGGCCAATATTGGCCAAACTTCACAGTAATGGTCAGTGGGTCAAGCCTTTTCATTTTTGTTAAAATGATGGTCATCGCGAAAATTTCACATTTGACCGAATATTGACCGAATATGGTAATGTCATATATCAATTCGAAGGTATGGACAAAAAGATCACTTAGGAGCATTTTTGTCAAAATCAGATGATTACATCATCCAAGATGGCCGCCGAAAGGTCAAAAGGTCGTTCTTTTATTAGAGATTTCAAACGTCTTCTTCATACAAACCGCTTGGCCATTGGTAGCAAACTTCGCAGTTATGCTCCATTGGTAAAGCCTTTTCAGTTTTGTTAAAATGGCGGCCCTTGTTAATCCAAGATGGCGGCCGTCTAAAAATAGCCTAATATTTAAAAAAAATCTTCTTCTCACGAACCACCAGATCGATGTACAATGCTTTTTCAAATTTGTTGAAATGGTAACCACTGGGTCAACAAATCTGGTCAGATAGGGGTCAAATTTCATTGTTGACGGAATATGGTCAAAGATATTGATGAAGTGATCACTTTGGTGCTGTTTTCATCGAATCGGATGATTACATCATCCAAGATGACCGCCGAAAGGTCAAAAGGTCGTTCATTTATTAGAGATTTCAAATGTCTTCTTCATACAAAAAGATCGGCCATTAGTGGCCAAACTTCGCACTTATGGTTCATTGGTAAAGCCTTTTCAGTTTTGTTAAAATGGCGGTTGTCGTTAATCCAAGATGGCCGCCGTCTAAAAATAGCATCAATTCTTAAAAAATCTTCTCACGAACCATCAGACCGATTTCCACGAAACTTGAGAGGAATGATCGATGTACAATGCTGTTTCAAAGCTGTTAAAATGCTAACCTCTGGGTCAAAAATGGGCATGGCCCAAGGGGTCAAATACGGGTCAACATATTTACGGAATATAGTTACATAATACATAAAATCTAAGGATTGCAATAAAAAGTAGGCTGGAAGCATCCGGTTGTGGTCTCCAAACCTCTCAAAGTTGTATAAGATATATCTGTACATATCGCGAGACAACTCCTACCCTGGTGACTTCTCATGTTTGTCGCATTGACATTTTGTGCCTGTCATGGGCTTATTTTGATGTATATGTAGTGACAACTTTACATACCAATATTTGCTTGATTTTTGTGACATTGCACAGGTTAGCGATATAGGGTCATCATGGTTCTCTTGTTATATGTTATCTCCCTTCTTTAAATACATGTCAAATCGTCCGCATGTGGAATCGTCTGCAAGTCAATTCGTCCGCTATTTGGTTAATTCGTTCGCAAGCCAAATCGTCCGCAAGTCATTTCGTCCGCTGCTTGGTCAAATCGTCCGCTATTTGGTCAATACTGGTCCCCGTAATTCTATCAATTTCTGTCTTTTTTTTTACATTTGGTCGATATGTTAAGAGGACTAATTGACAACTTGGAATATGTCAGACTAATTAACATAACAGCCGGATTGTATACTCAGCATCCGTCAAACCGGCGGGTTATTGGACTACGATTGGTGGTGTAGCTGAATCTTAACGGAGCTTGAGAACTGAATAATCTTTATTTGACACTTAATTCATGCACAAGTCACATTCATTCTGTCGTCGTGTAGACAATCTAAACAATTTACGTTTTTATTATTGGTTGTTTTTTTAATTGATATTAGACATTGTATATATGAGTGGTATGTTGCTGATTTTGGCTGGCATCCTACGTTTTGCCTGATAACATTGTGGCAAATGTTATAGGATTATATTTATATTTTTTGTTATTTTAATTTATGTGCTGGTGTCTTTTGAGGGATCTCTGCATTTCTACCCCTTTATCAAAGAAAAATAATGAACTAATATTTGATGGTTGAAAATGTCCGTTAAACCCAAGTGAGACCACCCCTACATTGCACCATACTTTAAAAGCACACAAAACTAAAAAATATTGTATTGTTGTTGATGATTGTTGCTGTTTATGTGGTTTGCCCTAACCCAAATTAATTGAATTCTGCTGGCATCCTACTTTTTTCTCGATAACACTTTGGCTAATGATTGATTATATTCATATGTTTTGTTATTTTAATTGTTTGGCCAAATACATTATGTGCTGGTGTTTTGAGGGATCTTTGCATTTCTACCCATTTTATGATGAAATTATCGAAGAAAATAATGTATTAATATTCGATGGTAGGAAATGTCCGAGGGCCCAAGTGACATCAACCCTACATTGCACCATACATGCACTTTCAAAGCATTACAATAACTAGATTGGTCAGTAAGCGATGCTTACGGAATACCCCAGCGTGGGCCCATTTACCCGTAAATATGTAAACATTGACTCTGGGCTTAGCGGGGGCGTCACGGACGTGAATTTGTCACAGGGTGGTAGAGGTCCATTGGAGAAATGCGTGTGTGAAATGTGAAGCAGTGTATACTGTTATGTCGTTATTTTAGGTTTTGTGTTTTTTTTGCTACATTGTTTGAACCAAGGTTTCTTTTCATCTATAGACCACATACAACAAAAACTGGGGTCGGGTCCATTTTTTTTCAATAAGCCGTATGGCCGCCATCTTGAAATTCAAAATTGCCGCCATTGAAAGTTATATTTCGAGGTTAAAGTCATAATGTGTGGTGCTTTCTGCAGCGGAAAACACATTATTATGGAGAAATATTAGCAGAACGAGTTCAATACAATTTGAGACACAAGCCATTTTGGGTTTTCAATATGGCCGCCATTTCAAAATTGGTAATCCAGTATTTATTTAACATTTTTGGATGTTGTGGTAATTTCTTTCTGGTTATACTCGTATTTCGTTGAACACAGTCTGATGAGATTATTGTTAACTGGTATTGTGCTACGAGTAATCTTTATCTTCAAAATGGCCACCGAAACTAAGTGTGTTATGTACATCGCCACATCAAAGATTTGTTACACATTCTAGTATTTCTGTGGCTGTAGTTATGTTCTTTCAAATTGTATTGTCATTGGAACGTGTGTGTTTGCTTGAAAACATATCTATATACAACATATAACAACACTGAAGTTGGTTCCATTTTTTTAAGAGCCACATTGCCGCCATTTTGAATTTCAAAAGCCGCCATTGAAATTAATTTATGTTTAACGTAAACGGTATATGTGGTGTTTTTATTATTATTTATTATGGATAATAACTATTGGCATAATTATTTCAGTATATTTTAAAAATGCGGCCATACTATTTTTTAAATGGCCGCCATTCTCATATTTAGTATACATGTTTAATGCAGTGGTGATGTTTCAGATAAAATACCTGTACAAATGGGGGGGAAATCAACAAAATCCAAACTGAATATTTACAATAGAAAATCTATATATTCAGCCCTGAAATCAGAATAATCCTGATATCGCCATCGCCACACCAAAATCACATGGCCCCCTCCCAAAAGCAGTAGAATCAGCACTAATCTTAATACTTAATAACCCAATTCACTCCCAGGTAACACTGAGCCAAAGATAACTTGAAAATGTATTCGTCGACCACGGATGCCCCCACCTACCGCTTTGATAGTAAACAAAGCAAACATCAAAAAAAGCAAGTTGGAAAGGGGAAGATAATCCATTTTCGCATATAATCATCAGAAGGAAGCTACGTACCGAGTTTCAGGTCTGAATCTATTATAGTTTAAAAGTGTTACGAGCTACAAGGCAACATGGCTAAATTCTACGTCGTGAAGGGGGAGATAATCCATGACCCGGGTGTCGAATAAAACATCTAAATAAAATGTGCGCATAGATCATCGTAAGGAATCTACATACCAAGTTTAAGGTTTGTAGCTAGTACAGTTTAAACGTTTTACGAGTTACAAAGTT
The DNA here is from genome assembly GCA_029237695.1 of Conchocele bisecta. NCBI lineage: Eukaryota > Metazoa > Mollusca > Bivalvia > Lucinida > Thyasiridae > Conchocele > Conchocele bisecta. The sequence continues at coordinate 47,870,778 of CM055272.1, forward strand.
GGTGACGTACGGACAATGGTAACACTAAATGCTCTCTCCACTATCCAAACCAGGCAAATCTTATTACATTACGCCATAGTGTTCGCCTGATCCCGTATTCAACCTGCTGCATTGTGGGTGGGGAGTCCCAAAATATGAACGGAATAGTTGCATCGAAAAAAAATGAGCCCTGAAATGTAGGCCAATGAGGGCCAAGCCAGGTCTCCGGTAGGGATTCCGATAAGGATAAATTACCCATTACATGCTCCCACCTGCCACTCATGTGCACCTTGTATGAGCGTGATCTGGTCACTGGGTGACCGTGTTAATAAGAGACTAAGGGATCAGAATTTTGGTATGTATGATATGCTATATGCATGAGCATTCTTTTTTGTGACGGTAAGTGGGACTTATTTAACAATTTTGGCATATTTTTGAAAACGCCCAGTACACATTGTGTCAGGTTATAGACACATGGTATTGACACTACAGTGGACATACCGGGGTCGTCTAATGTCCACCATTTTGCCGTCTAATTGTCTGTGGATGCCTGATACTCCCGGGGAAGACATTGAAAGGTGCATAATAATGCAGTATGTGGGGGTAAATACTTAAAAGATGAACAACACATTGCCAATCGATGTGTGGGGTCCTGCTAGAACATTTTTTGAAATAAGAAGAGCAAATCGTGCATCCAACATGCCTATGATTGTTTTACAAACCGCCTTATATATAGACATTTACAACTACAAGTTTGACAAAGGAACACCACTTCATCATCAGACTCCCCCGAAGCCGCAAGCTTCATTGCATTTTTGGGACTTTCTTTTCCCCCAACTTTTCGACTTAATGATAGTGCGTACATGCATAGGTCCAGCGATGCACCTGTAAGCATACTAGGTTTATTATGGAATGTTATAGTAAGCATACTGTGACAGGCTGGCTAGTGATGGAAAGTGCTAGAGGATTTTTGCAGAATAATACAATAAGAAATGAAAATGTAATTTTATAAAACCTGTGAAATTTGCATTCACATATTTTCATGAAATCCATGACCATTATTTGGTTTGTGTGTCGTTTCCACCAGACCAAATGTTGGTGGGTATGAAGTAAACTTATTTCATTTTTCAATAATATTTTCAAATATACATGTTGTACTTTTTCCCTTTGCTAAATATTACAAGATTGCATTTTTTTATATTTAAGGTATAATTAAAGGGAATCAGATTTAACGACATCACAACAGAATGTGTTCTGATTGCAATGTGGCCTGTTCCAACATGTGATTGCATATATCATCTAGATGGCCACGGCCAGCATATCACGCCCACCACGGTTGTTGGTAGTCCCAGTTTGTATGCATTTGGTTATTACAGTCACTCGGGTTGTGGACATATTTGGTACTTAAAAACTATAACACAAATATCAGAGTAAGGTTTCCTTGGCATTGTGCATGAGGGTAGCTGCATGGATTGGCTGTAGAATGAAAATATGGATGAGGGAAAAATCCCAAAAACTGAATATTTACACAAAAATATATATTCAACCCTGAAATTAGAATAACCTGATCTGGTGCCAGATCCTCACCACACCAGTCACTTAGCTCCACTCCCTAAAAGTAATATGTTTAGTATTTATCTTGCTACTTTTATAATTGGTATAACTGGATTCAACTGTCACATACCAGAAAGGCAAAATGTTCCTGAGAGCCAAATCAGGGATATCGGAATTCTAGAAAGGATGAATCCCATCGTTAAATTATCCTTCACATGCTCACAACCAACCGCTTTCTTTTATACTCCGTATTCTGCCGAGCAGAAGCTGGCGGAATACGGGATAAAACTGCAGAAAACGACAGAATTCGGATTTCCACTGCGGGAATCCGAAACGGGATTCTGCAGAATTCTGCTAAATCTGGCGTAAAAATTAGTAAATTCAATGACCTTAGTTCTGTTTTCACATGAATTATATGGAAAAGACATTAATGAAGGAAATTACCCTTGGCGAAACATATCTGAGCACAGAAAGTGTAAATATTATCTTCTGAAGTCGAGTGACAGCTGTCAAAATTAATAGCGTTCTGGAAGAATCGGGGGTTAACCGGAAACGAACTTTCAACTTCAGAACGAGGCTGCCCAGAAAATCCAACATTTTGACATGTGAAATTTATGTCAATAAAACGGCTATTATTCATTAACTGGTTGCTCAGAGATGTTGCGATTGGCGTGGCTAACAAGTATTAACTATGTTGATGATTATGGATAACATAAGGTGAGGTGACAGTTCATGAATTGCTGTAATTACACTAACTTCGTACAAGTACCCCACCCACTATGATAACTGTAAAGGGCTGAAGAAAGCATTGTATACCTCAATTACTGGGGTCTAACAACAATACTTGTCTATAGATTATAAAGCATGTGAATGTACTGATTTTGTTATGAAATTCATAGTATTATGTTGCTTATTTTCCCCTAATTTACAGACAAAACTCTATTGTTTTATCTGCAGAGAGTTTATTTCTGACAGGATTCTCCCATTGCACCCCTATTCTCTCTGTAGCCATTGTCCATGCTATATCCCGCCACACCACCCCAGCAATTCACACCCTGAACATGTAAAGTAGATACCAGGGGTCCGTTTCACTAAACTTCGTACGACTAAAATGTTCGTAAGTGCAAAATTGTGATAGTCTGTAAATTTCACATTAACACTGTTTTCTTGTAAATAATTGTTGGATTTACATTTATTGAGCATAGGCTGAATATGCAGCCTATGCTCAATAAATGTAAATCCATCAATTCAAATTTGCAGACGATTCTAAATTTGCGCTTACGAACATTTTAGTCGTAAGAAGTTTAGTGAAACGGCCCCCAGGTACATACTCCATAATAAATTAACCACATTCATCATTAATTTAGTGCACAATGATATATTTGTTTCAAAAGTTATTCAGTATATCTGACAAATATGGAGCTTGGCATTACCATACACTTGAAAATGAAAATGCATTTTGTAAAAGCTGGAATAACATTTTATTATTGTTTTCTAAAATGATTATTTAATCTTAAAGGTACATGCCCACTCATTAGGCACAATATGTTCTTTATATCAGAGACATCGTCTGAGACATTTTCTGGCAACATACATATTCATTCACTATTAACCCACGTATTAATTGGCATTATTATACATTTTATATCAGACGTAGCTTTCCCCACTGATATCAGGGGCGATAAAATATAATGTGGCTGTGACTGGAGAAATGGGGCTAATGTATATTGAGTCCAGTGTAGCTCCAGATCACATAGCAAACTCCCGTAGTAAAATATAATGTGGCTGTGACTTGACAAATGGGGCTTATGGATATTAGTGTACTCCAGAATCAGCAAACAAACGTAGTAAATATAATGGGCTGGTACCTGGAGATGCTTATGTATTGGGGAATCCAGTGTAGCTCCATCAAACAAATATCACGTAAAAATCACGTAGTAAAATATAATGTGGCTGTGACTGGAGAAATGGGGCTATGTATACTGAGTCCATGTACTCATCAATAGCCACTCCACTGTAGTAAAATATAATGTGGCTGACTGAGAAATGGGGCTATGTATTATGTGTCAGTGTCATAGCACTCAAGTAGTAAATGTGTGTGACTGGAGAAATGGGCAATGTGTATTGAGTCCAGTTAGCTCAGAAATCCCAGTAGCTCCCAGATCAAATAGCAAACCACGTAGTAAAATTTAATGTGGCTGTGGATGGAGAATTGGGCTTATGGGTATTGAGTCCAGTGTAGCTCCAGATCAAATAGCAAACTCTACGTAGTTAAATCACGTAGTAAAATTAATGTGGCTGTGACTGAGGAAAGGGGGCTAATGTATACGTGATTCAGTGTAGCTCCAGATCAATTAGCAAAACTCACGTAGTAAAATTATAATGTGGCTGTGACTGAGAAATGGGGCTAATGTATATTGAGTCCAGTGTCGCTCCTAGTCCAGATCAAATAGCAAACTCACGTAGTAAATTATTTTGTGGCTGTGACCTGGGAAATGGTGCTAATGTGTATTTGAGTCCAGATGTAGCTCCAGATCACATAGAAAATACGTGAGTAAAATTAATGGGGCTGTGACTGGAAGAAATGGGAGCTAATGGGTATGTGTCCAGTGTAGCGCCAGATCAAATAGAAAACTCACGTAGTAAGAATATAATGTGGCTGTGATGGAGAAATGGGGCTAATGTATATTGAGTCCAGGGTAGTTTCCAGATCATACTAGCCAAAATCTCGTTGTAAAATTATGTGGCTGTGATGGGATAATGGCGGCTTATGGGTATTGAGTCCTGTGTAGCTCCGGATCAAATAGCAAACTCACGTAGTTAAATCACGTAGTATATTATAATGTGGCTGTGACTGGAAGAAATGGGGGCTAATGTATACTGAGTCCAGTGTAGCTCCAGATAAATAGCAAACTCACGTAGTAAAAATAATGTGCTGTGACGGAGAAATGGGGTAATGTATATTGAGTCCAGTGTAGCTCCAGATCAAATAGCAAACTTCAAGTGGTAATATATAATGTGGGCTGTGATGGAGAGGAAATGGGGCTAATGTGTATTGAGTCCAGTGTGTAGCTCCAGTTCACATAGCAAAACTCACGTAGTAAAAATATAATGTGGATGTGACTGGAGAAAATGGGGCTAATGTGGATTGAGTCCAGGTAGCTCCAGATCAAATGCAAACTCACGTAGTAAAATAAATGTGGCTGTGACTGGAGAAATGGGGCTAATGTATATTGAGTCCAGTGTAGCTCCAGATCAAATAGCAAACTCACGTAGTAAAATATAATGTGGCTGTGACTGGAGAAATGGGGCTAATGTGTATTGAGTCCATTGTAGCTCCCAGATCACATAGCAAACTCACGTAGTAAAATAAATGTGGCTGGGTGAACTGGAGAATGGGCTAATGTGTATTGAGTCCAGTGTAGCTCCAATCAAAATAGCCAAACTCACGTAGTAAAATATAATGTTGGCTGTGACTGAGAAATGTGGCTAATGTATAATGAGGTTCCAGGTAGCTCCAGATCAAATAGCAAACTCAACTTCACGTAGTAAAATATAATGTGGCTGTGACTGGAGAAATGGGGCTTATGGGTATTGAGTCCAGTGTAGCTCCAGATCAAATAGCAAACTCACGTAGTAAATCACGTAGTAAAATATAATGTGGCTGTGACTGGAGAAATGGGGCTAATGTATACTGAGTCCAGTGTAGCTCCAGATCAAATAGCAAACTCACGTAGTAAAATATAATGTGGCTGTGACTGGAGAAATGGGGCTAATGTATATTGAGTCCAGTGTAGCTCCAGATCAAATAGCAAACTCACGTAGTAAAATATAATGTGGCTGTGACTGGAGAAATGGGGCTAATGTGTATTGAGTCCAGTGTAGCTCCAGATCACATAGCAAACTCACGTAGTAAAATATAATGTGGCTGTGACTGGAGAAATGGGGCTAATGTGTATTGAGTCCAGTGTAGCTCCAGATCAAATAGCAAACTCACGTAGTAAAATATAATGTGGCTGTGACTGGAGAAATGGGGCTAATGTATATTGAGTCCAGTGTAGCTCCAGATCAAATAGCAAACTCACGTAGTAAAATATAATGTGGCTGTGACTGGAGAAATGGGGCTAATGTATATTGAGTCCAGTGTAAGCTCTAGATCCACATAGAAACTCACGTATAAAATATTATGTCGGCTGATGACCAGGAGAAATGGGGCTAATGAAATCGTTGAGTCCAGTGTAGCTGCTCCAATCAAATAGCAAACTCACGTAGTAAAATATAATGTGGCTGTGACTGGAGAAATGGGGCTAATGTATATCGAGTTCAGTGTAGCTCCAGATCACATAGCAAACTCACTAGTACAATATAATTGGCTGTGACTGGAGATATGGGGCAAATGTATATTGAGTCCAGTGTAGCTCCAGATCACTAGCAAATCACGTAGTAAATTATTAATGTGGTGTGACTGGAGATTGGGGCTAATGTATATTGAGTCCAAAAGTTTGTAAGCTCCAGGATCAATAGCAAACTTCACGTAGTAAAATATAATGGGCGTGGACTGGAAAGAAATGGGGCGGACTAAATGTATATTCGTGTTCAGGTAGCCTCCAAGGGATCACATAGCAAACTCCACGTAGTTAAAATAATATGTGGTGTGACTGGAGAAATGGGGCTAATGTATATTGAGTCCAAAGTGTAGTCCTGATTCACATAGCAAACTACGTAAAGTAAAATAATAATGTGGCTGTGACTGGAGGAAATGGGGCTATTGGGGTTAATATTCCCCCGAGTTCAAGTTGTTGAAAAAATCAACCACAACCCCCAGATCCATATAGCAACTCACGGTAGTAATTATATAATGTGGCAGTGATGGAGAAATGGCCATAATGGTATAAATTGAGTCAAAGGTAGCTCCAGATCAATAGCAAACTCACGTAAAAGTTAAAATGTAATTTGGACTGTGACTGGAGAAATGGGGCTACTGGTATATTGTGTCCAGTGTAGCTCCAGATCTAGCAAAACTCACGTAGTAAAAATATGTGTGTGAAACTGAAAAAAGATGGTAATGTAGTCCAGTGTAGCTCCATAGTCACGACATATAAGCAAACTCCACGAAAATAGTATATAATGTGGCTGTGGGGAACTGGAGAGTGGGGCTAAGTGTATATTGAGTCAAGTGTAGTCAGATCATAGCAAATCACGTAGTAAAAAATAATGTGGCTGTGACTGGAGAATGGGGCTAATGTATTATCGAGTTCCAGTGTAGTTAGAGCACATAGCATCAAACGTAGTAAAATATATGTGGTGTGACTGGAGAAATGGGGCTAATGTATATTGAAGTCCAGTTGTACTCCGTCACATAGCAAAAACTCACGTGTAAAATATAATGTGGTGTGACGAAATGGGGCTAATGTATAGTCCAGTGTAGCTCCGATCAAATACAAACCTCACGTATAAAATATGTGGCTGTGACTGGAGAAAGGGGCTAATGTATATTGATCCAGTGTAGCTCCGAAAATAGCAAACTCCGTAGTAAAATATAATTGGTGTGACTGGAGAAATGGGGCTAATATTTGAGTCCATAGCTCCATAAATAGCAAACTCACGTAGCGTGATAACGATCTATATTGTTAATTAGAAGCATCCCATGTTTCATTGATGGAATGGCGAGCAGTGCAGATCCTGATCAGACTGTGCGGATGCATAGTCTAATCGGGATCTACACTGGTCGCAAAAGCCATCAGCTCCATTTTGTCAGGCACATAGCAATTCACCTCATAAAGACCTGGTATGAACACAGCCCTGATCGAGGAGACTTCGTCGTGGCATAAGCATTCAAACGACGATAGGTATCACGACGGTGTATGAGGTAAAATGAAAGCAACTGCACGTGTAATATATTAACGAAAATATTACAACAATTTCAACGAATGCCCACAACAAACAATCCACAATGTTACGTCGTGCGAAAAATAGTATGGGCAGGAAAAAACAAACAAGAACACAGTGCATGATAACAATGATACTGCCTTGGAACGGTCAGTGCACAATTTTGTTCTTTTCACTGTGGCGGTTACATTTGGTTTCCGCGGTGCCCCTGACAAGATGGACAGAACCATACATCAATATCAATGAAAGTGGTTTACATAAATACAATATAGGAATAAATGGCCTTTTTGTGGAATTTATTGGGGTATAAACTTGTATATTTTTTTTTCTCGAAAATTGTAATTTTCTATCGCCAATTGTTTATTTTTATCCTATTGGCTATTTATTATAGGAATGAATGGCCTTTTGGTGGAATTTATCGGGGTATAGACTTGGAAAAGTCGCGGGAATACTGGACGATGGCCGGAAGGCCTCGTCCGGTATTCCCGCGACTTTTCCAAGTTTATATCCCCGATAAATTCCACAAAAAGGCCATTCATTCCTTATAATTCCAGCATTTGAAAGAAATTCATCAAGAAAATAGTGTTTATTTTCCGTTTTCTTAAGAATTATTTTAACTGCGCCTGACGGTTACAGAAAGTAGTTCGGCGTGTGAGTTTACTGGTATATAAATTTTGGACAGAGACTTGATACGGGCCAATCAAATGTTAGGGAATTGTGTAAATATTTTTGTGCTGGAATTATAAGTAGTTGGGTGAGATCAATTTTAATTTTCAAGTGAGTTTACTGATTGACTTAACTGTGGCTGTGGACAAGAGCAATGGAGCTTATTGATTTTGTTACCAGTGTAGATCCAGATCAGCCTGTGTATCCGCACAGTCTGATCAGGATCTGCACTGTTCACTATTCCATGATTGAAATACCCGTCATCTTTCTATCAGGCTACCGGAGTGTGCTATTTGATTAGGAGCTACACTGGTCACAAATGTATTAAGTCCCCTTTCTCCAGTCACAGCCACAAATAGGCATTTAAATTCGCATATATAAGCAAATAATTTTGTGAAACGAAGTGTAGGGTGGGTGTTGGCCGCCGGCTGAAATATGGGACATACAGCATTTGTGATCAGCGTACTTTAAGGGAGCAATTTTAAATTTCGGGATGAAATAAATATTTTAAATCATTAATCTAAAATAAAAAATAAATAGCTGTGATAGTATAATAAATGCAGTATGCTAATTCTGTATGTTTTTATTTATCAAATATAAACAGCCGTTAGTTCTAAATGATATAATGCATTTCAGTTCAAATAAATAATTACTCCCCAAAAGGTGTACTTAAGTACATATAGATAAGTGTACTTAGCAGCTTTGGAGAAACGGTTACTGGAGCTGAACTGGTCACTATAGGGTTAACTGTATTGTAATTTTTAAATTTGCGGCGTATATCAGAAAATGATAGGTCGGAAAATATGTTTAATGGCGACGCGGTAGCGGAGCCGTTAAACATATTTTCCAACCTATCATCTTCTGATATACGCCGCAAATTCCAAAATTACAATACCGTTAACCTATTTCTAATGCGCTCTGTTTTGCCAAGTTTATCGAGCCTAGTTGGAAGATCGTAACGGAGTGCAAGATGGTTGCGCAGGTCATACCGGACGGATCACACAAATAATTTTCTACGAAGAAAATAGTTCCAATAAAGTACAAGATATTAGCAATTTTTGCATGAATGTTTATACAAAATGTTTATAATTGCCTCGTTTACAATGTTTACTACGTTGTGCTTTTAATGTCCCTCCGGGGCGATCTTCTTGTTCTTCTTCTTATTAATTCTTTAGAGTATCAGCACTCCTTCTTTAATGAAGATTATGTGCCGGCGCCGTATTTACATATTTGTTAGGTGTTAGGTTTGATGATAAACATATAATGTTTTCTAAGCAATGTATTAGAAAGTGCTCATTAGTGATAAAAGACAAATACATGTATAATATATTATATATTGCCTTTTTTCAATTTATTCATTCGTTTTTATATTCTTTTTCGCTATATTTCCTTTAGTGCTTGGTTAAAACTATATACATCTCTTAGCAACAAAATGTCAATGGCCGCTCCCTGTCAAATTTCTTGATGTTCATAAATGTTGTGATAACTTTTCTATTCATTCGTTTCATTCGTGATATAATTCCAGCACAAACATATTTACACAATTCCCTAACATTTGATTGGTCCGTAGCAAGTCTCTGTCCAAAATTTATATCCCAATAAACTCCCACGCCGAACTACTTTCCGTAACCGTGAGGCGCAGTTAAAATAATTCTTAAGAAAACGGAAAATAAACACATTTTCTTGATGAATTTATTTCAAATGCTGGAATTATAAGGAATGAATGGCCTTTTTGTGGAATTTATCGGGGATATAAACTTGGAAAAGTCGCGGGAATACTGGACGAAGGCCGGAAGGCCTTCGTCCAGTATTCCCGCGACTTTTCCAAATTAATACCCCGATAAATTCCACAAAAAGGCCATTCATTCCTATAATACTACCATCTGAGATGCAAAATTACACAGGATACATACTTTCTGTTGTGTGTGACCGATCTATTACTGACAACACATATAAAACGTGATCAACGGTGAGATATTTGCAATAATGTTTCGCCGGACACTTCGGACAATGCGACTTTCTGACCAGGTCATCAGGACGTTTCGGACCAGATGCAATCCAGTTGTGCCTTTGATAATAATACCAGAATACCACTTGGCACATTTTTGTGAGTTTGCCCACGTTGCCCCAGGGTATATTTAAATAATTTGCGACCGTTCATCAACAACGATATACCTGTAATATATGACCATCAGCCTATCAGATTGCGAGGCATGTATATATTGCATTAGAAAATCCATAAACAGCACGTTTTCGGTCACAGCCAGATATGCAGCTGCATCGGTCGCAAGCGCCATCCGGTGGTATACATATTGGTCCCTAATGTAGGTGTCCCATTCTGTTGTAATGGCCAGAAAATGCCTTGAATCCTTATCGCCTATGTTACATGTGTCCATGGGTTATTTTCTCTTCAAGTATATATCTTTTCTAAGCATAGACGTGATGCAAGGTATTTGTTTTTTCTTGGTAAATGATATTTGATTGCTGTTTGATTCGAAGCGGTCAGAAACATTTTTGTTCACATAGATGAGCAAATGTTGCAGACTGACTTTCTCTCCGTCTTTATCTGCGTATTGACGGAGCTTTTCTGTTAGCGCTTTAACAAACCAGGAAATATTCTTGTTCTCTTCCAAAGAAGAAAACCAATGCACATTAGAGTATGTTATCAAGAAGTCCGCTTCAGTCGGAATTAGACCGTACGCCAGGGGCTTTGGCTTGGGAGTTGCGTCACCGCCACGTGCTGGATCCGCGTCTGTGTTATTGACACCAACGCCAGCGTCCATTTGTGGACTGCAACAAGCTTGAATGAAGAATAGTTTCGGCTTGCCGGCAAGTGATTGGCATTTGTCGCCTTTAAAGTATCCAAGCAGGACTTTTATTTCTACTGATCTATCTGTGCCGTACACGCTTCCCATCTCGCCGTGGCCGAGTATGGCGCAGACGAAACAATCGGCATTCGAATGGTCTTCCTTCGCCACCTCGGCCAAAATCTCTTTCATTTTATCTGCGTTTACACCATCGTCATACGTTCGAACATCAAAACCTGAAAATGCAATACGATAATACTTGTATTTGTATGCAATCATGTGAATGCATTGATGACGTCATATCAGTAATCCAGCAGAAGTATGCATGTAACTATTCAAATAAATACATTACACGTAATTACAAATTGTTTTGCCAGTGCATCCATAATCCATATTATATCATTTAAAATCACAGAACTGGTATTATAATTTTAAAATTATTTGATTGAAATATGAATTAAAATACACATTGTTTTAAAGTCACTCTTGTTATTAAATTTTCGACCACATGTGGTCGAAAATTTAATAAAAAGAGTGACTTTAAAACAATGTGTATTAAATGTGCTTCCCTTCGGAGGTTATTTGAAATTACTAAACAAAAATAGTACATGTAATTTCCAATAACCTCCGAAGGGAAGCACATTTAATACACAATATTTTAAAGTCACTCTTTTTATTAAATGTTCGACCATATGGTATTTGGAATAATGTGTAATCTAACATAGTTCATGCATTTATCGTTAAAAGAAGAACCCGTGTCAAACAGTACATTGCTTGGTAAATACATATCAGTTGATCGCTTGATGACTGACTGATTTATTGATTGATTTATTGATCGATTGATTGGTGTATCTAGCCTTCTGAAAATGTTTCAATCAGGTTTATTGGCGGAACAGGTTGTCCTCAGTACATGTTGCTATGACTACAGAAAGAGTATGGAATTACAAAGTATGGAACGCCACATTTACATAAACTCAAATAATTATTGCTAGCTCTAAATAAATAATTAGAGTTACATGTAGCATTACATATTTAGAACTAACTCAAAATTATTTAGAGAGCTCTTCAAATTATTTGGAGCTAGCTCTATATATTTAATGCTAGCTCTACTTATTTAGAACTAGCAATAATTATTTATATAAATAATTAGAGCTAGCATTAAATATTATAGCTATTTAGTGCTAGCATTAACAATTTCAGTTCATGTAGATGTGGAGTTCTTTGAACGCCAAATCTACATAAACTCAAACAATTATCAGCACATTTCATTGATGGAATGTTGATGCACATGCTGATCTGGATATACATTGGTCTTAAATCCCATAATATGTTTTTTGTTTGTTTTCTACGTGTTGATAGGAGTATTGTATACGATCCTGTAATCAATCAGATCGCCTGTGGACCTAAACATACCAAGGTCCTCGAGAACTTTCCCGAGTGACTCGCTATCCACGTTGGTGCCTTTTCGTTGATCGTCGCAGTTCTTGTTGTGGGTGCGATTTGGGTATTGCTGGTTGAAAATGACGGCGCAGCCTCGGCGGGCGTGCGCCATATTGTAACAGTTCTGGTCTTGGCTCTGTGAATATGGCGAGGAAAGAGCATCTTTACAGTGGCATACATGTATGTCTTCTGTCTACTTAACGTGCTAATACGATAGGTAACTCGGCATACACAAGAAAAGGTGTGTTTCCTGTTTCGAGATGAACTACATTAGAATTGGTCGGTCGATCGGCTTTTTATTTATTCATTCATTTTTTATATGTTTTCTTTAATTTTCAAGATGTTAACATATCAAGAAAATATCTCGAAAAGTCAAGGGAAATCATGAAAATGCAATAAAAGATCATGAAAAAGTCAAGAAAAGACCTTGAACATTCATGTATTATCTTGAATAAATGGATGAACAAGACGATCGCCTGCGAGTGTCTCACACCCGAAGGTCAATGTCACCAAGGTCAAGATCACACTATGAGGAAGTCCAAACTTATTGATACGAAGGTCAATGTCACAAAGGTCACACAAATGACACTGGGTGGATAGACACGAATGTGAGGTAACGATATGACTAACAGGTCAGGTGATAAATATAATATGTAGTAGATAATGTGCCGTGACTGGGAAAATATCTGGTAAGGCTTAGGAAACGGGATGGGCGAGGTTCTGCCGAACCATTCCCGTTTCCGTGCCGCGCCAGATATTGTTTCCATTCACGGCACTAACCTACTATTCTATTTATCCCGTCAACATTACAAATAGCTTTATAATGCAAAAGATAACCCCAGCCGTTTTGCGCCGCTTGACTGTATTTTGTTAATGGGGCATTTGTCTGCTCATTTATGCACTGAAAGTAGATATCGCGGACCTCATTTATATAAACAAAAATCCTGCTGGCTCCAAAATAGGAGGTTCGTACAAACCATATAACCTCCCCTGACGACGCCCTTGTTGTATTAGTCTAATGCTCGGCTCTATCGTTTACTTTCTATATAATTCCACCAGTCGCCCATTACAAACCTCACTGCCACTCACCGGTTGGGGAAACCATTGAGATGTGTATAAAGGTTTAACCACGCTAAATCATCAGATATTCAAAAGTAGTACGTTAAAAAAATAAGCCATATTTGTTATGCCATAGACGACACTGTTTGCTTGCAGAAACCGGTCAATTGATGCACTAATCTACTTCACAGGCATGTTAATGTATCATTTACATCAGTTTCAAGCATATACTTTGGGATTATTTTGTAATTCGGATCATGTTTGTCATGTGAGGCGGTTTCAATTCCAGCCACTGATTTTTTTTGCGCCACCACCAACAATAACAATAATTAAACCTGTATTTTAATTAGTGAATATCCAGAGCAGAATGTGTGCAGGTTATGGGAAAATAGGTCCCACAACATCCATACGAATAATGAAAGTAGCAGAGAATAGCGAAATGTGTGGTCATTGGTTAGTCTATATAGGAAAAATCAATGATAGTGGTGTGTGCACTAGAAGGTACATCATGTACAATAAAAGCATCTGGTATATAGAGAATAGTAGGTTAGTGCCGTGAATGGTAAAAAATATCTGGCAAGGCTTAGGAAACGGGATGGGCGAGGCTCTGCCGAGCACATCCCGTTTCCGAGCCGCGCCAGATATTTTTCCCATTCACGGCACTAACCTACTATTCTATTTATCCCGTCAACACCTACAAATGGCTGTAAAATGCAAAAATAGTATTGACTGGATATCAAAAATGTTTCACGGCACCGTGTTTCACGGCACATACGCACTGTGTTGACGGGATAAATAACGATAAGCCGCGAAACGACAGTAGCTGGGCCCATAAACTTTGCATAACCAAGGTGTATGATCACGTGGTTACAACAAGAACAACAAGTACTGAAACATCCAGAAGCCCTCCGATTCAAAGTACGTATTTCTTTATGTTGTCCTTATTATGTAACGGATTTTTATGAAATATAGCGCATCAAACGCGTCTTGTTAAGATGCATTTGGTGGTCTCGGTACTTTGGCCAAACTTCTGTTGTTTTTGCGAAGAATCGATGTCCGTGTCTACTGACACGGATATCGATTCTTCGCAAAAACGACATTATGGTACCACCAAATGCAGCTCATAAAGACGCGTTTGCTGCCCCATATTTCATAAAAATCCGTTGCCTATTAAGGAAAATATCAAATAATACTTACTTTGGCGCGCTTTAAACCATTTGTGTTGTTCTGGAAACCACGTGATCATGTACCTTGATAACCCATTATCGATCATTCGCTGCCTGATATGTTTGCCCTGACCAACCCTCAAATATCATCATCATATAGGATAACATTGTTACGGCTGAGTCTCCATATACCACATGCACTCACACTCAGCCCTTTTCACGGTATGACATACCGGCATCGTGCGATAGAAGAATGAACTAGCTAGGTTAAATTAACCGCTCCATCGCCTCCTTCATGTAAAGGTACATGCCCACTCAGTAGGCACAAGCTGTTCTTTATATCAGAGACATCGTCTGAGACATATCCTGGCAAAATAAACATTCATTCACCATAAACCCATGTATTGATTGGCATTATTATACATATTAAATCAGACGTACCTTTCCACACTGATATCAGGGGCGATAACAGTGTGTCCTTAGTATGTTAACGGACATTACTATTTATTCTATGTACATGTATTTATTTTTTGATGTGCAATGATCATACATTATAATCTGTCAAAAGTATTATTTTTTCAGATGACGCATTTAATTAGCATACATAATTAATAAATATCATGCCTCATTTGCATATGAAAATAGCCTGATACCACGCGCGTCACTATCAGTAAAATAGATATTACTAAATGGTTATATATGTATAGCGGGCACTTGTAATTTGTAGAACTGGTGGAATAGTGACACAGTTAACAACTTATTTAATTCCTATAAAGAACAGTGTGTGTCTACTGAGTGGGCATGTACCTTTCATGCACATATTTCGACTGTATCGCATATATTAGTAACTTCGGAAACAAACGGGCAAACGGTGATAGGCCTGACACTCTTTGGGCTCAAATGCCCGGGTTTGGAAGGTCCTCGAGCCAATTCCTACCCTTAAATATAAGCTAAAACAAGAGGGCAGTAAGTCACAAAATACGCCCGTCGAAGACAGTGAAGATGCAGAAATGTGAAGCTGTCACCACTGCAAGAAATATTAATGAGAATCTGAAAATCTCTAGCATTATTTCTTCCTTTTGTTGTGATAAACAGGTATACTAATTTAGGTAGAGATGTGTAAAGTAGAAATTATATATAATTGGATACAAAAATGTAGAAAAAATGGATAAGTTAAAAAGATGATATTTTTGTGAAAAAATATGTTTCTTCGGCATAAAAACACCAAGGTGCACATCGTAAATATGTAATGGTTACTGCCCTAATCGAGGTGTTCATGTATTTGAACAACCTACATGTGCCCATGGAACACCGAGCCGCGAAACTATACCAATATGTGTATTACATGTATGTATAAATGGTTGCTGAGTGATGTGAACACATACCACTTCACCAGAGAGCATCGATTTATAGCACTTTCCTACGATTTACTGAACACCCCTCGGGTATATTCCGTGTACTAATGTAAACAGAAACATGGAGATTCGCCAGGTATGAATATTATATGTTTTCATTTTTAACAATGTTCTACATTTATTACACTTTAGTCATGTCTTCCGTGAGTCTTTCTGTTAACATATTTCGTCTATACGTCAGCTACTGACCCAGGTCTGTCCCAGCAACCCGATTACAAGTGAGATTCGTGTGTTTGTTTATCATCATCCATTTATCCATTCGATAGCCCAACCAAGATGTCCGAATCCGCAAAATGAATGCCAACGATTGAAATGTCACTGCATCTATTCCTTGTCTAAGTAACATAAAACATAAAAATCGGCCGTCTTTAATTCATACCTGTCGGAATTAAAGACGTGTTTAATTGGAATGTGTTGTCTGTCTAATTCGTGTCTCCTGGTTATTTTTTAAAATTTCCAGTGGATTAACAAAACCCTTTAGTAAAAATACATGTATATCCAGGCTGCACCAATCTGATTCTCGCTACTCGCGTGGGTCGCTGGTTGATAAAACAATGTATGTACATTACATGTATGAGTGACAAGTACAGATTCTCACCACCATTTGTAGTTATTCGGTCGCTATATTGATCAAATTCTGCTAGTCGGTGACAATAATAACTTTAATTTCTTGAATTGCGACCAACGTATCCCCTGATCAAATTGCGCAAATGTGTAGACTGATGTGGGCTACGGTCGCCGTCGTAAGGTCCCTTTTCTCTGCAGGTATTCAGCGTGTCACCAAATGACCATAGCTGCATAGCGTGTGTGGTTTACCGTGAAGCACGAACTATTTCGTGTCCAGGTTTGCATATAGATGCAAACTGTTCTATTGTCTGCAGGGGTGTTCAAATCACTTACCAACCTCTGACCAACAATAGAGTCGATGTGTAAGTGTAGAAAGCGTGTGTATAGTTTCAGATCGATTGACTGAAAGGTTTCAGAGGAGTTGTGTACACATATATAGAATTGTATAGACAAATGTAGAAACAATGGGCTAAGTTAAAAAGGTGATTTTTTTGTTATTTTCGGCATAAAAACACCAAGGTGCACATCTTCAATATGTGTAGAAGACGTGTGTATAGTTTCAGATCGATTGACTGAACGGTTTCAGAGGAGTTATGTACACACACTATGCACTTTTTCTGCCCGGCCGCCCACCCCGTATACAAACAAGAAGGTATATAAAATGAACATGAAACTTACCGTTTCCTTTTGCACTACAGTTTTCTGCGCGTCTACATCATGGTGCGGTGCAGAACTAGCTGTTTCCTGCGCGTCTACATTTTGTTGTGTTGCAGAACTAGCTGCTTCCCGTATGTCTACATCCTGTTGTGATGCAGAACTACCACTTTCTTGTATGCGTACATCCTGTTGTGGTGCAGAACTATCTGTTTCTTGTATGCCTACATCATGTTGTTGTGCAGAACTATCTGTTTCTTGTATGCGTACATCCTGTTGTTGTGCAGAACTATCTGTTTCTTGTATGCGTACATCCTGTTGTTGTGCAGAACTATCTGTTTCTTGTATGCCTACATCCTGTTGTTGTGCAGAACTATCTGTTTCTTGTATGCGTACATCCTGTTGTTGTGCAGAACTATCTGTTTCTTGTATGCCTACAGCATGTTGTTGTGCAGAACTATCTGTTTCGTGTATGCCTATTCTCACAGTGTCAGTCGCATGGACGCTTTCTTCCGTTTCCATATTCATTGGTTTCTTTCTTATATTGCGAGTGTCAAACTGTTTAGGCGTCCGCTGGATATATAGAGAATAGTAGGTTAGTGCCGTGAATGGGAAAAACTATCATATGGCAAGGCTTGG
This sequence comes from Conchocele bisecta, assembly GCA_029237695.1. Taxonomy (NCBI): domain Eukaryota; kingdom Metazoa; phylum Mollusca; class Bivalvia; order Lucinida; family Thyasiridae; genus Conchocele; species Conchocele bisecta. The sequence continues at coordinate 47,888,613 of CM055272.1, forward strand.
GAAACGAGATGTTTTCCCATTCACGGCACTAACCTACTATTCTATTTATCCTGTCAACATCTACACATAGCTTTAAAATGCAAAAAATAACCCCAGCCGCATTGTCAAAATCGGAGAATCGACTAGTATGACAACCGCACAAATTAATACGCAGTGATTAGGTCGTATTGACAGGATATCAAAAATGTTTCACGGCACCGTGTTTCACGGCACATATTCACTGTGTTGACGGGATAAAAGTGGCTAACTGAAGTAATGTGATTGGCAGAGCTTGAGCACAGCAAATCGAACTGTTTGTACCAGTCAGTTTTTGTAATCACGATCACTTCACTAAAGCGCGTTATTTCTTTCTCCGTCTCGTGATTGTCAAACTGGTTGAGCGTTTACTGGAAAATAGTGTCAGTCAATTTTTATAATCATTGACACTTAAATGTAAGTTTTTTCTTTCTTTTCTTTCTTTTTTTTTTTTTTTTTTTTGCCACAAGCATTTACATTATAAATACAGTTCAAATATTAACTAGAGTTCACACTGTAGCATGACCTTTTATAGAGACATGACATGTGACCAGCGTGTTTGTCGTTCATACTATTTAAAGGTCATATGAACAACTTTTTTATTCATATGACCTTTAAATAGTATTAACGACTTTTTTATTAGGTGACGGGATTAGCTCAGTAATAATATGAAATACATGTAAATGCTGAAAACCGCATGTAAAAATAACAAATATTAAAAACAACGGTTTGAACATTTTAATTAGCTGAAATACATTTTAATTAGCTGAAATATGCGTGTTCCATAGATCATAGAAGAACTATTAGGTTTTTCATTGATTCATATTCAGTCTAAGTGATTGTTTGCTCATTATTGTATTACTTGAACTTGATAATTTAGGATGAAATAAAATGAAAAACGTAAAAAAAATAAACTTTTTTTATTCGGATTTTTTATACTTTGTTGGAAAATAATGTATAAATGTACAATTATGAAAACTTGCATATTTTTCGATCGGATTATAATTTTTGCATGGTTTTCTGCATGTCGTTTGTATTGTCATTACCTACCAGTCTACAAAATATATTTAAAAAAAAATTAATATTCATATGACCTTTAAGGCATTGTTTTACTGTAGTAATCATATTATGTCTGGGTAGTGCATGTACCGGTAAACCACCTACCCATGGTCCACATTGGAGCATAGTAACAATGTTGGGCAACGTCTAAATGAATGTTACTGTCTGTTTCACGAAACCTGCCCAAATTGTATGGCCATATAAACAATGCAAAAACAATATATTTTTCGATAATATTAAATTTTATCAAAATGTAAGAATGAACCTTCTTTTTATTTCGTGAAATGTTGTCACATATTGATTTTATTACGAAAAATGAGTTCTCTGTGGGAATTTAATATAGGAATGAATGGCCTTTTTATGGAATTTATCAGGGTATAAACTTGGAAAAGTCGCGGGAATACTGGACGAAGGCCGGAAGGCCTCGTCCAGTATTCCCGCGACTTTTCCAAGTTTATATCCCCGATAAATTCCACAAAAAGGCCATTCATTCCTTATAATTCTAGCATTTTAAATAATTCATCAAGAAAATGTGTTTATTTTCCGTTTTCTTAAGAATTATTTTAACTGCGCCTCACGGTTACGGAAAGTAGTTCGGCGTGGGAGTTTACTGGGATATAAATTTTGGACAGAGACTTCATACGGGCCAATCAAATGCTAGGGAATTGTGTAAATATTTTTGTGCTGGAATTATCATGGGAAAAAAGAGGTGGAGAACAACAATGCGCATGCTCCAACATCACGCAAACGTGACTCGTACTGGTAAAATAGGCCTGGGTCGGGAATACCTTTTTACACAAACGGTATATAACACTGTACTGTACACAGCTATACGGGCCGGTAAATGGAGACACCCACAAGATGGCGGACATGGAACAACGTGACAGTTAGTTGATTCAATTTTTACTGTTTTCCGCTTTAAAACTAGAAAAAAACACGAACTAAACGTGGTAATCCAGTGTATGAATGTTGTCTTAACCCTCGGTTGTTCTTGTCAAGGTCCATCTCTCGCTAATATAAACAGGAACGACCGAAAAACGTGAACATTTTGAAAACAGAGCGAGAGGACGGTCTTTACTGACCAGCTATAACACGGTCATCTTTGGATGACTTTTGAATCTGTCACTTGATATTACATCATTGGTTGAAGCTCATTCCGAATATATGCCCCGCGTTTCCACACTTTAATTGCAAATATATGAGAAATGAGGAGACTCCGGAAGCCATTCGAGCAAAAATATGTATGTACGGACTCGACATCGACAGTTGCACACGGATGCTGTACGGTGTAGACGCCGAAATCTATACGGAATAGACATTTGCAATGCATGGAGCCGGTGAAACACGAAGTTGTCTACTATGTAAGTCTGATATCGGGGATTTTTGGGCCATATGCACCTCCATGTGGAGGGGTAAAATAACGGTTCCCTATATAATTTCATGATTCTGGGACGCAATAACCAATTACGGATCGCTTGAAGTTTAAATGCAAATTGATATTGTTGGATAGTAAATAAAAAAATAGTATGTGTTTGCTTTGTATTTACATTATTCTAACAACAATATTATATGTGATGAATATGATGTATCGTAGAGTGAAATATATCGGCTTTCCCCCAAGTTACGATGATCAAATTTGTGTCACGTGGCCTGTTTACATCACGCCGACTTCCAGATATACACAGTCATTCGGTTATGTATAAATGAAAAAAACAACAGACAACACTACCAACAGACACCGATAATGTAAAACAAAACATTTATATCTGTCCATTATGTTATTTGTAAATCTCAATGATTTACACATTTTCAAACTATGGTACAAGTTCATATACATATATGCGTAATTTGGAGGTAAATTTCTTATTTTTCCATCAAAAATTCTTGACGATTCTTAGACGATTCTAAAAGACTTCCAACTTGCCATTTTTGATGAAGAAATAAAAAAAATTCACCCCAAGTTGGTCAAATTACGCACCTTAACTGGAGCTGTCAGAGCTCCAGTTAATCTGCGTAACTTGACCAACTTGGGGTGAATTTTTTCCATCCCTTCTTCAAACCCAGATTTGGAAATAATCTATAAAACCATAGAATAAATAAACATAACAAGAGGGCCATGATGGCCTAATTCGCTCACCTGACTCCATGAACACCAGAGGAGAATGTGATATGGAGTTCATGTGTTTTAAAAAGAATTGTGCTATTTTAAATGGCGGTCATCTTGGATTAAGCAATGACTCTCATTTTACCGAATCTGAAAATGCTTCACCAAAGGGTCTTAACTTCCGATGAAGTTTGGCCAGCATCGGCCATGTGGTAACAGAAAAAGACGTTCAAAATCTTGAATAAATGGACCTTTTGGCGGCCATCATGGATGTTATAATCATCCGATTCCGACAAAAATAAAATTTGACCCCACGGGCCACGCCCATTTTTGACCCAGGGGTCACCATTTTCACAACTTTGAAAGACCATTGTAAATCGATTATTTTTACCAAGTTTAGTCGAAATCCGGCCAGCGGTTCATGAGAAGAAGATTTTTTAAGAATTTAGGCTATTTTTAGACGGCGGCCATCTTGGATTAGCGATGACCTCCATTTTAACAAATCTGAAAAGGCTTCACCCATGGACCATAACTTTTAAGTTTGGCTACCATGGGCCAAGCGGTTCATGTGAAGAAAAAATTTGAAATCTCTAATAAAAGAAAAATATTTTGACCTTTCGGCGGCCATCTTGGATGACATAACAATCCGATTTCGACAAAAAAAATGTACCAGAGTGATCGCCTCATTGATACCTTCGATTTGATATATAACATGACTATATTCGGTCAAAAATAAAATTTGACCCCAATTTGACCACACGAGCCACGCCCATTTTTGACCCCGGGGTCACCATTTTAAAAACTTTGAAAGACCATTGTACATCGATCATTCCTACCAAATTTCGTCGAAATCCGGCCGGCGGATCATGAGAAGATGATTTTTTAAGAATTTATGCGATTTCTATACGGCGGCCATCTTGTATTAGCGATGACCTCCATTTTATCAAATCTGAAAAGGTTTCACACATGGACGATAAATTTTAAGTTTGGTTATCATGGGCCAAGCGATTCATGTGAAGAAGAATTTTGAAATCTCTAATAAAAGAACGATGTTATGACATTTCGGCGGCCATCTTGGATGACATAACTATCCGATTTCGACAAAAAATATACCAGAGTGATCGCCTCTTTGATACCTTCGATTTGATATATAACATTACCATATTCGGTCAAAAATAAAATTTGACCCCAATTTGACCCCACGGGCCACACCCATTTTTGACCCCGGGGTCACCATTTTAACAACTTTGAAAGACCATTGTACATCGATCATTTCTACCAAGTTTCATCGAAATCCGGCTAGCGGTTCATGAGAAGAAGATTTTTTTAAGAATTTATGCTATTTTCAGACAACGGCCATCTTGGATTAGCGATGACCTCCATTTTAACAAATCTGAAAAGGCTTCACACATGGACCATAACTTTTAAGTTTGGCTACCATGGGCCAAGCGGTTCATGTGAAGCATAATTTTGAAATCTCTAATAAAATAACGACCTTTTGACCTTTCGGCGGCCATCTTGGATGACATAAACATCCGATTTCGACAAAAAATGCACTAGAGTGATTGCCTCATTGATACCTTCGATTTGATATATGACATGACCATATTCGGTCAAAAATAAAATTTGACCCCAATTTGATCCCACGGGCCACGCCCATTTTTGACCCCGGGGTCACCATTTTAACAACTTTGAAAGAGCATTGTACATCGATCATTCCTACCAAGTTTTGTCGAAATCCGGTTAGCGGTTCTTGAGAAGAAGATTTTTGAAGAAATTGTGCTATTTTTAGACGGCGGCCATCTTGGATTACGTAATGACGTCATTTTAACAATTTTGTAATCCCCCTACCTTAGGACCATGACCATGAAGTTTGGTGACTATAGGCCCAATGGTTACCGAGGAGAAGACGTTTGAAAATGTTCACGGACGACGACGGACGACGGACGACGGACACATTGCGGTAACAATAGCTCACATGAGCTTCGCTCAGGTGAGCTAAAAACGTGACTATCTCAAAAGTACAAAATATGCACTTGGCACCTTTCTGCACTCACCCGTCGAAATATTCGGAAAGAGCATCAATCAGTGAAAGACCGTATGCGAGCTCCAGGGCTCCAGATAAGGAATTAGTAATGGAGTATTGTCACTCTATCACTTCTGAAGCAATTGGGTATTTCAAAATTTTAATTGGGTAAAATAAAATCACTACTGTTTACACATCAACAGACAGCAATTATTGAATAGTTTGCTTCGAAATGAAAACATGTCTTGGTATTTCTTTCTCCTTGGAGACAATTCTAATTAAATACCAAGATGTGTTTTCATGGAAAATAAGAAAAATATGCTATATTTGTGGCCTGTTTATTGTTAAAGGTAAAGGTACCGCAACATTTTTATTGCTTTTTGATACTCACTACTTCTGATTTCAATTGGGTTTTTGGCAATTTTAATTGGGTATTTAAGCAAATACGCAGCTTGTCTGGAGCTCTGAAGCTCAGTAAAGACCGTTCTCTCGCTTCGTTTTCAAAATGTTCACGTTTTTTTGGTCGGTCCTTCTTATATTAGCGAGAGATGAACCCTGATAAGAGCAACCGGAGGTTAAGACAACATGCATACATTGGATTACCACGTTTAGTAAACAGTAAAAAATAAAACACCTACCTGTCCACCATATTGTGGGTGTCTCCATGTACAGGACCCTACATACCAGTTATCCAGACAATCAGTTTATCGGATAAAAATACCTGTTAATTAAGCGCATTAATCGAGTGCGTCCATTATGTCATTATTGAGTTGTTCTATAAATATAAAAATACAATACATTCTATAAATATGGTGTTTTCCAAGAAGCGAAGGTTGGCTGACGGATTGTTCTGTGAAAATGTTATGCACGTAGCTGCTATTTATAAAAAGAAAATGCCTCTTTTGTCCGATAATCTGGAGGATCCCTGTACAGCTTTTAGTACAGTGTATAAAATACGATGTAATGCATAGCCGGACCTCATGTACGGGATCCAATCTTTAACTTGAACAATACACTGAAAACATTCGTCAAATTGTCGGCAAATTATCAATTAAACTTACTTTCCTTTAGTGTTTAATGTTTCAACACAATCCGTAGTATCATGTTATAGACATGATAGATGTACGATGTAAGCCGGACTAGGCAGAACCTTACGCAATTTTGCACAGTATTACCTACACAACTACATGTGATACAATCGACATTCGTACACTTACTAAAGTCACCAGTCCTGTGTAATGTATAGCCTGACAAAAACTTCCTGGTGTAAAAATCAATATACTCCAGTTCAACACAAAATTATTAAATATCGCTATGAATTGGGTGTACTATGTCAGTATGTACCCATAACTTTGAACTGCTAGTCGTGTACATATTTACATTGTCAATATGATTATGAGCGTTGCCGTCTACTTAACATTATTAAAGTTGTTGTTATTTGTAACTGTTTACCTGTGCTGATTTTTATATGTTATCTCCCTTGTTTAAATACATTTCAAATAGTCCGCATGTCGAATCGTCCGCAAGTCAATTCGTCCGCTATTTGGTCAATTCGTTCGCAAGCCAAATCGTCCGCAAGTTATTTCGTCCGCTGTTTGATCAAATCTTCAGCTATTTGGTCAATACTGGTCCCTGTAATTCTATCAATTTATGTGTTTGTTTATATTCGGTCGATATGTTAAGAGGACTAATTATTAACTTGGAATATTTCAGACTAATTAATAAAACAGCCGCATTGTATACTCAGCATCCGTCAAATCGGCCGGTTGTACCGATGGTGTAGCTGACTTTTAACGGACCTTGAGAACTGAAGAATCTGTATTTGACACTTAATTCATGCACACGTCACATTCATTATGTCGTCGTGTAGACAAGCTAGACAATTTACGTTTTTATTATTGGTTGTTTTCTTTTTCATTTGATATTAGACAGTTTATATATGAGTGGTATGTTGCTGATTGTAAAATTGTTGCATTGTTTGTGGTTGCCCATAACCCAAATTAATTTAATTTGGCTGGTAACCTACTTTTTGACAGCTAGAGCATTAAAAAAAATACTTTGTGCTGTTGTTGATGATGACTGTTGTTGTATATGTGGTTTGCCCTGCTTTTTGCCTGATAGCGTTGTGGCAAATGTTTGATTATATTTATATTTGTTTGTTATTTTAATGTATGTACTGGTGTCTTTTGAGGGATCTCTGCATTTCTACCCCTTTATTAAAGAAAAATAATGAACTAATATTTGATGGTTGAAAATGTCCGAGAACCCAAGTGACACCACCCCTACATTGCACCATACTTTAAAAGCACACAAAACTAAAAAATAATATTGTATTGTTGTTGATGATTGTTGCTGTGTATGTGGTTTGCCCTCACCCAAATTAATTGAATTCGGCTGGCATCCTACTTTTTGCCCGATAACACATTGGCTAATGACTGATTATATTCATATGTTTTGTTATTTTAATTGTTTGGCAAACTAAATTATGTGCTGGTGTTTTTTAGCGGTATTTGCATTTCTACACGTTTTATGATGAAATTATCGAAGAAAAATAAATAATGTAATTATATTCGATGGTATGAAATGTACGAGGGCCCAAGTGACATCGACCCTACATTTCACCATACATGCACTTTAAAAGCATTACAAAAGAAAGATACATGCTATACATTTTGTACACTTCATGATCGTTATTTTTCAACTCCATATTGAAAAAAATTAATGATACATGACTTTTTGCATCGTGATTAATTGTTTTCTGTATTTCAGGGAAGTCGATAACAATAAATTTGATAATGGATTGATGAGATAGCAAATATCGAAATGGTTGTTGTTGTGTTTGTAATTTGCTGTCAAGTTGTTTAACATGTTTGTACTGATAATAGTCCGCAACAAAAACGTAACATTTTGAGCATAGACGTGCTATATAGCATAAAACAATATGCCCGATCTTATGAAACGAATATCCAGTTGCTGTGATATAGATATGCAATGTCACTGTTTCAGCAGTCTCAGAATGGTTAATGAAAACACAAATATGATATGATAACTGAATTGTATACAATGTTCATAAACCAATTTTACGATAAAAGAGAAGTGTGTAAATCCAAAATGTTTTGTTATATCTTCGACAGGCTTTCAGGAGTCTCTCGTGTGCTTCCTGCGTCCTGTAAGTGCGGCCGTCCTGGAGCACGAACTGTAGCCGATTTTACCAACATTGCAAAGCATACTTATCTAGCAAAGTATACTTTGAGGGAGTAATCATTTATTTTTCCCAAAATGCGTTATTTAATATAGAACTAACGACTACATATATTGGATGATTAAAAGCAGAATTATTATACTGAATTTATTACATTATCACAGCCAAAATGGCTGTGATAATGTAATAAATTAAGTATAATACAAATTAATAAATTTATCCTTAAATTGAAAATTTCTCCCTCGAAGTATACTTTGCTAGATAAGTATACTTTGCAATGTTGGTGAAATCGGCTACATAAGCACGAACTGGTCGACAGGGAGCTGCTTTCCTTTGGAACTGCCCCCCAACAGCCACACTGCGACTGGCTCATCCTGTGTGGCCTGTCTGATTGCTTCCCACACATCACCCTCAAATGCAGGTCTTTGGGCCAGGCGTGTCCGTTGAGGACGATGAGTTCTACTTTACCTCTGATCCCATTACCTCCAAACTGGTATTTACGCTATTGTAGATCTCCTCACCAGCGATGTCCCGCAGGATGGTCGCATGTTTAAGGATCCTCTCCAGTTCAGTCACGTCGTCGACCGTAGCGCCGGTGAAATGCTCCACCACTCTCTGGGTCACACAATTAAGGTCACCGTCGCGCATTGGGGCTCCCGGTCAGAGTCCATGGCTTGGTGTCTCGAGACATCTCAACAATACCTTGGCCCTTCCTCCTCTCGGCTCTGACTGGATCGAACTTGTCATCGGCAACCCAGTCGTCTCCATCCTGCTTATTTTTCAGGACGAACTCGTCCTCTGGAGGCCATGTTGCTGGGTGGGTATACCCAGTAATAAAAGTATATCTAATAGAAAATTCGGAAGGCATATATCGAAGCTAGGCGCCGAAGCTCATTCTCGACGGCCGCCGTCTTTCGCTGCCAGGCCTTAACATTCTCATTCACATACCCGCAAGCCTGACACAACGAGACACAGTTCAGAACACCATACCCACAGCTCACACAAGGCTTCGTGCCACTGCCTTTCCGAAGTCGGGCAAGGTGAACTTTACAGTGGTCCCCAAATCAGCTACGACCACATAGCTCCGTGGAGCCTAGAACGAGCCATTGACAATGGTTTTTACCTTTCATTGTACCTCATGTATACCTACCTACTGGTACGGGTATGTCTAAAACGAGACATACTGAATAAAACCAGCAGTAGTGGCGCTGACTTTGGACATGTAGAAAGTTGAATAATTATATTTTCATTTCTAGTGTCGATACTCAAACCAGGATGCAGCAAGAACAGACAGTAAGCATGAATACTAATCATTATACGAGCACAGTGTTATGGTAGTATTATTCAAATCATAACCCAAAAATAAATATTTCGATTATAATATAACATGCGCCCAGCATGCACAGCATGCCAAGGGATAACACTTTCGCCTTTTCGTTCCTTTGCCTATTTTCAAACTTCCGACCGTAACATGAGCAATATAAATTTTAATATTTTGAAAATTTGTTGTATGTTTTGTTAACATTACATAATGTTTTCATATTTGCGATACATACTTGAATTCCATAGCTGTACCAATGCAAATGATGAAAGTCAAATGACGTTTGCGTAAAGGGTTCTGGAACATTTCGTTAATAATCGTATTCAGCTATTCAAATGGCGGCCGGAGTTATCCCTGTACCCTACATACTCGCTCCAATTTGAATAGGTGTTAGTATATTAGCTTAGTTTCTATTGTTTATTTGCAAAGTACAGGACATAAATATACAACGCATACACCAAGTTAATGTCTGCCGCATTTCTATACATAATGTAGTGCGGCTCGTTCACACAGCATTACTAAGACACGAATGTAGTACATTCGTGTCTTAGTAAAGTTGTGTGAACGAGCCACACTCATTAAACGCTGATGGCGGGAATATTTGTGCTATGAGTGCACATACAAAGTAGCTTCTAACGATAGATGTTGTTCAATAAATGCAGAGTATTAATGATAATATATATCAAGTTAAATAACCCTATACTTGTACATGCATCTGTAATCAGCTGATACTGGTTCCAAAATTTATATTAAATAGTCTCTTCAAAAATATTAATATCTAAATGTGTGCATCGGTCTGTATAGAAACACACTTAGTCTACAAATAATTACGTACATAAGGTATTGGTTAAAACACATCGTTTATAAACACAGTTTAAACATTAAACAAATCAATACGTATGTACATGTAGCAAACATGTTTGTGCAGATATACATTACCAACACAAATAGTACATGTGTCCTACAGATCAATACGATTAACGAATTATGTATAAACAATATAATCATTCTGGATGTACACAAGTTATAATTATTTATTAATTGCAATGATTAATTGCACATTTATATGAAAGATCGGCGGACAATAATGTAATATAAACAAATAATACGTTCAGCGTATATAATTATTCGGCCATAGCAGTCTAATCAACATTAGATTGTTTTGTTTCGGACTAGAACAATATTTTTAATGTACAGGTACGTATTTGACAAAATGCCTATAAAATGGCGGCCATCATTGTTTTATACAGATTATGTATTCCTCCAAAATGAGAATTACATAGATTGAAATGTACCAGCTAGTATGTATCAGCATTTTTATCGTTTTCCTTCAAGTAGTACTGGTACAAATTGATAATGTAATTATGGGAAGTTCATGCAATTGCCATTAATCCAGCGTAAAAATAAACAAAGCTTCTACCCGGGTACGTTTTTAACAAATAAAACTATTAATTTTTAACCGATAACAATAAAAACCGGTCCCAAACTGTTTGTTGAGATCAATGTATTTGACCTGAACCGCCAATGCAAGTCAAACATTTGTACGTCATCTGAAAAACGCAAACTATTCTCGGATAGATTGCAAAGCTCTTTGGGCGGAGAAATATGTTTACATAGCCGTGTTTTTGCAACACGACGTTCATTGGCTGACACATTTGTCATCCAATAATAGCGTGGTCGTAGTGGAAGTTCGAAGTAATCCGACTATTTTGACGCATCGCGGGAAAATGACGCTTATAAAATCAAATGGCGTTTCAAAACCGCCACGCGTGTAACTCCGGACAGAGGGCTTACCAGAAAATCGAGCAATTGTATAGCTTTTAATGTATTAAATGTCTCCTGAATCGATAGAAACCGAATTTGGAGTTTGTAGTTAAAATTGATGACATAATCGGGGGGATATTTTATTGGCCAACTATTGAAAAAGCTTTCTTTCCTTTGGGTATTTTGACAGTATTAAAGGGGTCCAAAAGTTCGGAACTGTGAATATGTAGATACTTGGCGAGTTCTGTCATGTGTAATGTGTAACCCAAATCCACAAAAATACCCATATGACACCAACATCTGCTCAAACGCATGTGGGAAAAACGGGTCAGTTTTGCATTTCAAGACCCGAAAAGGAAAACACAAGCAATTTATAAACAAATATAATAGCATAAATCATAAGATCTACAGTACCACCTCTGAAAGCGACTAACCCAATATTTAGAAATTAAGCGTCTTACTAAAGTGATTTCTATGACCTTTTGCTGGCCATCTTGGACGACGTAATCATTCGATTTCGACAATAAATGCTCCAGAGTGATCAACTCCTCAATACCTTTGATTTGATATAATGTCATGACCATATTTGGTCAAATGTGAAATTTGACCCCGACTTGACCCCCAGGGCTCCTCCCATTGTTGATACCGGTTCATCATTTTAACAAATATGACAGAGCATTGACTATCGATCATTACTGCCAAGTTTTGTCAAAATTGGTGCGGCAGTTCATGAGAAAAAGATTGTTTTATCTTGGATTATACGATAACACCCATTTTAACAAGTATGAAAATGCTTCACGCATGGACCATAACTGTGAAGCTTGACCAGCAGTGGCGATGCGGTTCACGAGAAGACGCTTGAAATATATAATAAAAGGGTGACTATTCGACCTTTCAGCCGCCACCTTCATACATCTCCTCGGTACCTTCGATTTGATATATAACATAACCATAATTGGTCAAATGTGAAATTTTACCAGTACTTGAACCCAATGCCCCGCCCATGTTTGATTCCGGGTTCTTCATTTTAACACATCTGCAAGAGCATTGACTATGGATCATTCTTACCCAAGTTTGGGATTATGAGACGACCTCCATTTTAACAAATATGAAAAGCGTCACCCAAGTACCATAACTGTGAAGTTAGACCAGCATCGGCCAAGCGATTCACGAGAACAAGATGTTTGAAATCTATATTAAAAGGATTGACCATTCGACCTTTCGGCGACCATATTGGATGACGTAAAAACTGCTCCAGAGTGATATTCTCCTTGATACCTTCGAGCTGATATACAACCTGACCATATTTGGTCAAATTTGAAATTGAGACCCGCCCATTTTTTTTATCCAGTTGTCATCATTTTAACAAATCTGAATGAGCATTGACGGACTATCGATCATTCCTGCCATGTTTTGTCGAAATCGGTCTGGCAGTTCGTGAGAAGAAGATTTTTAAGAATTTGAACTACTCTTCTGCGGCGGCCATCTTGGATATGCGAGGACGCCCATTTTAACAAATCTTAAAAGGAGTAACACATAGACCATCGCCGTGAAGTTTGGTAAACATCGCCCAAGCAGTTCAGAAGAAGAGGTCGGAAAACGGTCTTCGGTTCAGGTGACCTAATGCCCAATACAAAAGTCCATTACCCCAACCACGCACTGTACATTACGTTTATTATAAAGGTAAGTGTTGCAGCTGGAAGAGTCCAACTGACGTCTGTAATAATAGTAGTAACACTTTAATATGCTGCTTCATTTTAATATCAATGGAATCCCAATGATGGACAAGATGAATTAACTTACGGGATGGCCATACCCAAGTAAACCTATAGTATGCCATATGCATTGTAAAGCGGTAGTAAATTATATTATAATAAACAGTATTTTAAATCAGATTGTTCTGCTTTATTTAAACAAAACTAAACGGCAAACAAAATCCAACTGAAATGGCGATAAGAACACCACAAGCACATGTATGCGGCCCAACTTCCCTATATTTTTCGGATATGTGAAAATTAATAGCGAAATTTTAGTATTTCTCACATTTGTAATAGTTTATACATATACTTCTGTGTTTGCCGTAAAACAGTTACTGTTAAAACAATACTTATTGATAAACCATCACTTTCGATATATTACAGTCGAACCTCCCAGAACGGCCACCTCTCTACAACAATACCCTCTCTATAACAGCCGCTATTTTATATCCCAAATGGATGATTTCCTCTATATCTAACCCTTAGACTGCTGAGCACGAACATTGTCGTCTGCTGTTGATTGTGCCTTCATTCTCAATAAAAACATGTTTTGACAGCATTTTAGAATCATTTCCATTGGAAATGATTCTAAAATGCTGTCAAAGCATGTATTTGATGAGAATTATCAAAGGAAATAAATAAACAGCAGACGACACAATTTAATTCAGAGTTAACCTCCCTACAACAGCCACCTCTCTACCACAGCCAGTTATGCGTCTTCCCATGGGTGGCTGTTGTAGAGAGGTTGCAATGTACATCTTTGGCATGGATGAATTTTCGCTTTTGAGCTTATGGCCCGGACACGATAGATAGAGGATATTCCATCGTACATTTTGAATAGTGGGAAATAATACACGAGTGTGCGTCGGCTTCCGCGTAAGCAACGAGTGAGCATAGCGAACGAGTTGCTTGCACGGACGCCGACGGCCACGAGTGTATTATTTCCGCTATTCAAACACGTACGATGGAATATCCTATTCATTACACCTCCACGGCGGATACATTTGCACATTTAGTCTATTTTTGAGATGAATTGTGATGTGCGCATGAAAATTTATACAATGACGTGTTTTCCCGCGTTTTGACGTTACGATATGTGACGTCAAATGTGACGGCAGGTAAACTTTTTGAGTTGATTACGGGTTTTCTCTCACAGCGAAACCCGAGCAAATAATTTGCAAGAGTGTAATAAATAGAAATAATGTTGTTAGAGAACTGTGAGGTACATGGGACCGTTTCACTAAACTTCGTACGACTAAAATGTTCGTAAGTGAAAATTTATGATCGTCTGGAAAGGTCAATTGATGGATTTACATTTACATGCTCAATAAATGTAAATCCAATAATTGTGTACAAGAAAACAGTGTTAATGTGAAATTTACAGACTATCGTAATTTTACACGAACGTTTTAGTCGTACGAAGTTTAGTGAAAAGGACCCCAGATGAGTCGGCTCTAAACTCTAAACGAGCCTGCCCATGTGAATCTTCTTTTCTCACATTAAAGGTACATGCCCACTCAGTAGGCACAACATGTTCTGTATATCAGAGACATCATCTGATACATTTTCTGGCAAAATAAACAGTCATTCACCATTACCCCACGTCTTCATTAGCATTATTATACATTATATATCAGATGTAAACTTCCACACTGATATTATGGGCGATAACCGTGTTTCCTTAAAATGTTAACAGACATTACTATTTATACTCTGTATTTATTGTATTATGTGCAATGATCATACTTTATAATCTGTCGAAAATAGTATTCATTCAAGTGATGCATTTAATTAGTATAAATAATTAAACAAGATGGTCATGATGGCCCTATATCGCTCACCTGTGCAATGTCACAAAAATCTAGCAAATACTGGTATGTAAAGTTGTCACTACATATACATCAAAATAAGCCCATGACAGGTACAAAATGTCAATACGACAAACTTGAGAAGTTACCAGGGTAGGAGTTGTCTCGCGATATGCACATATATATCTTACACAACTTTGAGAGGTCTGGAGACCACAATCGGATGCGTCCAGCCTACTTTTTATTGCAATCCTTAGATTTTATGTATTATGTAGCCATGTTCCGTAAAAAAGTTGACCCCTATTTGACCCCCCCCCCCCGGGTCATGCCCATTTTTGATCCAGATGTCACAATTTTAACAGCTTTGAAAAAGCATTGTACATCGATCATTCATGTCAAATTTCGTCGAAATCGGTCTGGCGGTTCGTGAGAAGATATAGTAAGAATTTATGCTATTTTTAGACGGCTTAACAAAACTGAAAAGGCTTTACCAATGAACCATAACTGCGAAGTTTGGCCACCAATAGCCAAGAGGTGTGTATGAAGAAGACATTTGAAATCTCTAAAAATAGAACGACCTTTTGACATTTGGGCGGGCATCTTGGATGATGTAATCATCCGATTCGATGAAAACAGAACCACAGCGATCGCCTTAAATCAATAGCTTTGATTTGATATATTATAAGACCATATTCCGTCAAAAATGAAATTTGACCCCATTTTTGACCCAGGGGTCACCATTTTAGCAAATTTTAAAAAGCATTGTACATCGATCATTTCTGCCAAGTTTCGTTGAAATCGGTCTGGTGGTTCGGGAGAAGGAGATGTTTTAAAATGTTGTGCTATTTTTAGACGGCCGCCATCTTGGATTAACGATGACCGCCATTTTAACAACACTGAAAAGGCTTTACCAATGGAACATAACTGCGAAGTTTGCTATCAATGGCCAAGCGGTTTGTATGAAGAAGACGTTTGGAGTCTCTAATAAAAGAACGACATTTTGACCTTTCGGCGGCCATGTTGGATGATGTAATCATCTGATTTCGACAAAAAGAATGCTCCTAAGTGATCGTTTCGTCCATACCTTCGATTTGATATATGACATGACCATATTCGGTCCAATGTGACATTTGACCCCTACTTGACCCCTCCTGCCCCGCCCATTTTTGACCCGAGGTCCACCACAGGAATCTGAACCAGCGCTAACTATCGATCATTCATGCCAAGTGTCGTAAAAATCTTCCTGGCAGTTCGCGAGAAGAAGACTTTTGAAGAATTTGACATACTTTTCAACAGCGGCCATCTTTGATTTCGCGATGACCACCATTTAAACAAAAATGAAAAGGCTTGACACAATAACCATTACCGTGAAGTTTGGCCAACATCGGCCAAGCGATTCACGAGAACAAGACGTTTGAAATATGTATTAAAAGAACGACCTTTTGACCTTTCGGCGGCCATCTTGGATGACATGACTATCCAATTTCGAAAAAAAAAAAATTTGACCCTAATTTGACCCCACGGGCCACGCCCATTTTTGACCCCGGGGTCACCATTTTAACAACTTTGAAAGAGCATTGTACATCAATCCTACCAAGTTTTGTCGAAATCCGGTTGGCGGTTCATGAGAAGAAGACTTTTTAAGAATTTATGCTATTTTTAGACAGCGGCCACCTTGGATTACGTAAGGACGTCATTTTAACTATTTCCGAGGAGAAGACGATTGAAAATGTTCACGGAGGGACGACGGACGGACGGACGGACACATTGCGGTAACAATAGCTCACATGAGCTTCCATACGTCGTTTACATATGAAAATAGCCTGATACCACTGCGAGTCACTATCAGTAAAATAAATACGACTAAATGATTACATCTGTACATAATGAATAATGAGATAAAAAGGGCTAAACCATGATAGTAACCATGTTACAATTATATTAGATTACATACATGTATAATACAAACACATACTTATACCCCACCGCTACGAGTTGTGGGGGTATACTGGTTGTCCGTCCGCCGGTGCGTCCGTCCGTCACTAAACCTTATCGCTCGGGTAAATGGCTTATAATTTCTGTTTCCGTGCTCGGATCTGCTGCATATTTGACACACGCATTGCTCCAATGGTCCCCTACCGCCCTGTGACAAATCCACATGCGTGCCGCCCCCGCTAAACCAGGGTGAAGGTCCGCAGACTTGGAAAAATCTACATATTTAGGGGTACCTAGGCCCACACGGGTTTATTCCGTATGCCTCGCTTACTGACAAATCTAGTTATGTTAATATTTAGTTTAAACAGTATTGTATTACATTTGGATAAACACATGTCATATGTACACATTAAGTATTGGAGGATTGAGGAGAAAAATATTTAATTATTTATTTATTTATTTATTTATTTATTTATTTATTTATTTATTTATTTATTTATTTATTTATTTATTTATTTATTTATTTTTATTTATTTATTTAGAGAGAGAGAGAGAGAGAGAGAGAGAGGGAGAGAGATTGGAAATAAATTTATTTTGAGTATATGACCCGTCACTAGAATTACGACTTACATCATCAGTGGATCAATCCTATTTGCATGGTACACGCAATGGATCGCTCAGTATGTCCTGTATGGTAGTGACGCGTCACATGTACGAGGGCTGATCCAGAAGTTCGTGGACACCGTCTGTAATTAATGAACACAGCGTTATAGATGGTTCAATATTTTCTCACAATCAAGTTATGATATACTCAATTGATTTTAATACTTTTAGTAACTTTATATAAATTCGCAGATTGTTTGTACGCTATAAAAGATGGTCTGGATATGCGGAGCAGTCGCAAAATTTACGTAAAATAAAACTTATTGTTGCGACAAGCGCGTTAATATTTATAATTCCCTCAAAGTATATTATATTATGACGTCATTTTATGTTATGGTTTTAATTTGAGAGCGACAACAACGTCAGCATAGTTATTTACTGGAATACGAAAATGGCGTCATCAGAATGTGGGAAAATGAGGATTATCATTCAGTTTTGTGTATACAAAACACCAGTAGAAACAAAGAAAATTATGGAACTGGCATCATGAAAGAAAGGTGTGGCGATCGCTTGTTTACAAATAGTATAACATGTTTTCCGACGGTATGATGAGTGTTAGGGACGATGCGCGGGGTGGTAGACCTGTAGACGTCACCGACGATGAAAACGTTACGCTGGTAAAAGCCAAACTAGGCAAAGAACAGAGAATAACGTTGCGACTATTAAGTGAACAGCTCATATTGTAATATGGAACAGTAAATCGAATTGTTCACATAACACTTCAATATGAGATGCTTAAGTGCTCGTTGGGCTCCAAAGATATTGCGTAGGTAAGAAAATAAGTTGCGTGTTCAAGAATCAAAGAACTGTTTGTGAAGAATGCATATATGTGGTCAGGCATATCTTGATGTGACCATTACAGTGGACAAAACATGGCTACGGTACACGATTATGATCCGTAATCAAACCAACAGTCCAGTCTGTGGAAATATGAGTGAACACCCCCACCGAGCTGCTAGTGCAAATACTAAAACATCCGCCAGAACATTATTTACATGATATTTTACCTTGCGACTGCGTTATTCCCGCAATTGAAGAGTGAGCAATAGGGGAAATGATTCACATATATATCAGAGTTACCGACTGAAAGTACAAACATCTAATTCTTAAACTATTTCGAACCACAGTGGTATAAATATGTTTTCCGCAAGTAGGTTGAGTGGTATCAGAAATGCATTGCTGCCAGTGGAGAATACTTCGAAAAACAATATGTGAGTAACGTCAAAGTGTTGTCTACATAGCGTAACGTCACAACAAGTGACGTCGTGACCTACTCCGCTGTACTCCGACCATCATTATTCACGCCAACACAGCAACTATAATTAACCAGATATGATCATGAAAATCCATATCTATGATCGTTATATATAGACACACATGCTTGAAACTTATTTCAAGAATATATGTTAAATGACATTGTCCACGAACTTCTGGATCAGCCCTCGTAGTAGCGTATTTTGTCTAAACAGTAAACTGGGACGAGTAAAGCCTGCATGAATGGATGTAACTACTGTCTGTTTCACGAAAGGTGCCCAAATTTTACGGCCATATAAACAATTCAAAAACAATATTGTTTTTGATAATATTAAATTAAAGGAAAATTTAACAATGAGCCTTCTTTTTATTTTGTGAAATTTGGTGAAATATTTATTTTATTGCGAAAACAAAATTTCCCCATGTTAAATCCCCATGGACATCTTCACGGATGTCTATGGGGATTTAACATGGGGAATTTTTTTAGAATTTCAGAAATACTGGACCGATTTTTAAAATTTAACTTTTGTTTTCTTAGTTAGATTATTTCCAAGCTATCTAGCTAGGTTTCGGAGTCAATTTCCAAAAAAAAATAGTTTTTTTACTCCTCCCACAAGTCCTCTACCTCTTTTCCCCCCATGTTAAATCCCATAGAGAAATGAATTTTTCGTAATAAAACCAATATTTGACCAAATTTTACGAAATAAAAAGAAGTCTCATTCTTAAATTTTCTTTAATTTAATATTATCGAAAAAAATATTGTTTTTGCATTGTTTATATAGCCGTAAAATTCGGGCAGGTTTCGTGAAACAGACTATAAGGTTTATGTCGCTGGTACCTGCATATACAGAGACAGAGTCGACCTGGAGCCCGTTTCACTAAACTTCGTACAACTAAAATGTTCGTAAGAGCAAATTTAGTATCGTCTTGACAGCCTATGCTCAATAAATGTAAATCCAATAATTGTTTACAATAAAACATTGTTAATATGTAATTTACATAATTTTGCTCTTACGAATATTTTAGTCGTACGAAATTTAGTGAAACGGCCCCCTGTTGGTGCTGATGTTATACTGTAAATAGTTTGGTGTCTTTAATGTATGTATGTACGTGTCTGAATATTATACTATTGTGTTCAGTGCTGCGTTCACCACTTCCTTCTATAACATTGTGTTAAGAGATGGAGTTATATTACTAATGTTGTTTACACATTGTTAAACGTGTTGGTCGGTGCGTGATGTATCTGTTGACATGTGAAATGGTAGAGATCGGCAAACAGGCGAATTGAAGAGCTAATTCTATCTACAATGTAATTTATGTAAACAGTGAATAGGAGAGGGCCAAGACTATAACATTGTGACACACCTGTCGCTATTGGGAGAGTATCTATCTCTATTGGGAGAGTATCTGAGTATGTTTATCTTTTAATGCGTTTCTTGCATTATATACCAATGATTCAGAGAATTATGTGTAGTGTGTGTGTTCGGATACCATTTGGGAGAGACCATACTGCTGACAGATGTTGGACAATTTGTTTCTTGTGTTCTGTTTTATCATATCTAGATTAAGATCAACTGTAATGACAATATCCTTCATGTTGTATCTCGGGCGAGACCAATATAATTTTCAATATTTGCCAACAGATATTTGGTGGACTGTAAAATGTTCCAAAAAGTATTCTTCTACGCTTGACCTGAAGCTCTAACCAAACGCATTCAAGAGTCTGCGGTTCCAAATCAGTTGTTCTTAAAGCCGGAACATTATCTTTTACATATACAAGAATCCCCCCGTGGTTGTTCAATAGTCTGTCCTTTCTAAATGGTTTGTAGTAGTTTTGGAAAGCGAGATCATCTGAATCAGTATCATATCCTAACCAAGCTTCAGTGAAAGACACAATTATAAAAATGTGATAAGTCAGCACAATGAACATCTCTCTTTGGGTGGCAGCTTTGTACATTGTAATGGACGAATGAGAGGCTGGATCTGAACGAATCAACAATATCAAAGCCATCAGTGCTTGTTGAAGCGGAACAAGCATAAAACGAGATATCAGGACCAGGATTGATGTGAATATCACCAGCAAGCAGAAGTAATAGTGACATTCATGTTAGAAGCTCAAACATCGTAAGAGGTTTCAGTCATGCGACCCGTACCTGTGATGAAGTGAAGAGGCCTACTCTCACCCTGTATAAAAGTATATCAATATTCATTAGGTGATTCCAGGTTGAAATAGCCAAAAAGGGTGTTACGTCTCCGCAATGCATGCGACCAGCGACATTCTCAATGTGCATGATCACGTGGTTACAACAACAACAACGTCGCCCACTCCAAAGTAAGTATTATTTGATAGTTTCCTTAATAGGCAACGGATTTTGATGAAATTATGGCGCAGCAAACGCGTCTTCGTGAGCTGCATTTGGTGGTCTACGGAGTTTGGCACAGACTTATGTCGTTTTTGCGAAGATACTCCGACACGGAAATCGATTCTTCGCAATAACGATAGAAGTTTGGGCGAAAATACAGTGACCACCAAATGCAGCTTAGCAAGATGCGTTTGATGCGCCATCTTTCATAATAAGGACACTATAAAAGAATACGTACTTTGAATCGGTACTTGTTGTTGTTGTTGTTGTTGTTGTTAGTACCACGTTATCATACACCTTGATTATTAAGATACAGGCAGTTACAGGATTGAGATAATTCAAGTGCAGTGAGAAGACTTGAGATCAACAGGAAGAGAAGAAGTATCATGAATATTATGAAATTATTGCGAGGATGGTTTGGTAGATAAATATGTGTATTACATTCTTGCAAATTATTTGCACGGGTTTCGCTGTGAGAAAAAAAACGTTATCTACTCCTTACAAATAATATACCGTGAAGAGAACATCCGTAATTGCGCGCCTGTTTTCTTGGAAACCACGCGCTACCATGCAAAATGTTCATTTTTTATTACAGTCAAAATAAAGTTATTTCAACATTTGTAAAGGGTCTCGACTAATCTAGAATGTTAATGTGATTGAACACATTCCAAACATGCACTCAAATATATCTGGCTCATAGAAACAGCTGCGTAATTTGGATTTCAAAAAGTTTACATGACGTCACATTTGACGTCCCACAACGTAACCTCAAAACGCGGGAAAACACGTCATTGTATAACTATTCATGCGCACATCCCAATTCATTGATCATAATCTCAAAAATAGAATAAATGTGCATATATATCCGTCGTGGAAGAGTAATAAATAGGATATTCCGTCGTACATGTTTGAATAGCGGAAATAATACACTCGTGTCCGTCGGCGTCCGTGCAAGCAACTCGTTCACTACGCTCACTCGTTGCACACTCGTGTATTATTTCCCACTATTCAAAATGTACGATGGAATAATATCCTCTATTTGTGCAATGCATGTAGGAGAAAACACGACGACATTTGACGTGCACATGATCGACAATTTGTAGCCAGACAGTTTGAGCAAAATTTCGCCAATATGTGTTTTTGTTTTACCTTATAACTCATCCAGATGTTGGTAATTATGTGAACAGTCAATATGCAGTAACTTAGACATTGTGCACATAATTTTAAATAGAAATTACACATTGCTATTGCACCCACTAGCTTGTAAACTGCATACACGGGCACGTCAATGATCGTCATTATACCGCTGTACAATAAGTACATACACGGGCACGTCAATGATCGTCATTATAACTCTGTACAATAAGTACATACACGGGCACGTCAATGATCGTCATTATACCGCTGTACAATAAGTACATACACGGGCACGTCAATGATCGTCATTATAACTCAATGTACTACGGGGTAGTAACACTACAGACTACAGGGCACGTCAATGATCGTCATTATAACTCTGTACAATAAGTACATACACGGGCACGTCAATGATCGTCATTATAACTCTGTACAATAAGTACATACACGGGCACGTCAATGATCGTCATTATACCGCTGTACAATAAGTACATACACGGGCACGTCAATGATCGTCATTATACCGCTATCGTCATTATACCGCTGTACAATAAGTACATACACGGGCACGTCAATGATCGTCATTATACCGGTGTACAATAAGTACATACTAAGTGAAAGTGCACAACATCTCAAAATTTCACAGCGACCTATGTCGCCCAATCCTAGACCGAATATTCACGCAATCTGGTATGGCTATTCGGTTTGTAGAATTATCAATGTTGCTCTATTACACAAGTTTGTATCGCCTATGTGGGACAGTGGTTGACAAAATGGCCCTTACGCCAGGTACATGTATGCATTTGCAGAAACAACGTTCTAATGGGTTACTCGTGACTACAGTAAGCCCCGATCCGACCGATATTTATATACATGAACAGAAGTGTACGGTTTGTGGGAATGTTTCCCCGACGCACCACAGACAAATACATATCCAAACATAAAAAAATACGGTCTGTACTATTTACCTACGGTCGGTCGGGTTACCGAAAACATGACATTATTTTTTCGTTTAAGAAACCGTACGGTTAATATGGAAAAAGCGCCATCGTTTCTGACTCGCACAAACTCAATAATGTTATGACTTATGTATCTGGCAATCGAACAAGTTTTGGAGGGAGGATTTATAGACGGGCATGTTGTAGATTGGCCATTCTGGTAACACACACTGCTGTGTCATAACTATGGCGGATTATTGAGTCCTCAGAGTTTTGGAGGGAGGATCTATAGACGAGCATGAGGAAAAGATTGTATGCAGATGTTAAAATAATTTGACATTGACTTTGGGTATGCGTGGAAAATACAGTGGAACCTCTCTAAACCTGACACCCTAGGATGTCCCCAGGGTGTCGGTTTAGAGAGGTCCCACTGTAAATCCGACATATGACTATGTCAAGGCATGCGAGTGTACCTTGCGAACTTGAACAGACATTATAGTCAGATATAGGTGATAATGAGACCATAAAACTAAGGATACAGAGACTACATGCGTGTCCGATTTAGACAGGTTCAACTGCAGAAAGAAAATAAGGACGATGATGATAACGAAGCTGGGGGCTGTTTAACTAAACTTTGTACGACTAAAATGTTCGTAAGTGAAAAATTAGGATCGTCTGGAATTCCAATTGATGGTTATGCTCAATAAATCTAAATCCAATAATAGTTTACAAAAAAATCATTGCTAATATGCATTATAGAAAACGTTGATGCAAACGTTACCGATGAGTGTATGCGTGTATGCTGGAGCACATAGATGTACTCACACACGGACAGCTAAGAGAACAAAGAGACAACAGGTAAGATTTTTAGAAGTATATGTACACACCAAACATAACAAAATTTATATTGTAAACTGTTTATTTGTGTAAACTGTAGCTGGAAGAAATCCGCAGTTACTGTATGCTTAAACTGTTGTTTTTTTTATCTTCGAGTCCCACCCCATATTAAAATAAGCCGAAACACAAAGAAACATATGCCCCAATTACAATGGTTTAAATATTACAAATGTTTTGTGTTTAATTTGGACACCTCTATCAAAATCCCCACCCCATTAAAGCACCCACGGATTATTCCAGCACAAAACAACCTAGTTTTCATCCAGCCCTGCCCCCTCCTCCTCCTCCTTTATACTCTCCAGGCCGGCCTCCTCTCCAACCTCCCCATCACCATTTGCCGCCTCCCTCTCCGCCCTCCTCGCCAGCTCATTGATGGCCCGCTTCGTCCTGACGGTCTGCAGGACGAGATCCACCCGCATGTTAAGGGTTCTTTGCGCGAGTTCCTTCAGATTCTTCTTCCGCTTGATGACATTGCGGAAAAATTTCGTCTCGCCCTGTTTAACCTTCTCGTTTCTTTGTGAGTGGGCCTCCAGGCGGCGGCGCTCTGCTTCAAGGCTATAATGTATATACCAATCAGTTAAAGATATAAAAATCATACATGATACAATACATACAAAGCTAGCACCGGCAATGTCAAGGTGTGCTAATTAATTTATAATGTAAGCCTATTAATATGCTTCCCATTGTGGCGGCCATCTTGTATTTATGCACAACAACTCTTAAAGGTACATGCCCACTCAGTAGACACACAATGTTCTTTATAGGAATTAAATAATCCACCAGTTCTAAAACTTACGCGTGTCCGCTATACAGATATAATCATTTAGTAATATTTATTTTACCGATAGTGACTCGCGGTGGTATCAGGCTATTTACATATGCCAATGAGGCATGATCTTTGTTAATTATTTATACTAATTAAATGCGTCACCTGAAATTTGTTTTATATTTTCGACAGATTATAATGTATGTACATTGCACATCAATACAGAGAATAAATAGTAATGTCCGTTAACATATAACGAAACACGGTTATCGCCCCTGATATCAGCGTGGAAATTTACGTCTGATATAAAATGTATAATAATGCCAAACAATACGTGGGGTAATGATGACTGAATGTTAAGTTTGCCAGAAAATGGAATATCTACAGAATATACAAAACTATCTGTCTCCCTATATTATAAGCTCTCATGAACACGTTGTGCCTACTGCGTTGGCATGAACCTTTAATGAGTGGAATAAACATGTTTATAAAAGATTTTCCCGTTACACTACAATTATAGCCAGTACCAATGTTGTAAGTACTTGTGTATCAGCAAGTATAACAAGGGATCTTCTTGATTTATAGAAACATTGGCGGCCATCTTGGATTTCACAAATAAATAGTTTTCAATTCTTTAATAAAAAAAACACCTACCAAAATCATCGTTTTTTTTCACTATTCACAAGTAAATAGGTAATGTATGGCAAATATATATACATTTATGAATCCATGTCGTTGGGCTATTGTTCGGTGGTGAATTTGATCTCTCTAAATGACCCCAAACATTACACACAAAGCTAGAAAAGCCGGTGTCATGGCGTAACGGGCTCGATTCCCACATCCAGGTAATATTTGTTGTTGTTTTTGTTTTCCTTTTTTTTCCGATACATGTGTTACGTCCATACCTTTTCATAGTCTCATGTTGCGCCTTCTCCCGCCTCTGGACAATCTGCTCCCGGCGCAGGATATCCTGCATCAAGGCGTTCTCCTCGAAACTGAACACCTACAGTAGAGGACATGCAGCCATATTACACGTGGTTTCATATGACATAGAACTGTTTGATGTGGGCAATAGTGATGTCCAAAGTTGTATTTGGTCAAGAGATCATTGCTCACAAGTGAAACTGGTGAAGACTTAAAATATGCAAATTAGATTACATCTGAAGGGGCATCCAAAAATGCATTTTTTAAATTGACATTCTAGACAGGTCACATCCCAAATTGTAGCACTGCATACTAAGACGCTAACGTTTGTCTAAGTTCAATTTATATGATTTGGTGACGGTAATGTAGCACAAAACCAAAACGGTTGCATACGTCAGTGGCGTAGCTAGGGTTGGGTGCAAGTGATGAGAACACTCCAGCTAAAATCAGTTGTGTGTGTGTTTTTGCTTTAACTTACGTTTTTTAATAAATAAATACAATAGATGTGAAAAGTATAGCACTACAATCGATGGAATTGAATGTAGAAATTAAATATTATTCGGAGAAGAATGAGCTTGCAGCCCTTTCCAAACGGTATCCCCAATGCACACACCCTCGGCAAGAAGCTGAATACGCTTTATGATTCGAAAAGCGAGTTCATATTTCATATTTCGCTCTTTTCGAATCGAAAGTCTGTTACCCATGTGCATTGTATAGATATATCATTAAGGACCCTTTCTACTGCTGATCATCATTCAAACATACTTGCTTCGTAAACGTGATGGGATATAAGTATAATTGTTGAACACTCTCTTAAATTGTTACTGTATTATAATTCCAACACAATTCCCTAATATTTGATTGGCCCGTAGCAAGTCTCTGTCCAAAATGTATATCCCAGTAAACTCCCACGCCGAACTACTTTCCGTAACCGTGAGACGCACTTAAAATAAAAATAATTTTTAAGAAAACGGAAAATAAACACATTTTCTTGATGAATTATTTCACATGCTGGAATTATAAGGAATGAATGGCCTTTTTGTTGAATTTATCGGGGATATAAACTTGGAAAAGTCGCGAGAATATTGGACGAGGCATTCCGGCCTTCGTCCAGTATTCCCGCGACTTTTCCAAGTTTATACCCCGATAAATTCCACAAAAAGGCCATTCATTCCTATAATATACGGCGTATATAGTTTCCGTTTCGATCAGCTTAATTACTATGTACACGCCATTGGTCAGTTTCACCTCCTGTAGTGTTTGAAACAGAACATATGACAGATAAATTAATGCGATTTAGTATAACATGTTCCAAAGATAATTATTTACAGCGTGCTGTCAATTATCTCATGCTGAAGTACATACCACGTTTGCTTATGGGTTATTATTTTGTAATTTGCAAAATCCACAAATGGCCATATTACACTGTGTAAATCATCAGTTACCGATTTCATCAACATTGCAACGTATACTTATCTAGCAAAGTACATTTTGAGGGATTAATTATTTATTTCCCCCGAAATTCATTATTTCATACAGAATTAATGACTGCATATATTTGATAATTAAAAGTATGCAGAATTATTATACTGAATTTATTACATTATCACAGCCATTTTGGCTGTGATAATGTAACAAATTCAGTATAATACAAATTAATAAATTTATCCTTAAGTTGAAAATTACTCCTTCAAAGTATACTTTGCTAGAAAAGTATACTTTGCAACGTTGGTGAAATAGGCTACAAGTCACTCATCTAATTTTAGAACTACAAATATGAAAACGTTACCACATATAGTCTGCTAGCAAACCCTTTATGACAACAGCACACAAGTCCATACAAATCAATATTCCTTATTGAATTCAATGCAGTACACACGGTATATCCTCTGTGCACAGATAAGAGTAATGAAGACATCGACATAATCAAATCGAGATTTTGTTTTTAAAAAAATGGGCACATTTATCGTCAGAAATCAGACTTGGTATCGACTTGGGCTACATATAACGGATAGTACGTTGTACATAATTATATTTAGAACATGTTGCAATAAATTATTATAGTTTATCTGTCAAATTCTGAGATGTCTGTGTCAGACGCCACAAGAGGTCAAACTGGCCGATAGATTGTCCATTGCTATCCATGGCTCAGATGGCAACTCAATGTGCAGTATACACTAAGACGACCAGGATACACAAATATTCAATCACATTTACGAAGCTACTATATTTGAAACAACCGATGATGTTCTATAACGTCAGTCCTTAACTTCCTGGATTCAAGTCCGCTTCTGTAACGTATCTGTAACGACTACTTACACAGCGCCTCCTGACCAGGGGACGTAACCTGTGCGGCGTCAGGGCCGGAGTTCCCGGGCGGAAGTCCAGGGTGTAGGCAATCCCACTGCTGGATACCCGCGCATTCAAGCCCGCTGTCAGAAAGGACAATATATATATGTGTACTAGTTAAACTGATAAAATCACTTTCTGGAAGAACAGTTTAAATACATAGCTGGCAACTAAAGTAAAGAAAAACAAAAGTATCGGTAGTGTATATCTGGCTCAATTATACCAACATCTCGTCTGAAAAAAAAGCATCGGGTTTGCTAAACAATTTTAAAAATTTAAATGAAAAACTAGAGGTTTTTTTTTTTACAGACAAAACACACATACACCACCACCACCACCACCACTGCATGCTATCGGGACTTGGGAAATTAGAATTTAAGGCAACGACAACATATATGTAGCTACTCTGTTTTTTCTGCGTAGGTTGGCTGTATATCGGGAGATAATATAATAAAAAGAGACAACATATTATGCAAATTTCGCTTGTCAATGGCCTCAACTCTGCCAATACTAACTAGATGAATCCGCATAAAAAAACCAGGTGCATAACTTAACATAGTGACAAACATTCCTGTAAAATTTCGCAGCTCTAACTCAAACACTTTTGGAATTACACGCTACACAAATTTGTGATGAAATTTGTAAATTGTCCATTTTCTCTAAGGCAATGGTCATAACTCCATCCTTACTGGATGATTCCGCAAACAAAACCCCAGGTGCACAACTACACATGCTGATTAACATTCCTATACTATATAGTGCCGTGCCTGTGATTCAAATACGTTTTGAGTTACCGGCGACATAACGGTTAAAAACTAGAAAATGTGTTCATAGAACATGGATGCCCCCACGTGCAGCCTTAATAGTAAAAGGGCATCGTTATTACGAAGCTAATCCCTATACAGATAGTAAATAGTATTGAAATTGGTGAAGGAGTTACGGAGTAATTGAGAACAAAATATAAACATAAACGCATTTTCCTTACAAACAAGGTGAACGTAATTCCCCACTGACCTTGACATTGAGTGTCCGGGCATGGGTCATGTGCAAAACAAAGCACCATACCTAGACAGACATTGTTGGCAAATTGTATTGAAATTGGTAAAGGAGTTAAGGATTCGTTGAGAAAACATTAAAAACTTAAACGCATTTGCCTTACAAACAATGTGAACATAACTCCCCACTGACATTGACCTTGGGTGCCGGTTCGGGCGTATCTCGTATGCGAAACATAGCACCATCCTTAGACAGACATTGTGGGCAACTATGATTGGAATTGGTGAAGAAGTTAATGAGTTATTGAGAGAGCATTAAGAACTTAAACGTATTTTCGTTACAAACAATGTGAACATAAGTCCCCAATAACCTTGACCTTGGGTGTTCGGGCGTACGTCGTATGCGAAAGAAAGCACCATCCATAGACAGACATTGTTGGCAAATATTATTGAAATTGGTGAAGGAGTTAAGGAGTAATTGAGAAAACATTACAAACAAGGTGAACATAAGTCCCCAGTGACCTTGACCTTGGGTGTTCGGGTGTGGGTCGTATGCGAAACAATGCATCATCCCATGACAGACATTGTGGGCAATTATGATTGAAAGTGGTGTAGGAGTTAAGGAGTTACATGTATTTAAAAGTTAAACGTATTTGCCTTACGGACGCACGGGCGGACAGGGGTAAAACATAATGCCTCCCCAATAAATTGGTGGGGGCATAATCCGCAAGTTTCACTAAGTCAAGGCCCATAACTCCGCCCATACTCTATGAATCCGCATCAAATATACCAGGGGCCCGTTTCACTAAACTTCGTACGACTAAAATGTTCGTAAGTGAAAAATTATGATAGTCTGTAATTTTCACATTAACAATGTTTTCTTATAAACAATTATTGGATTTACATTTATGTTAACCCAGCAATTGAAATTTCCAGACGATCCTAAATTTGCACTTACGCACATTTTAGTCGTAAGAAGTTTAGTGAAACGGGCCCCTGATGCACAACTCCACATGTTGATAAACATTCCTAGCAGGTGTTATATGGCTGTAACTCAAATAAGTGTTGAGTTACCGACGACACAAGTTACAAATCAGCAATTTTCACGAAGTCAATGGCAATAACTCCGCCCATACTCTATGAATCCACATCAAAATCACTAGATGTACAACTCCACATGTTGATAAACATTCCTATAAGGTTTCATGACTGTGGCTCAAATAGTTTTTTCAGATATGTGCGACACAAGTTGAAAATCGCCACTTTTCACTAAGTCAATGGCCATAACTCTGCGAAGACTGGATGAATCCGCATCTCAAACCCCAGGTACGCAACTTCATTTGATGCTAAATATTCCTATACGGTGTCCTTGCTGTAGCTCAAATAGTTTTTCAGTTAAGTGCGACACAAGTTAAAAATCGCCACTTTTCACTAAGTCAATGGCTATGACTCTGCGAATGCGGGATGAATCCGCATGTAAAAAAAACCAGGTGCACAACTTCACTTGATGACAGATATTCCGAAACAGGCAGCCGTTTCACTAAACTTCGTACGACTAAAATGTTCGTAAGTGCACCTTTACGATCGTCTGAAGAGTTCAATTGATGGGTTTACATTTATTGAGCATAGGCTGCATATGCAGCCTATGTTCAATACATGTAAATACAGTAATTGTTTGCAAGAAAACATTGTTAATGTGAAATTTACAGACTATCATAATTTTGTTTAGTGAAACGGCCCCCAGTTTCCTGACTGTAGCTCAAATAGTTTTTCAGTTATGTGCGACACAAGTTAAAAATTGCCACTTTTCACTAAGTCAATGGCCATAACTCTGCGAATAATGGATGAATCCGCATCTAAATCCCCAGGTGTGCAACTTCACATGATGACTTATATACAAGTAAGATTTTACGACTCTAACTCAAATACTTTTTGGAGAAACGCGTAAGTAACACAACTTTTGTGACGGACGGACAACCGTGCCAAAAACAATATGTCTCCCCATATAATTATGGGGGAGACATAATAACTAGAGAAATACAAATACCAAATTAACTCCGCTGTGACTCTGTTAATGTAATGCTAAACTCGCTTGCAGCCCTACCTATATGATATTCCGTATCGGTGTGTGGAGATAAACAAGATAGACCGACTCGATTCCTCGAGGTCCACGGCCATGTACCGGGGCGTCATGCACCTGGCCGGGGGAGGGGATCTCATCTCCCAGCGGACTGTCGGCGTAGGGGGTAGGAACCGATGCCTCCGGCCGGAGGGGGTCACTTTCGCCTCAGCCTTCGCCGTCTTCTCTAATTTCATCTCCTTTGCTTTCGCCTTTCTTTCCGTCTTGGCTTTCTCCTTGGCCCCCTTCTTCATTTTCTTCTCATTCTTCTTCAACCTCCGGCTTTGGTTGGCCGCGCAGTCCGGTTTCTTGGTCCGGTGACGCTTAAGCCACGACAAGGCCGTTAACCAATCAGCAAAAACTCCCACAACATCTCCGAAACATCCCATTCTCATACACTATTATAATATCACTAAATACCTTGGAGTTTAGCAAAGTTACGCTGGATTATGCGTCTAAGACGTAAGCGTGATAGATATTCATCACGCAAGATTTGTCAAGACTGTTTGACGTCGCGGGGCAACGTCGTTTGTAACCTGCGACGTCATAAGTTACTGACGTCATAGACTAGTACAGAATGTGTTTTTCATTGGCCATATTGGACATGTAAATGACAATAAAAACGAGACACGGAGCTGCTCAATGGCTATGGCAACGACATGTACTCTCTAAAGAAATACAACATGGTAAACACGTGAAATGCGCACGTGTCTTCAGCGCGGCAGAAACGTTCACTATATGTCCAGCGGTGTATGATAGTAAAATGAAAGCAAATGAAAGCAATGCACTTGGATTTATAAACAATAAATCAGTAACACTGGCCTAGAGAATTTATCCCTCAAAAACTTGAATGCAAATGTTTCAAGTCCTTCATAACCTTCAGTACAGGGGGCCGCATGGATGGGCTATATAATGAAAATATGGTTAACCCTTACACTGCTGAATTAGTTTGTGTCGTCTGTAGTATTTTTTATTTTTTATTTTTCCATTTTTCTCATCAAAAACTTGGCCAAAATGACAAAACTCATAACTAGTGCAAAATTATATTAGTTTATTGCATTTTGCACTAGTTATGAGTTTTGTCATTTTGGCGGCCATTTCGGAGGCCATCTTGACTCCTGGATTAAGCTCCAGTGGGATTCAGGGCTTTTTTTCCCGATCTCAACCCTATTACTCTTCGCCTATGTGGTGGTTAAACTTGGTTAGCGTGGCACCATAAACATCACGCTTACCTCGCCATCATGTCCAACAAGGATAGTTGAGAACGGTAACTCTTGCAATCTACTTCCGTACCGTCTGTAGACAGCGTACGGACGATACGGGAGTATATTGCAAGAGTTTACTGTTACCGTTCGCAACTACAACACGTACAGAAACATAAACAAGGTGTACACCTATCAATGGCAATGGTTTACATATATATGTCATAAATAGAAAAGTATGCATGTTGGTGAGATCGGTTTTAATATTTAAGTCAGTGTACTAATTATTAGTCATGTCCGCAACACAAGCATTGTGGTGTCAGATGTTCCGTCAACTCACTAAAACTCATTCGAATTCATTCACGTTTTATGAGCTGGTCTACGGTGGCATAGAGGTGACATTTGCAACATTTATTTTATCTCGTGGCCACGACTTAGTATCTCGTGGCCACGACGTATAGCTATGTCGTGGCCACGAGATAGCTTAGCCAATCAGATATGTCGCTCTATCGATGGCAAGCAAACAATGGTAAAGTTGGGGTTTTGGGTTCGAGCCCGACCTCGGGCGATATTGTTTTTCTTCTTTTTTCCCTGAACAATACGACGAATTTATATATAACAGCTGTATAAAATCGTTAATTACTAAAATGTAGCGCATACATTATTGTTTTCTGGCGTGTAGGCGTGTAGCCCAACCGTGCATATATCCACCTTTAAATTGTATAGCTAAACCGTTTAGTGGTCTACAATATATACGTCAGGTCTGCCTAAAATGTGAATCACGCACGCACGCACACACGCATGCACATATAACTGTATATGCCATGCCCGTCATATGTCGTGTTTAACAGCTGAAATTTTGTTAAAGGTGGATATGCACTGTACCCTGGCCTACACGCCTACACGTCAGCAAACAATAACGTATGCGCTAAATTTTAGTAATTAAAGATTCTATACAGCTGTTATATATAAATTCGTCATATTGTTCAGGGGAAAAAAATAAGAAAAACAATATCGCCCGAGGTCGGGCTCGCACCCACAACCCCAACATTACCATTGTTTGCTTGCCATCGATAGAGCGACAGATCTGATTGGCTAAGAGACAAAATCGTGGCCACGAGATACTAACTCGTGGCCACGAGATAGCTGGTCACGAGATACTAACTCGTGGCCACGACAGAGCTAAGTCGTGGCCACGAGATACTAACTCGTGGCCACGACATAACTAAGTCGTGGCCACGAGATACTAAGTCGTTGCCACGATTAATGTTTTCACATGTATTGAGGGGTTCGGGTCAAAACGTACCCGAGTCAAAACGTACCTTGGGCATAGGGTCAAAACGTACCCATATCTCGGGTCAAAACGTACCCAAGGTCGGGTCAAAACGTACCCATGGTCGGGTCAAAACGTACCCTTCGATATATCAATATATTATACCAATATATCCACATTTTATTTATCTTTTTGGCATTTGTGAGGTTAATTTACCCATTTATATATCAATATATTTAATTTAATAATCAAAAATTTCATATTTAGTTATCTTTTTAGCAGTGAAAGTTGACTGGAAATCAATGACCAGAAGCACTCGTGTGATGAATGTTCTTGTTTAAATTACGTGTGAAAAAACAATTAGCATTCAATTATTAAAAGTGTAATTCTGGATGAAAGTGATTACCGATATGCGGTGGCTGCTTTAATGATTACTTAATGGGATTAAGTGGAAACCAATCAATGATCAAAGAGAGAGTATACTGCTTTAATGATTACTTAATGGGATTATGTGTACGGCGGAAACCAATTACCAATCAGTGATCAAAGAGAGATTATAGTGAATACTTGTCAACTAATCATTGAGTTCATACCAACTATTTTAATTTCAATCGCTCGTTAAATAACGTTGATATAAAATATCCTGTCCCAGATATGAAAATACGTGTGTCTCGTCCCGAATGGCAGGGTGACAGTTTTTTGTAATTTTTACTACATCCAAGCACGCAATAATAGCTTACTTCCGCCCAATACGGACGGTCCCTTACACGCATAGGCATTATACATGTACACAATACTCCGCACAGCAGCGTGTAGTGTAGTAAAGAGTATGCATAACATAAACAAATATAAACTCACAC
Source organism: Conchocele bisecta (assembly GCA_029237695.1). Classification (NCBI taxonomy): domain Eukaryota; kingdom Metazoa; phylum Mollusca; class Bivalvia; order Lucinida; family Thyasiridae; genus Conchocele; species Conchocele bisecta. The sequence continues at coordinate 47,923,344 of CM055272.1, forward strand.
ACCCATTGTGTCCGGTAAAACCACTAAGGCGACCAAGTCAACATATGAAGTCATAGAAGACAGAAGCTGCTCCCGCTGATTGAAAGCCGGGAGTGCTTGGTGAACCCGGGTGTCACAAATAACCGGTGGATCCACTCCATGCAGAAACGACGCTAGAAGAAAGAAGCTCAAGAACGGAGGATTTCTGCCTGCAACAATATATACCTCAAAGCGCCGAACTGTTTCTGTGCAGTTAGTGGTCGAGCCGGGCATAATGGTCTCATCATATTGTCCATATAGTCAATCAACAGAATCTGGCCCTATGGGGACCAGCTATTTCGCCCTTAGGGCAGTAGATGAGCCAAGTCAATATGACATTGGACATAACCCTGACAGACACACTTAGATAGGCACGCACCCACAACATATACATACACAATCCAGATAAGGGCATCTGTGATTTTCATGCACACAGCTCACTCAAATACAAACCAGATGCGGTCCTCGCGGTGTAGCCAGACGCCTACGACACCAACAAAGAGAAGATCAGAACGAAATAAAACAAACTTAGTCCCCCCTCCTCGGGGACAATGCCTCGCTCGTGTCTACCACCCACTCAGTGGGAGGTGGCCTAGGCCTCTGTGGACCCGACATCGGGTCGTTTCCTCTGTGTTGCATACTGGGCAGTGTCATGCTATATGCGCCTTGGGATCTGTGGCGGAATGAGCTGCCTGGGTGTTGCCAGTGGCGGCCTTGTGGGTGGCTTGGGCATGGCTTGCCTGTCTCCTCGTCGCTGCGGGTGGCGGTTGCGGTGCGGAGCCTCCGGTTGTCACTGACTGCGGTGTCCCGGTCTGCTGTCGGTGGCTCGGCTGCTCCGGCTCGGCCTGCGCTATTGCTCCTCTGTGGGCGTTGGGTTTGCCCATATCACGTGGATCCGTCTCTGCTTGGTCTGTCTTGCCTCGTCCAACCCTAATAGCATTAGCAGGTAATATAACAATGTAACGGCTGAGTATCCATATATCATGTGCACGCACACTCGGCCCTCTTCACGGTCTGACATATCGGCATTGTGCAATAGGAGAATTAAATAATTAGGTTAAACTCACCGCCTCATCGTCTCCTTCATTTAATGCACATATTTCGACTGTATCGCATATATTAGTAAATTCGGAAACAAATGGGCCAACGGCCATTGGCCTGATCATTTACGGGCACATGCCCGGGTATGGAAGGTCTTCGAGCCATTTCCCACCCTTAAATATAAGAATACGTTTACGTTTATATGAAAATATATCCATATGAAATATGGAACAAGGGAAAATTATTAATATAGACTGGGTACCCTCACATGTTGGAATACCTGGAAACGAAGAAGCCGACCGAGCGGCAAGCACAGCTCACTTGATAGGAACACAAGATAATACTCTGCCTACACACAGAGAATTATATTCAGTCATTAAACAAAAAATAAAATCAAAATGGCAAAAACGATGGGATAACATTCATAAGCATTACTATGGCGGGCACACATTTCAAGTCATGGTGCCTACCATACCAAATAAATGTAAACAATACAGCAAGGATAGAATGTCAGATAAAATAATAACACGACTCAGACTAGGTAGAAACGGTATAAAGGCAAATATTCATCCACAGGGCAGCGATATTGATGTAGATTTGAATTGTAGTCAGTGCGACGAAGATGAAATAGAAGAACTGGACCACTATTTCTTCTTCTTGCCCAGCGCATGAATTAGCAAGAGAAGATCTAGCCGCTGTCTGCTTAAAAAATAATGTTATATCATCTCCATATAATTTAATATTCCCCCCTAAAGAATGCGAAAATGAAATACACTTAGCTGTACTAAAATACATTAAGGCGACAGGTTATTGGAATAAAATATAAACATGACACCGTTGCTCCACTAAAATTAAAAGCTGTCAAAAATAAATGATATAATGATTTTATTTTAAAATACAACTCATGCAAACAGTTATACGCTCTAAACACACAGACGGTGAGGGCAGCGGCCCTGCCCGAAGCTCTGGTGGGCCAAGGTTGGTGGTTACACACCGTGGTGTGACCGTCACATCGGCCTGCCGGAGTTAGGATAGGGAGCGCTCGCCACTCACCACTCCAACACACAGACGATGAGGGCAGCGGCCCCGTCCGAAGCTCTGGTGGGCCAAGGTTGGTGGTTACACCCCGTGGTGTGACCGTCACATCGGCCTGCCGGAGTTAGGATAGGGGGCGCTCGCCACTCACCACTCCAACACTCTTAACACAGAGATAATATGCATAACATGTACTAATCAAAAATCATCATGGATAGAAACACATTAAAAACCCGATGGAGTGGTCGAGCTAAGTTACGTCCGTGACACTGGGCCCCATTGTCTCCATCCCATATCTGAAAATTGCTGTAAATATTTTCAGGATTTACCAATCTAATATAATCTTTAAACATGTCAATAGACGTCCGTACACTCGGCCGGGAGGCGTTACTCATTCTAGAGTGAATAGTCGAATGACGAGCAACATCACTTGTGTCGGGGATACATGTTTCTCCGGCAACGAGAGGACTGTTGCATACTATGTTGCTCGTCTGCCTTGGCTAGATGCTCGCACCTAATAATAATATAGAATTAATACTTGATCAATGGTGGCAGCCGGGTGCTGCCTGCATCCAATGCTACAACAATCTCACCTTTAGTCTGCTCACTGGTGCCATGGTCTCATAACAATACCGAGTTGACTTGCAACAAGGAAAGTAAAATAATGACACGATATGCGATGCAATCAAATAAGTACAATATAATTGCACCCCGTCCGCTTGCGGCTGTGAAGGCCATTCTAGCATAACCATAGCTAAAACTAACATACAAGTAATCCCACCCAATGGGTATGTACTCGATCGGAACTGGCCCAGGAAAGTTTCTTACGTATGGACTGCCTTATCGAGGATTAGTACTGGGAAATTAACGAGACGATATGTACAGGCTCGTGTGGGCTAACACATGAATCCAAAATTAACATACAAGTAATCCCACCCAACGAGTGTACGGAATTCTACCCACCACAATCCCGATATGCATTATGTACTATGTTAGACTAGACTTAGTAGATTATAGTAGTAGTAGTGGTGGAATGAGTGGAAAGAGGAAGGGTCAACAATTGGTCTGGTACCGGTGGAACTCGCTTCAATGACGAAGCCTGTTTAGTCGGTGACGGACGGACTCTTCTTGCACGCATTATTGTTGGCTGCCTTCTAACCACTCAAGCCAGACTACTTCTGGTATTTTAATCAAACTGCAACAATAGGGTGAGTGGTGGGATTTTACATATATGCATAGACGTACTTGTATATATATCCATGTACATATATAGAGCGTGCACCATCTGATAACAAAATATATTGGACTCGCAGAGATTGACATCGATCCGTGCATGAAATGCCACGGCTTCGTTCGGTCTCTGCGAAGCTCCGTGACGGCTGGTGTCGTGGGGATATCGTTGTCGGGAACCGTAAAGTCGCCCCGAACCCCTGCGATATCAGCCGTTAGAAAAAATAAATAGCAATTACCAAATGCACACACATTATTCGAAAATAGCACTGTATTCGAGTGAGCAATGACATTGGTTGAACCTAGCCACTACCCGAATACGTCACAATCCAAATAACTGCATAGCGGTCTGGTCGATGGGTGGGTAGTAAGTCGGAAACAAGTGCCGCTCTAATATAAACTTGTATTTTAACTGTAATGTAATTTTAAAATTGGCCCTATACTACATCAATAAAAAACACATAGGAACACATAGGAACACATACGTCTAGGTCCACACTGTCGCCGAGAGTAATCATAATACACATATGTATACATGTCCATGATATGTTCATATGCAAAAATGTATAGCATAACCATGAGTCCTATTTCCAATACACGAAACAGATAGGGACCATACAATTGATGCTGAATAACCATACATGTTCTTCTCCCAAGATTCGTTGTAGCACCAATGCGTCACCAACGAAGCGACACCGAGAGGACCGCATCCAGGTACACCGATACTTGTCTAGTAAGTAGACAAATATCAACGACTCTCACTAGGTCACAACTGGTCTGGTCCATCCCAGGCAAGCGTCCAGGGTGTTCAGAATCTGCGGACGTAATACACTCATGTCACCCATAAGTCCACTCAGTCCATCCTATGATGGACCGCGCAAGACACGGGGGCGGCTCATAGCTCCCTTACGTGTGTCTCGTCCCGAATGGCAGGGTGACAGTTTTTTGTAATTTTTACTACATCCAAGCACGCAATAATAGCTTACTTCCGCCCAATACGGACGGTCCCTTACACGCATAGGCATTATACATGTACACAATACTCCGCACAGCAGCGTGTAGTGTAGTAAAGAATATGCATAACATAAACAAATATAAACTCACACACCCATTGTGTCCGGTAAAACCACTAAGGCGACCAAGTCAACATATGAAGTCATAGAAGGCAGAAGCTGCTCCCGCTGATTGAAAGCCGGGAGTGCTTGGTGAACCCGGGTGTCACAAATAACCGGTGGATCCACTCCATGCAGAAACGACGCTAGAAGAAAGAAGCTCAAGAACGGAGGATTTCTGCCTGCAACAATATATACCTCAAAGCGCCGAACTGTTTCTGTGCAGTTAGTGGTCGAGCCGGGCATAATGGTCTCATCATATTGTCCATATAGTCAATCAACAGAATCTGGCCCTATGGGGACCAGCTATTTCGCCCTTAGGGCAGTAGATGAGCCAAGTCAATATGACATTGGACATAACCCTGACAGACACACTTAGATAGGCACGCACCCACAACATATACATACACAATCCAGATAAGGGCATCTGTGATTTTCATGCACACAGCATCACTCAAATACAAACCAGATGCGGTCCTCGCGGTGTAGCCAGACGCCTACGACACCAACAAAGAGAAGATCAGAACGAAATAAAACAAACATAGTCCCCCCCTCCTCGGGGACAAGGCCTCGCTCGTGTCTACCACCCACTCAGTGGGAGGTGGCCTAGGCCTCTGTGGACCCGACATCGGGTTGTTTCCTCTGTGTTGCATACTGGGCAGTGTCATGCTATAGTGCTTGGGTTGGGATCTGTGGCGGAATGAGCTGCCTGGGTGTTGCCAGTGGCGGCCTTGTTGGTGGCTTGGGCATGGCTTGCCTGTCTCCTCGTCGCTGCGGGTGGCGGTTGCGGTGCGGAGCCTCCGGTTGTCACTGACTGCGGTGTCCCGGTCTGCTGTCGGTGGCTCGGCTGCTCCGGCTCGGCCTGCGCTGTTGCTCCTCTGTGGGCGTTTGGTTTGCCCATATCACGTGGATCCGTCTCTGCTTGGTCTGTCTTGCCTCGTCCAACCCTCTAATAGCATTAGCAGGTAATATAACAATGTAACGGCTGAGTATCCATGTATCATGTGCACGCACACTCGGCCCTCTTCACGGTCTGACATATCGGCATTGTGCAATAGGAGAATGAAATAATTAGGTTAAACTCACCGCCTCATCGTCTCCTTCATTTAATGCACATATTTCGACTGTATCGCATATATTAGTAAATTCGGAAACAAATGGGCCAACGGCCATTGTCCTGATCATTTACGGGCACATGCCCGGGTATGGAAGGTCTTCGAGCCATTTCCCACCCTTAAATATAAGAATACGTTTACGTTTATATGAAAATATATCCATATGAAATATGGAACAAGGGAAAATTATTAATATAGACTGGGTACCCTCACATGTTGGAATACCTGGAAACGAAGAAGCCGACCGAGCGGCAAGCACAGCTCACTTGATAGGAACACAAGATAATACTCTGCCTACACACAGAGAATTATATTCAGTCATTAAACAAAAAATAAAATCAAAATGGCAAAAACGATGGGATAACATTCATAAGCATTACTATGGCGGGCACACATTTCAAGTCATGGTGCCTACCATACCAAATAAATGTAAACAATACAGCAAGGATAGAATGTCAGATAAAATAATAACACGACTCAGACTAGGTAGAAACGGTATAAAGGCAAATATTCATCCACAGGGCAGCGATATTGATGTAGATTTGAATTGTAGTCAGTGCGACGAAGATGAAATAGAAGAA